>OZ001647.1:27539111-28139111 GCA_963924145.1 Pyrausta purpuralis
GGGAGCAGTGGCGCAGTCGGCGCTTTAAAGTGCGACCCTCTTACCACTGCGCCACGTTAAAATCAAATCATCAAACTTAAAGAAAAATTCCACTCGTCCATCAACAAGATGAAGATGTCGTTACATGCAGGCAGATTACAATACAACTCATCAGTTTAAAAACTTGGTAGGCCTATGAACAAAATATGTATTATTATAAGTTGATGCCGTAACCAACTAATAAAATTTTCATTTTATTTCCGTAATGTTATTGGTTCATATCTGAAAACGCCAGAAATTCCACTAGCTATGAATCAGGTTCAAAAGCAATCGGGAGGCTTGAATAAATACACCCCGATAAAGATATTACGGTTTGCTTATGAAGCCCAGTGGCTTCCACTGACTAGCGTCTATTTTAACGCTGGTTGTATTTGCTAGCAACTTGAAAATACAATATGAGCGTACTTCAGCGATACGAGTATTTAACTTTGAGCCATATTTTCAATACTTTTTGTCTAATTGTAAATTATTATAGAAATAATTTAAGGCACCCTGTGTTTTTATACCTTATGTGCATTGCAGTGGTTAATAACTCTATGTAGTACTATAACGTATATAGAATTTAAAAAATCAGCATTATCGTAATTGAAAAGCCAAGTCAAGTTAGTTTAAGTTATTTTTCTCATCCATTTGATGAATGGAACTTCTATCATAAACTTAACGTGTTATATTATTAACGTTGCGTTTAAAAACCGCTCAGCCTAAACGTCTTAAAAGCTGAACTACACTAATTAAGTCGCGTTTATCTCAAAGAGGAAGCCCACAACACGCTTTTGAGAAATACTTTGCTTATGAAAAGCTTTGCTATACAATTTAATCACGCTGTTCGCGGTCGGATTTTGAGGAAAGAAGATTAAATTGTATTCAACTGTATACTCATATATTTCTATCTGAACGATTCAATATTAAATTCGATACACAGTATTGGCGAAAAGGATAGCGTATGTTCGTACTGCTCTCTCACACTTTTTAGGGTTCCGTAGCCGAATGGCAAAAAAACGGAACGCTTATTGTTCCGTGAAGTCTGTCTGTCTGTCTGTCCGTCCGTATGTCACACATTTTTATTCAAAAATTATTAGTATTACCAGTTGAAACTTAGTAAGTAGATGTATCCTGTTACCCCATCTACCTTTTAAATTAAGCGAGTATAAAATTTGTAAAAAATACATGATATAGATCTTGACGAAAACTTTCATTAAAATTGGTTTGAACCAGACCAAGCTAGTAAATTTTGAGGTAGAACACATTTGTTATAACCGCAAACATAACTTTGTCATTAATAAAAATACTATGAAAAACAAAGTTCTATTTGCTGTCAACAAAATATTGAAAGCTAGGCTAAGTGGAAGTAAGTGGATCTCTAATTCATTTAAAGTTAGCACGGAACCCTTCGTGTGCTAGTCTGACTCGCACTTGGCCGGTTTTTTTAGGATTGAGACATACAAATAATTTTAGAACAGAACCTTTGCCTGACACATTGGTAACATTTACACGCCAAGAAAAAGAAGCGATAGCAAAAAATAAAGATTACCAATAAATACAACAATGAAACAGAAAACATTGTTCAAATATAGCATGCAAATAGCTACGTACCAATCGGCAATTACCGTTAAACGTAAATATAGCTTCGCTACAAAAATATTACATGACTGGCTGTTCCTGTGATTACTTTCCTGAAGTCACTAATGCTTAACACCGTCCATGTGGTCATTAAGCCAACGGTGGTCAAACAAAATGTGACGGTATTACCGATGGATAAAGTCGGAATTGTGTTATAGAGTGGAATGTGAAGGATAGCCTACGTTTTTGGAAGGGGTGAATTAGTTAGACTACGTTCTGTTGTGCATTGCGTCACGACTGCTAGTGCATCCGGGGGGCTATTTTGAAACCGATCTAAAAAGGCCGTTAGGTAAATCTCATTAAAATGTTAGAATGAAAAAGATACTTTATATACCTATGTAACAGCACGTCAAGGTAAACAATGCGGTATCTTATTGCTTTGTTGTAAGGGCTAGTTTGCAACAATAATGGGTAAACTTATGTGCTGGCCACTGTACGTCAAAAATCAGGTTCCTTAACTTGATATTGATGAATTGGTTTTGACAGATATTCAACGGTTTATATCAGTACTATGACGGGATTGTTTACGGATCGTAAGTAAAAAATCTAACACAAACGTCTCATTCTCATGCAGACAATTCTATCCGTACAAAACTAAAAATATTTCACAACAAAAACATTATGTACCTTTATTAACCAGAATATAAATAACTTTATTATTCTGTTTCATTAATTTATGCAAAGTTTGTTGGCAACAGTATACCTGCTGCGGAAAAATCGTGGGACTTGCTAAAATGCCGTTCATTTCAAACGCTGATTCAGCAATGAGGTACAACTGCAAAGTTGAAGTCAAAATGATAATTAAAATTCACTTCGAAACTTCATCTCGACGGGTACAGTTCACATCAAAATACACGGCCAAGTTATAAAATATTGAGACTAAAGTACTAAGTGATAAGGTCGAGGAAGGTACAAAAGTGTATTAAGATTTTGACGGCGACTGTCGGACATTTATATCTCGAGAGGAGATCGTCAAATTTAAGTATTAAAGTGTACACAAACTTATGAAGTTAAACACGAAACATTGTCTATAATGAATCGGATTATTTGTTAATTTTAGGTTCGGTTGCATGGGTACATAGAATTGTTAAATGTAATTTAGCATAAGGATCAAGTCTCTAAAATTATAAAATGATACACACACCCAACATTTTAGAGAATTATATCCTTTTTTGCATTACTTGCGGAAGACAGTTTTCAACGGATTCCTATACCATACATAATTAAAACATCATCAAACTTTCACGTAACAAAAGAAACTATAACTTAATCATTATTGCTAATTTATTTATTTATTTCAATTTTAATACACTCTAGCTTGTACAATTGGTGCACTTAATGCATGTCATTCTCTACCAGTAAATAATTAGTGAAATTAACTGTTGCTCCTTACTTTGTAGTTGGCTCGGCAGGAAAATAATATCATACCGTTCCATGTCACCGGAGTCACCAACTTAAAGCCTAAATTGTTCGAGACAGTAAACAAACAGCTCACTACAAAATGACACCGAGTGTAAGCAAATACAAGCAGTATGAAGGTCATGACCCGTATCAATATGTTGTTAATTAATTACGTAGCCGAAAAAAGAGAGAGCTTTTGCTTGACGCCGATAGAGTGGATTTGAGGAAAAATTAGGTCAGGCGGGGGCTTTCACCTACGTCTTTTTTTTATTTACAAAAATAATGTCTGCAAGTCAACTTACCAACCTAAATAATAACCTACCGTCTGTAACCTCATCTTAGTTTTTGTTTAATCGTCTTTAAAAGAAAGTCGTTTGAAGAAAGTACGTCGCGTATGTTACTTAAGACACACATTTTTTAAATTAAATTTCTTGACAACAATAGTGCAAGTTTCGACACAGTGTCATCAGATCGAGGCCGCAGGACAAAAATATAATTTGTTTTTAAACGCTTACACATAAACCGTACCTTACAAATAACCATGATATTTTTTCAACTTTCATCTCTCAATATCTTTTTATTCCGCAAGATTTTTAGTTACTCCGTTTTGAATATACGCGCAACAGTGTTACAATATTAGAAAGAAAAAAAGCATTGATTGCAAATGGAAATCACAAACACACACATACTTGACACACACTATTTTGTTTTTAATAGTAAAAAAAAAGAAATGCCATCCAAGCAGGAACTCACACTATAAGTAATATACTTATTTTCATTAAATCCGATGTTTATACTCTATGCTATCGTAGCTTGTATTGAAACGGTCATTATTTAGTACTAGAGGACCAGCGAACTTTGATTCGCCGCCAGCCCCGTCCCGCGCCGGCCCCCTAATTTGACTGTGACGAATCTAACAATTTCTTGTTTTTTTAAAAAAAGAATGAGCGAAATCGGTCCCGCAGTTCGCGCGTGACGTTGTGACCAAGGAAATAAAGCATTCATTTTTATAGAGATCAACTATCCCGATTTAGCAGAGTCCATTGGTCTACACTAGCAACTATATACATAGTTACACATACATATGCACTAGCAACTATATACATAGTTGCTAGTGTAGTGTGTTCTGACTCCGTGACATTAAGTTTGAGCGGAACGTGTTACGACTGGCTGCCGATCCTACTGTGTGAACTAACTCTGACGCTGCGCTAGTTTGAAATCCCTAAACGTCAAAGATTTGAATTTTTCACAGGAACAACTACAAACATTACTAAGTGGTAAGAAATTGTTTCGAAAATTGGTAACAAAATAAAGATGCTTGACGAACACATACAAAACGCGGAAGATCAAACGAGTAATCTAATTAATGATAATTTGTGTAAAATACCTCATATTATTTGAATCGATATTCTAAAACAGCACTCCAGACTTGCCACACTTTCTATACAGTTTAATCGCCGTGTAATTGGTATGAAGTATCGGTCGATACGGAGACGCTGTAATTTGCGGAATTACTGTGATTGAAGGTTGAAGAAAATGCCACCTGTGACGGGAACAGCACCAACCAGGCGTCAACCATACGGAAGCACTTTACGTAAAGAGATAAGCAACGACTCGGCCTGAGATCGCGTTTGCTACAAATTTTGACACTTCTTCATGAATGACAGCCTGTTTGACAGGGTAGGCAGATAGTTGACAACCATGCGACCCTGGTCGCGAGTAGGTTCCGACTTGATCCTGATCCGAGGTGGTGACGTTGAAGCCGATAGATATGCTTTGATTCGATAATGTTCCCGTAAGGGGTTGATGGATATCTGCACTCTACAAGGTCTTATAGAGAATGAACGTTAATTATTACAAGAGCTACATAAAGATTTATTTTGATAAGATTATAACATGCTTCTCAATTCTACCGCCAAAGACACACTCCTGCCTCTGCAATCCGAGTTCGTAACTTTTTCTCGTATTATCGTTTTGTCCCCATTTTCCGTATCGCTTCATCTTGTGGAAATAATAATTATTTATGCCACGGTTCTTTGTTTAAGCATATTGCCAGAACATCTTCCAAATAACCATGTTGCAAGCTCTTCTTAACCCTACGTATAATAGAAGTAATTTGCTAAAGCAACATTCATCACTTAACCACTTAAAAGCCAACAGCCAAGTGAGTGTGGCTGAAATATATCTTATAAGCTCATTCATGAGACGATACGTTAATACAACTGCAGTACGAGCAGGACATACGCTTAGTAGTTTCGCTATTTTACTTCGACTATGTTTACAATGCTCAGCATTTTGCTTATAGCACTTTAAGCGAATAATTTTTGTATCAGACGTTTTTTTTAGCTGTGCGGACTCAATAACGGCAAAAGCAGACGTTGGCACGAATTTGAATATTTCAAGAGAAATAAGTCTTGCATAAAACTTTAACGAATTAAGAAGAAAAGTGTCAGCAGCTTACCAAAGCTCAAGGCAGATCACCTGAAAATATAAAACCTTTTCGTAATAGTGCAATGACTTTTGCAGAAAACTTTCAGCCAGCATTTAACTCTGTGTAACCGTTTCATTTTAATCATAAGAATATGTTGTTTGAGAAGGTATTGTTGGTAGCCCCAAGGTTATTATTAAGAGAGGGGGAGAGGGTTAAAACATTTTTGTGTTGGCATCACTGTCTTTATCAACTGTATGTAGTACCGAATATATGTATTTTACCTTACAGATCTGCATAGGTACTTATCCATCCCTATGTTGACTTTATTACAGTTTTTAGTATGTGTGCTGTAGAAAAAATATTTAGCTTGGCGTAAAAAAATCTGATCAGCCCAAAATTGACGACGCGTTTGGTGGAGTGGTTAGCGCTCCTGCCTATTACGCCGGCCGTCGCGAGTTCAAATCCCGCAAGGGGCAAATATTTGTGTGATGAGCACGAAAATTTTACCTAAGTCTTGGATGTTATATGTAATTAAGTATTTATGGGAGACGCCCCCGACATAATCATTGTCTGGTTCTTCGTAGCACAAGGAAGAAAATTTCTTACCACAACACCAGACAATTGGTGTATTGTCTGGCGCATATCTATTTTATTTATTTATTTCATTTACAAACGTAGAAAATGCCTCTTTTGGTTTTGCAATAAATTAAAATAGAAGTTTATTTTTGTGCTTACAAGGCAAGATTGTGCTTGTAAAGGTTTATTTGCATGAATAAATTATTAATCCGTCGAGTACATTAGTTCGAGTGCTACTACTCATGTACATTTACAAAGCAAAAATACTAGAAACCTTTCTACTGCATACTTATGCCGTTAAATCAGTAAAATAAGTCTGAGTGGCTAAAAAAGGTTAAATCGGCAGAGCTTTACTGGTGCCATCTCATTAATGTGTCAAACGCAAACCGCCCGCTTATGGCGAAACACTGAGTTCCAGAAGGTAGTTAGTGTGACAATAGAGTCTAGTTCTCACTTCCAGGACGGCGATTCTCGCGGCAATCGAACTTTTTTCGTGTGGTAGTTTGATTGCGGGTTTTACCGTTTTACGTAAAAAATCTAGTAAAATATCGCATAAACGGAATTGCAATGCATTGTCATCGTAACCCTTAAAAAAATCGATCAATTCAAATTTTCTTTTCTTTTTAGGGTTAAGATTTCTAGACATTACTGTTAAACTGTAAAACTCGTAATTGAAATACTACAAGGTTTTTTTTTGTTCAAAAATTACCATCTTCAAAAATAAACACTAAAATAACCCCTTTTGTGAGAAACAAACAAACATGCAAGCAAACGTAGACTGCTGCTGTCCATTAAAGTTGGCATCATGCACCGACTTCAAATGAGTTTGATTCCCCTATGAGCGTTACTTTGGTCCTTTTAGTGTTTGGTTTTGAAAGCGATTAGATTTTTATGAAAAAAAAAATTCCCTCCTTTTTAGTTATTTTTCAAGTTACAATGTTCTTGATTAAAATAAAATATAATATAAACATATTATAATCGGTGCAGCCGAACGCGGTATATTCGCTGACAAACACACGTACATACAAACATACAGGTCGAACAGACAACCTCCTTTTTTAAATCGGTTTAAAAGTTCGATTGTCGCGAGAATCTGACCCCAGAGCAATGCTATTGTAATTTGCTTTTCATTCCAGTTCCACTTTAATTGCAATTTTGATACTAGCCAGTATTTTGAGGTTGTCATGTTCAAATATTTCGAATATTACGGACATATCTTTTTTTTTTCATAACTCTGGCCAGTAAGTTTTTTTTTCAAGTTATTCTTAACGTTATTCTTTTGTTTTGCGAGTAGTAAACAGGTAAGTTGGTTAAATTTATTGTTTAAACGTAAATGATAAACTACTTAGGGCCAATTTTTAATAGTCAGATAAAACTTATCAAAGTGATAAATTGTAAGGCGACAGATTTTAAAAAATGTCAGTTACGTATCATTGCTGTCAATTAGGTGACGATTTCAAATTAGACATATTATTGTATTTTTTTCGAGAAATATTTTTTATGTGACTATTGAAAAATTAGCCCTAACACGAATAAAACTTGAGAAAAACAGGTAAATACGTTTTACATATGAGATTGAATAGCTCCACTTGCAAAACTAATAACAAAAAAAATAATGATGTCTGAAATTGTTAGTTATTGAAACATTTATACAAAAACGTATTATGATTCTACTCGTTCTCATTTTTGAATATAGTAGTAAGACTTTAGAATCATGTCTGTCTAAGCTTACGACATGTCACATGGAAAGCCATGTGAGAATAAAGGTCTTGTGAGAGGTTTAGGGTGAAAACAGGTTAGAATAATTCCTTTTTTTTCAGTTCAGTGAACATTAGAACGCACTATGAATTAAAGATTTTGCAGCAGATTATGAATTAATAAAATTGTTTAAACGTGTTTTGGTCCTTTTAGTTTTGATGTGTTTCGCAATGAACAAAGTAAAAAATACATCGAAATAATAAAAATATAAATATAATAATGGATACCAATATATCAATCAAATACATATTGATCTGATCCTAAAGTAAGTAGCTAATGCACTGTTGTTATAGAAATCAGACACAACGGTGGTACCACAGCACCCGAGACAATATAAAAAAAGTTGAATTCTATATTGACCCTACTGGAAATCGAACTCGGAACTTCGGAGCGGCGACGCTTGAAACCCAGCGTGCTTAGCCACTACACAACAGACGTCAAGCTAGTAACAAAATGAATAATTTCACTACTTCAATTGTTGATGTAACTTATTCATATTATGGTTCTAGACAAATATTATCAAACACCATAAAAACGTATAACAAAAGAATTGTGTCATAAGTATGAAAGTCATCTTTTACACAAACTTATTATCTATTCAATCTGGCTTTCAATATCGGGATTCCTTTGAAGATATACTGGCCACGGGCGTAGGGATGTCCCTTTAAGATAACAATAAACAATCGTAACTTTAGCTGCTTACTTTTTATGATATGGTGGTAGTAGATACATGTTAACATATTTTTAAGCGTACCAGAACTAAATTTTATAATTTGTAAGTACTTAAATTGGGTGCACACTCAATTATTTCAGTTTTTTTTTTTATTTGCACGAAAATATTCCTCATTGCCAATTAAAATAAAAGGTTTATTTCTTATCTTATATTCTTATTAATAGCAGGAAATGCAACACCAACCTTGATACCATAATGATCCGACGCTGTAATTTCAAATTCTGAAATTATAGCACTTAAATTATGAATGATGAAATTAATAAGTTAAAGTTAATTGTAAGCGGCTCGGCATTACTGTCAAATTAGCAATTCGTATTGCAATTTCGCATGATATTTACAAAATTATTAATAATCATACCATTGTAGTATTACTATAATATTGGTGCCATTCGTTTATACTGAGTCGGAATCGAGCTGCCTGGAAATTGAACGGCTAAAGTTGGATCGCAATACGCCCCCTGTACCCCAGAAATCACCAAGGAGGGGGAGGCCATAAAACCAGGCGTTTCCGAAAGCGACGTTTGAACAATTATTTAATATTTTTCATCACTGCCAACCCTACAATAATCGCTAGCGAGTCTGCCCATAAATCTAGCGGCTGAAGTCCAGTCCAGACTTATCGCTGCGTGTTTGCTCCCAGTAATGCCACCTGAAGCCTGTCGCTGAGATCTTCTATTTTAATTGATGTTTGAATGAGAGAAATTACCGTGGACTAATTTGGTTGTAACGCGCTGTGATAACTTTGATCTTAGTTAATGCATTTCCGTTAAAAAAAACTGTTTTTATCAAAACTGTAAGACAAACTTAAATGTTAACACCAATAATAATAAAAAGTATTACATTTGCACGCGGCTATTTTCGCTTTTGAAAGGTCCGGAGCCCTCTGGTCTCAAAATAGCAAATGCTTATTATAAAACTCGGTCTTATGAATTGTTTAACAGTTTAGAATCCTTATTTATATTTGTAAAATTTTTAATAAACAAATATGCGTCAGACAACTCACCTACTTCATGGTTTCGAAGTAAGGATTTTTTCTTTTGTGATACGAATACCAGACAACGATTATGCCCGTCATAAGCGTCTCCTATAAATACTAAATACATATAAAATCCATTAATGAGTACAAACGTTCGTGTTCATCACAGTACAAACGTTTGCCCCGTGCGGAATTCGAACCCGGAACGGCCGGCGTAATAGTCAGGAGCGCTAACCACTACACCAAACGCGTCATCGAACATATTATTTGGACGGTTTGACTTTGTGGATACTTTTAGGCAAATATTTTTTTTATTCGTTTACAGCACTACATTTCTTACGAGAAAAAAAAATTGTCTATTAGCTGTGTGTGCGAAGTAGTGGTGGAGTCCCCCGAATCAGTGACAGCGCTCGTATTTAAAAAAAAAACAACGTTGGGGGACATTGTCACCATTTCTAAAATTGGCATTTTCGTGCATTTTTTTAAATAAGTAAAAATCGACACTATAGATACAGAAGTTATTGAATATAATATTACAATATTTCATTGAAATTACTTTGGTTTAATTACTTTTCGTAATGACGTCGACGTCGACGTCAGCCATTTGTCATTTCAACGTCCGCCAATCAATAGTTTGTCAGCGCGGTCGTCTCGTACGGTACCAATAATCAATTATACATATTATGGTAACGAGAATACTTTACAATACTAATACTAACTCACACTTTGATCTTGTCACTAAAGAATTAACTTTTAAAAAAAGTAAAAACCGACTTCAAAACCAGATGCAGTACAAAGTCTTAAATAAACTCTTGATCATTGAAAATCCATTTTAGACAAACACTTTCTGTTTGGAGTCTGTGCTCTGGTAGTTGATTCTTGGTGGTCAAAGTGATGGCACCGACTTCAAAAATAAATTGTTTGCCTAAAATGGATTCCTTTCCTTTCAATGATCAAGAGTTTATTTATGACTTTTTAGTGCATTTTGGTTTTGAAGTCAGTTTTAACTTTTTTTTAAAGTTAATTTTATTTCTGCATTTCTGCATTTTAGTTCGAGGAAGGAGGGGGGGAAGGGCAAGTTGCACCTTATGACTATGTTCTTTAAAAAGCTACGAATTACCTATCATAAGTTCTGTCATTATAATTACTGAACTCCTAAGCTGTTTAGGAGTTCTACCATCAGCTCGGCTCCACGAGATGATGACTGAGATAGGAGTGAATACATACAAAAAAAAACAGTCGAATTGATAAACCTCCTTCTTTTTTAACACCGGTGTTTAAGTCGGTGAAAAATGCGTCTGTCAACAAAACCTTTGTCAGTTGGGTGAACCTTTATTATGTGAAGAGCTTGATCTGATCTTTCCCTTCACAGCGCTCTCTGAGTAAAGTTCCCTTAAAGATAAGCCCCGCTTAATGGATTAAGCTTTATTGGATTGTTATAATTTCAATACCATAAGCTTATTATCGTTCTGCTTGTGTTTTAAATAATCCCGTTAGTTTCAGCACTTGGGCACTCAGTGGCCGCGTCACCGTGCTCGTTGCTACCCTATCACAATGTACTTATCCTAAATTTAGTTGAGACGGCATTAGTGTTTTTTTTAATTAGTTCAAACCAACAGCTAAGTTTGTGCTAGTATTGGATTTCTCGTGCAAAATTTACATCCTTATTTTCTCCGCCTAAGGTAATGTTTGCTGTGATCCTAATTATCCTATCGACGGAAGAAAACGTAATTTCTGTAAGTGTCCAAAACCCAATTTTAGAGTAGAGACCAAAAACACTTTGAAAAGTGGAAAAAAAATCAATTGTCTATTTGTAATAGTAATATATTGTTTTACACAATTTCTTTTTAAAAAAATACGGAAACTAAGCAAAAATCAATGTAGTCATAAAAATATGATAAACAGGTTATTTACTACTTACAGCAATTGACTATTTATTTGTCGACCTTAAAAATGATGTAACTGATTAAAGTTCTGTGCAAAAGTATTTTTTTTTACATTTACAAGACAATAAAATGACGTAATCACTAAAGTTCTCGCTCAATTATCAACTAATAAAGTGGTTTGCAATAAAAATATATTAAGTGTGTTTAGGTTTAAATGTGAAAGACGTAAGTAAAAATATTTTACAATCATCTATGTTGTAAATTGCTTAAAGTGAATTAGTACCAAAAACACACTTACGACAAAATGAACACGTAAATTTTCCAATAATTATCCCACAACATAATATATTTTTTGTCGTCGCAACGACATCAGACCCGGACCATTCGACGCAGTTTTTTTTTCTGATTTCGACTGTGCATTTAGTTCACTTCACTTCTACGCTCTTGTTTTGCTTCTTACAGCAATAACGTTTTCTGCCGTCGCTATGTCCATGATGTTTTTTATCTAGGCCGTAACTACATGTAGCCTTTGAGAAGTGTTGAGTTTTAATTTGATATAAAAAAATACTTGACTTCTTTTAAATATTATTTTAAAATTTATTGCACTGTAAAATGTACAACTAGCGGAATTAGGGCATTCTCTACCTTTCAATAACTTGGTAATGCAGAGAGTTTAATCAGTGGCGGAACATAAATAGCAAGTGAGAAGAATGTTACAAAAAAATAAGTAAAATGCACTTACATAAACAAACGTACTACTAATATTACACAAATATATAATAAGATATATAAGCAAAAGTCTAATGAACATACAGTCTTTATAAGCGTCGCAAAATATCCCATGTGCCATGCGATATTTTACGTGCACAAAATCCTGAAATATCTACATCGGTTATATCCAAAATAAGCATTTTAATACCTAAACACTCTCTTAGAATCCTTCGAACATTTGAACTGTACCGCAGCCATCGATACTTTTATTTTGTAATGGTTGTAACTCTGTTATATGTACCAAATAAATAAGTAAAAAATAAAATAAGAATACAAAATAATAAATGAGAGAGGTGATGATATTGACGACATTCAAAAACATAATATAATGAAGACAATTTGAAATTGTAAACAAATAATGGATTCGTATTTGTTTTGCTAATAGATTTTTGCATTCTTTACTTCAAAAATCCTACTACCAACAATATATGACAAGTTAATGTCCACATACAACTTCGTTATGACAATATCCCAAAGTGTTCCTCAATTTGCGCCCTCCCGGCACGTGAGTTATCATAGCGATTTCATTACGAACTAAATTATAGTCTACAATCCAGCGCAGGTATTCGCTGGCGTAGATTTAGGCGTTTCTTCATTTAGAATAATAGTTAAGTCGGAAACTTTAAACGCTTAATTCCATTCATTAAACCGCTCTGCGCATTGCAGCGATAGTTATAAAGCGTTTGTATGAAAGGGTAAACATGGCGTCTCGCTGTAATGTATAATGTAAAGACGAAATAGTTGTGTAAACTTTAATGAGGCTTGTTTTTATTTTTATTGTGCATTTCTCCGTGTATTTTATTTATATACGCCAAAGTGACGAGTGAATATACGCCAAATAACAATACTATTTATTTGTTTTTTAGAGATGAATAGTTCCCCTAAAGCTCCGAAATGTGCAATATACCGTTATTGCTTAATTATTCTTGTACACAGGGTGTTTAAAACATCGTGTGCCAACTTAAAATGGCTTATAATGGATGTCAATACTTATCATTTATTGCCTTTAAAAAAATTGGCGTATTTTACGTCGATTTTTTTGTGTTTTTTATGAATCATATCCGAAATTTGGCAATGGAATCACGTTTTATTATAAACAGTACCTAATTGTTGTTGTGCATATTATTTTTGTATAATATTGTGCATTGTGCGCTTTTACTGACTTTAAAATAAAGTTAAAATCGAAACTTTTTACAACCGAAATTAAAAGAATAAATAAATAATACAATATTTCATTGAAATAACTTTGGTTTAATTTCTTTTCGTAATGACAGCCAGCCATTTGTCATTTCAACGTCCGCCAATAGTTCTTGACGCTTTCGTCGCACCCGGTCCCAATACATAATCGGAAAAATATGACACAAAATAGACCAGTCTCTAATATATATTGATTTAAACTTACATGGTCATTAACATTAGAATTGATTGTAACGGGATTGCTACCATGTACCGAATATAATAAGGTACATAAATACCAAAAATAATAAGGTACATGGTAGCAATTCCGTTACAATCAATTCAGTCTCTAATATACTTACTTTAAAATAATAGTAAGCATAAGAAGTAATGGATGGATGACATCAAAGACTTCGTTTTTATGACCAGCTAAAAAGAGCGGCTCAAGACCGCATCGGTGTCTACATGCTGACATCCAAACTTCAATTTGAAGATGGCACCCCATGATGATGATAAGAAGAAATACCTGCTTCATATCCCACAAAAAACTGACAAACCATGTCAAAGCAGAACGTAAATAAGCTATACAACGACCTTCGAGGTGTAGTGGCTAAGCACGCTGGGTTTCAGTTCGTTGCAGCTCCCGGGTCCCGGTTTCCATTCTCGGTCGGGTCAATGTAGAAATCAGAACTCTCAACAGTGTCTCGGGTCTGGGTGTTGTGGTACCACCGTTGTATCTAATTTTCATAACAAATATGTCTGCATAGAATTGCTATATTTCTATAGGTTTTTTTTCCAATTGAACAATGAAACAATGAACAAGTTAATTTTCTAATAAACATCGTAGTTATTGGAATATTCCCAGTGCAAATTTAATAAGAGCTCGCAAATATTATTTGCGGTGAAACGCTTATCGCCCTCACCAGATTCGCAATTTATCCGTTCGATTATACGTCGGACCCCGGGTTTAGGGATCCGTAGGTAGTGTGAAAAACACAAAAGAGAAAAATATATTACCCTTTTGTTGCTTTATGCTGCACTTGCAGGTGAAACTAAAAACGAGCACTTGGCTTCACTTGATAAACATTTAACTACTTAATTTAAAGAAAAAAACTCGGAAAACATTTAATATCATCTGATTACTTGACATCTAGTGTGAATATTTACAGTTTTATTTTAAAATCATGACGTTACTTTAATTTACCTAACCTAACTTTATTATAATTGCAATATAATTGATTGGTTTCCGCTTATTCTTAACATTTATCATGACATTAATTTTCTCCTCGATATTAGAAAAATCTGAAATATTCATAAATGACTGTAGCTAGATGTGAATAGAAAAAAGTACAGAACCCTTTTGTAAAAACAAACACTCTCTATCTTTTTCATAACAATATGTTTGTTGGTGTTTTGTTAAACCTCATTATCAACACCCAACAGCTTGGGACTGTACAGTTGGATACGGATTTGAGTTTTATTTGACTTTATTATATGAAAAGCCAGACATTCGAACCAAGGATAGGAACCAAATGTATTTTTATTTTTGTTTGTGGAAACCGCAAACAAGAGATATGAAACAGTACGAGACGCGCTATATTATGTCCATACATTGATTAAATTAATATACACTTTGAGTTTATTAAAGTGCTAATAAGAACAAAACAATTTATATAAGGCCACTCAAAACGGCTTAGTGAATTTTGATAAACTTAAGGGTATATATTGCATATAAGGAAATATCACATTGGCTGTATTCATAATGAAATTAAGAGATTGAATATTATGATCCGCATATTTATATCCCTATTATATGACTGAAGCCGCAGGTAGCCGCTATTAGTAGTTAAACATTCAAAAACCAGTGGATTCGTTTCTTGCTAACTTTACTAAGTATTGAAATTGGCAATTTATTTGTTCTAAGGCGAAACCTCCCTGTCTGCCGTTTTAAACTGTTTGTCTAATTGTTACGGATCGCAGCCGTATCGGCCAATCCGTACAATTCGAGCTACATTTTTAAATCCTTGTTTCGAACAGTGTTGTCTCTTGGGATACTGGGATAGAAGACTAACGAATCTATCGAATAAAAGCTAACTGAAATAGATAATGAACTCCGGTTTTCGCAAATTAATGGTGTGAGAATTCGTCAAAAATATTCAAACATGTGGCTAGCACGCTGGTTTCAGGCGTCGCCATCTCGTGAGGTTCCGGGTTCGATTCCCGGTCGGGTCAATGTAGAAAACGATCTTTTTTATATTGTCTCTGGTCTGGGTGTTGTGGTAACACCGTTGTTTCCGATTTCCATAACACAAGTGCTTTAGCTACTTAGCTTGGGATCGGAGCAATGTATGTGATGTTGTCAAATATTTATTTATTTATAGTAAAGCTATTTGGAATTTACAATAATTTAACTTTTGTAAAGCTACTAGAAAAGGAATAAAAATATGAATATAAAGGATATGAATACAACGAAGCTACGTTATCATCAAACAAGGCATTATATGACAGAAATCTTGTGTTAAAAAAAATAATGCTCCCTAAATTTGTCGATAGATTTCCTCAATACAACGGCATCCCTAGGTAGGAATGGAGGATTGCTGCCCAGTATCCGGACAAAACAAATTGTTTAGACTTGTTTTTTCATCTCATCACTTTAATTCGTTACGGGCTTGTTTAGACTGAGATAATTTTGTTTAGATGAACCTTAGTCTTATGATATGATTAAGAGCAAGATCCAGTATTAAACTGTATTGTTAATATCAAATGCTTATGCGTTTCACAGCAAACATTCTCTTTGCCGGCATGCAAAGCTAAGTATCTTGTCTAAAACAACATTGCTTGTCTTAATTCCAGCATGTCAATTTAGTAACAGCTCGTAATATAATTAACAGTCTGTTCTCAGTGTCAACTTTGAAAGTTTCTGGAGTTGAAATGCAGATGTTACAAGCAGCTTGATTCGCTTGAATGAAATTCGACTTGAGATAATATCATTTGCGGAAGCCGCTGTTGCAGTGTTGATTTTGGCTGTGAGATGGTTGTGATTTGCCAAGGGTTACATGATAGGTACCTATTATTATTCTCATTTAACTTTGATTTGCGTTTTCGTGTACTTGGAATCGTATTCTAACCCAGCATTAGTTCAGTTGAGTTTCTGTTACTTATAAATTTAAGGTTAGGTTTTATTTTAGGTTTCTGTTAATTGTCTATGTTTTTTCATCAAAAATTACCCGATATGTTTTTAAAAATATCAATAGCCTTCTGGCTATTTTTAATTTACCTTTCCGGCCATCTTTGCAATATTTACTTTAGTTGGTTAATATGACTTTGCAATGTTTGTCTTTCATTAACAAGATATTAATGTACGGTGTTTGATGAATATTATGGCAGTGTTTAACGGAAATGATCTTCCACAAATCTTAATTTATCAAGCCTTGTGATAACATACTAGCGCGCCGAAGATGCGAGCCCATTTGTCATTTATCACGGCAATCGATAAATTTCAAACGTATTTTTTATCATGTTACAAAAGGAACTCACTTTTTTGCTTTTATTTGTTTTTAAAGCAATTCGGATTGATTTACTAGTGGAAAATATTAGGAAAAACAGGTTGCTTAGGAAATAAAATTATTTTATTGATGCGATAAACGGTATCGAGACGTGCGTGTTAGGCCTACAGGGCGCGAATTACGATGCAGTTTTGATAGGTAAGCGGCTCAGCTTTACTGTCAAATTAGCGATTCGTATTGCGATTTCTCATGTTATTGATAAAATTTTAATACAACATAAATATTAATATTCGTAACATTTTAGTATTATTACAATATTATTATATTGCACTGCTATTCGTCATATTCATATATAAATCTCTCTCAGCTCAATTTTTAGGCGGCTCAATTACAAACAACAACAAACGAATAATATTCGTTTACACTGAGTCGGAATTGAGCTGCCTGGAAATTGAACGGCTAAAGTTGGATCGCAATACGACCTCAAGAGCTATACTTTTAAACCGCTCGCGTTACGAGTGATTTTAATTCGACAATCAATTAATAATTAATGAAATTAAAGTGAAATATTGACTCGATTACTAACAAAACCGCGTTATTTTAAACCACTCTTGTGTGGATTATATCCGGTATTCGTTCGAAAATCAAACGTTAATCAACGAAAATCACACGCCACAATGAGGCGAGTGATTTAAAAATATGTTCAGGGATCTATTTAAAATCACTCGCTTGAATATGGTGTGTGATTTTCTTTCGAACACAAATAAACACTAAGATAATCACGCAAAATACAGACGCGAGTACCTACAAAATTAAATTATCTTTTATTTCATGAAGCCTGTGTAGAGTTAAACTGATTTTCAATCGAAAATCAGACATTAAAATAAATGAATATCACTCCCGTTCACGTGATGATGTTGTTAAGTTACCTAAATAGAACTCTATACTGTAACAAAAAGTGAAAAATCTTTTTTTCACATAGTTAGTCTAACAACACTAACGGTCCGTTTCACAATGTCCTAGGTTCTAGTTATCTGTCCAATACTTCATTCAAAATGACGTTTCATGTTCGAATTATTCGCTAGTGCTTATTCGTTGATGGTAAAACATGCCCTAAAAGTACGAATTTAACCTTCAAAACAACCACACAACTGAACGCTGCTGTTTTAAAAGCACGCTAGATTAGATCAAATATTATACAGCTACTACCTCATACTTTAGGTAAGGCCTTTGCCCAGCAGTGGGATACTTACAGGCTAACTTTACCGTTTTTATTTAATACAGTTAACAATATGCCTAGAGAATTGAGATCAGGGCGCCGATTCACGTGTCAATCTTTGTAATTCGATTGCGATTTTAACTTTTTTTACCTAGAACACTATCTAATGTAGCGACGAAATAGAAATGCATAGAAATTTGACGTGACTCTAAAAAAACAAATTTTACTTCGACGGAGAAAAAAAAATGACAAACTTTATTGTTACACGAACGGCATGAGAATCTGCCCCAGGAATCATCCGATTATCCATAAAATGTGTAACGAAGGTTGAAATGACAACGCGTCTTTTTGTATCAAGAGGCCGATTCTCGCGGCAATCGAACTTTTTTCGTGCGGTAATTCGATTGCGAGTTTAACCGTTTTACCTGAAAAATCTAGTAAAATATCTACACGTAAAAATACTATTGCTCAAACAAAATCTAAATACATAGAAATCGTGACCCTGTGAAATCTAAAACTATTTTTTTCTTCGACAAATAAAATTAGATCGGTGAAATTTTTTCGTAGACTTGTCCCGCGCACCTTAAAAAAAATCTGCAAGCAAAAAAAAAATTGAATCGAAACCCAGTTGACTAATTAAGTCTGTACAAGTGACCCTAAAATGCAGTGGAGCCTCAACGATAAAATTTCTGTTTTGGCAAGCTTTAGTATGTGTCGCAATCCCAAATGCAAGGAGCTACACTTGGCCAGATTTATCTTCAAACTTCAGCTTCACGTGGGAGGCTAATTGCAGTTATTACAACGATGTTCCCGGAACTTTGAAGTAGGATAATTGCCTACCACTTGTTCTTCAAAAGGCATACAATTTTGCCTCTTCCGAAAAATGACTATCATTTGTCTCGACGATGTCACATTACTTAATTAAGGCACTATTTATGTTAACAACGTTTTGTACCGTTATGTATTTACGTATTTTATAATGGTTGCATTAAGTGTTAATAAATTAGTAGATTTATAAAGTCAAATCTTTTTAGGTTATAAAATTTTAACTGTGTTTTTGTACACATCATAAAAACCGGGAAGTATTTCTTTTAATTTTCTCTCACACAGTAACAGCACCCTGACGATTTTAAAAGTTATCTACGTCATCGGATTCGCCTCTCTCATTTCAATGCCCAATTCTTCTTTTACTCTTATTTTAACCTTAATTAATAAGAGAAACAATATCTGCAACAAAATAAATATAAATAATCAATAAATAATCTTTTAAAATGATATGATCTTATATTGCTCCCAAATGTTTGATTTCAAATTTAAATGTACTAAACTAACCTGATGTGCTGGCCACTTTACATCACCATTTCCGAACTACATAGTACGTAGTATTATATTATCTGGGATAGTACCAATGGTCATCGGTTCTTCGCACTATGGTACTATTAGTATTACTCGCCACTTTAATACGTGTCGCGGCATTAAACCTCCATGGTGAAGAGACGGACTGGCGACTTGGACTGACAGACTGACGGACAGACAGATGACTAAGGACTTTTGTTTTATATTTTGACGGGGCCTAGCAAACAATGGTTTTATAAATATCCTAAGATTCGTGTGTTGAATTTTAAATAGAAATAAACAGACGACGCAAGATAAACAGTCTTTTTTTATACAGACCGTATAATATGAGTAACTCGTAAAGTTTTGAATAATATTAATGCTTTGACAGCGTAATAAGCATAAGACTCACATTTTATCTGAGTGGTTAAATCTGAACTATCATTCAATGTTGACCCAGCCTTGTGGTCAAAGTGAGTCGGCACTACTAAATTTCAGGCCACGTTGAACAAACTTCCACAAGCGTTTGTAAGCAGGTATTATCCAAAAATATACTTTACTCCATAAATGTTTTAAATGACAAGCACCGGCGCACAGTAGGTCCGAACTGCTAAATATAGAAGGACTTAGCGATAATTTTCACAAATTCGATTACATTAAGTACGTATCGACGCTATACGTTATTCTGATTAATAAATGTTATAAAACCTTTTTCGGACAAATTGATGGTTTGGCTAGAAGAAAATATTTACCATTTTCGTTGTATGGAATGAAACAGAAACATCAATTTCGTCCAACTCTTGACTGAACTTGCTTTATGACTACTTGAACATTATTTTATAGCTTGTTGACCAAAAATGCCCTCAAAGAGATATGAGGATCCGAAAAATGAAAAAAATAATAATGTAAAAGGTTTTTTTACGTGTATTTTTTTAAAGATTCAATAAAAAAAATTGATCAATTAAAACACTACAAGTCACTGACGTAATCAACCTCAAATTCTAGGAAATATTAATTTAATTTATGTTTTTTTTAATTGAATTTGTGAAAATTATCGCTGAGTCTCTCATATAGCAGTTTGGACCCCCTGTGCGGCGCAGTTTTGCTAGTCATCCCTGACATGTGTCGATAAGCTGAGGTGAAAGTAAGCTTTAAATCTCTAAAAAGTAAGGATCGAGGCATTTGTTCGTAACATGTAGAGACATGAATGCAGCTTAATACCGACCGAGCTTCCATGTGAATACGACCTTTATTGCTTAAGAAATTTATTTCCTGAACAATAAAGGTCTATAAAGGCTGAAAATAATCTTTAGATTATTTTCAGCGCTTATAAACTTATCTACGTGGTCGCTAAATTGGCATTGATTTTTGATAGCCAATTCGCTCGTTTTATACTGAAATGAGTAAGAAAAAAACAACTAGTCTAGTCCAAGAAAAGTAAAGTTAGCCTGTAAACTCAGATATTCTCTTTCAGTAAAGTTAGTACTTGGCAAAGGGCGCAATGATTTCGACCATCGTATACTATGTTCGCCTCAGTGACCGCAGACTGTAGCCTGAGTAATCAACTGACTCGGTAGTACACTAGTCAGTTGATTAGTTTAGGACAATGATGTTGTAACAACAGGGGAGTGAATAGTATGAACTTCAATAGTGTAATGATACAACACTAGCATTTCATTTACGGTTTTTAGTACACCCAGATTGTAAATCGATATACGATCTCTAGCGCCTAAGCATATAAGAGCCAAAATCGTTTGCAACGCGCGTCGTCTTTTGTTTGAAGTGACGCCCGTTCTTGAGTCGGTTGTGCAAGCGATGTTTGTTGAAATGTGTTAAGGCATGCACGAGAGACCTAAATCATTTATAAACAGTTGGTCAATTTCAAAATACTCTTAGCATCGCAGTTAGTAGATTGATAATGCAAAAGACATCAGTTAAATCTATTAATCAAACCACAAGCAGATTGTGAACAAACATCCAAAATTACATCCGATCAGTTTGCAGAACTAATTAAAACCGTGCGCAGCGATTGGCTGTGGAACTTGACAGCGCTCGAAAGCGCTTAAGACTTTACGCAAAGACTCGGCGAGACTTATCGTATATACAAGTGTTCTAGAATGAAGTCCAGTGATTATACGTTTTATTAGAGATTTTGAAGTACACTTGAACAATTTTATTTTCATATGACCTACGGCATGTTGTTACAGACCTGCAAAACCTTAGAACTTATCCCCTGAGAGTTTTTATTTGTATGAGATCGTTTTACCAGAGATGTTGAAGTATCTACACTTGCACAAGTTTTTCTTTTTCATATTACTTACGGAATAATAACACCTATAAATATATTTTTGCTAGGTTTATGGCCTAAAATATTCCAACATCACCTCGTAATGTTAGAGTTTTATAAACGGAAGTTTAAAGAACATGTATTTTTTTACATCACGTCTTATGTTAGTCTGTTAAAAAATCCCTTTATTAGCATCACAATAAACCTCTGTGGTTATTAGATGTTAATATTTCCTATATATTCTTGTAATTTTGTTAATATGATAAATAAATCTTATAGAGCAATCCATTAATATACTCCTATAATACCCGAGGATATTCAAACGAATCAGGCAATAATTATACCCCTTTAGTTATAGCCCCGATAGCACTTAAACTAGTTTACTCCTAGATTTTTTTAATGCATACATATGCACCACAATCTCCCGGATTTGAAATCGTTAGAATGTTAATCGCGGATTGTACGATA
The DNA here is from genome assembly GCA_963924145.1 of Pyrausta purpuralis. Classification (NCBI taxonomy): domain Eukaryota; kingdom Metazoa; phylum Arthropoda; class Insecta; order Lepidoptera; family Crambidae; genus Pyrausta; species Pyrausta purpuralis. The sequence goes on from OZ001647.1 coordinate 27,561,294, forward strand.
TTTCGGTGAGACATACGTACCTACATGTTAAGAATCCACACTTTTTTTACAATTAAGACTTTAGGGTATCTCATGCAGTGGCGGCAAAAAATATAATATGTGCCTTAATGTGCTGAGCAAGCCGATAAAAGCTTCAACAGCAAGTTCCTGCGCAGGTTTTCCGCTTCACAACGAACTAATTACTTTACGTTCCGCGCGGCTGACGCGACCGCTGATTCCGCTTGACGAAAGCGCTTTATTTTAGACGTGTTCAAAATTGAACATAGGAATTCACAGGGTGTTGTTTAGGTCAGTTACATCCAACTCAGGGATGATGATATGAGTTATATTTATGTAAAAAATCCTTTAAATTATATGCAAGTTTTATACAAGAAAACCCCTTCACAACATTCCAAATAATTACAAAATTAACGGGGAAACTCGCACTCCCGCGCGGAGCTAGCTAGTATCTACGAAATACTATGCTGTAGCTAGCAAGCTATGAAGAGGCGACTTGGTGTTGGTAGCTCGCTAAATAGTCTGCAATAATAAATTTTTATTGGTGGTTTTTCAATTTAAAAGAATATATATATATATATATAAACGAATCAATATATATATATATATATATATATATTTTGGCATCAGTAACGTCTTTACAACCATCCTTGAGTCGCTCGTCGCTGACCAAAATAACAACCTGTATATAAAAACAAGCGAGAGCATGTCACATGTGTACGGTACAGTTGAAGATAATAATTCATGATTTGTTTCGGGTTTTTTAATTTGACATAGTCATACGTTCATACAACGTTTGGCCTTGTAGTAGTATAAATGATCCGACAGAGTATACGTATTTACCTTGAACAGTAGGCTAACATGCACGCCTTGATACCGTTTATCGCGTCGGTAAAATAATTTAATATCCTAATCAACATGTTTTCCCTCAATGTTTTCACTTGTTAGGTACTACCTTATTGCTTTTAAAAACAAATGAATACATGAAAGTTAGTAAAAACCTGTTTAAATATGGTTAAAATCACGTTTGAAATTTATCGATTGCCGCGATAAATGATAAATAGGCGCGCATCTTAGGCCCGCTGGTTATAGTGCTCTAATTGTTTTAACAATAGTGGATGTATAATTAACAAAATCGCTAACTCTTTGTGATAAACAACGTTAGAAGTTGGCGGAGTATCACACCCGTGCCTTGATAAAGCACGTAAACCCGTCCATCCTGCGCCAGATCTCTCTCCAGTCGTGTCAGATTGCTGTCCCATCAGGCTATGAGAGTGAAAGGAATAAAGAGTGCACCTGTGTTTGCGCACACACTGACTGGCCACCGTAGTCGAATTCGGCTAGGGGGACTATTATTATTTTCTCTTAAAGAACAATAACTTTATTTTACATTTTAATAAACTAAGACCATAAAGAATTGATGACTGGTTACAGAGACTATGACTTTAAAAAATCCTATTACAGGCCACAGCCTGTATAGAAAGCTAATTTCAAAGAGAATATGTCTGGGTACGGTACAATTGAATACCGCTTGATGGAAGTGCTTTCTATAAGGAAGGTTTGTAATTTAGCGTTGTCTTTACTTACTTATTTTATTAAAGCATTTTCAAAGGTGCAGTTCAGTAAGTTACCGCTTGCTAAAAGCGCTTCATTACAGACGTGTTCACAATTTAACTTGATAATTAGTTCACGAAAAAGAAAACTAGCGACGCTTGTACCGTTTTTTGGTATCATTTTTTTGGTAAGTTTAAATGGCTCAACAGATTTTTACATTATTTTTTTTCTCAATTTTGGACATCGCAAAATAAGTAGCCATTGCACTTGTATTACAACGGTGGTACTACCACACCCAGACCCGAGACAATATAGAAAATTATGATTTCTACATTGACCCAACCGGGAATCCCTGGCGACGCATTGAAACCCAACACACTTAGCCACCACGCAACGGTCTTCAAATATGTAATTGAAATAGGGTGTATGACCTTTGACCAAAAACTCTTAGAGCGCTTTCACATTTAGGCGACTTTAGCAGTGCGGAAGCAGCGCGACTTACGCGCGACAGTCGCGCTGCCGATGATTTCATACTATCCAAGGCAGCGGCAGCAGCGGCGCAGCGGCGCGCAAGTCCCGCAGGGACGTCCCACTATACCAATTGCAGTGGTAATACTATCCCCGTATTAGCACTGAAATGGGTAATGGGTGTAGTGGGACCGACCCAGACGCGCGACCGTCGCGCTGCTAATGTAAAGGCATCCGTTGCTGCCGCGCTGCTGCCGCGCTGCTGACGATCTAATGTGAAGCACATTTACTGCTGACATTTTATGTATGAAATTGATAGCAGGGCGACTGTCGCGCTGCTAAAAACGCCTAAGTGTGAAAGCACTCTTAAAACTATCTTATTTATGTTTGTCTGCTTACCTTTTTGACTCTGTGTTTACCTATGGGTTGAACGTCAAAGTAATAGGTCAATCTCATAGAAGGATTTTAGTGGAAGTAGTACACAGATGTCTAGTACATAAATATATATGCTATCTACTAAATGATAAAAATTAAACAGCCTATCCGCCCGCATCTCCGTGGGTATCCCGTCCTCCCTCATGAAGTGTTTTGATACCCGCCTGTTTACCATACCCGTAACCCGAGTGTACTGCACTCAGCGAGAGTAACGAGTATTTTACATCGCATTTGCATTGCCATTAAGTGTACCTGAATGTGACTCTCAATTTTGAAGTTTACACCAGTCGTGTTTTGATTTTGACAAGTTTTTGGGGCACTTGCTCTAAATGTCTAGCAGAGTGTTTACTGTACACTAAATATATAAAATTTAATAAAAACAATTAGTGGCTTTTTTTCTATCGTCAGATGAAACTTATTTGACTGAATAAGTATAAAACGACCGATTTTAAAATGACATTAAAATAATGGTTGCTGACTAATAGGTGACGTTTATTTGACGAATATTTTTTATCTCACTTTGGAAAAAATATGCCTAAATGTGAGTTGAAGTTACTACATTGCCTTGAAGAAAAAAGTGCAACTAAACGAATATAAATACTCCAATCATCTATACTTAAGACTTACCGGGAAGTTTCCCAGACGTAATATAACTTTTATATGGCTATAGCCGTCACGAAAAGTGTTAAGGATACTTAAAACATTCCCACAATTCACACAACAGCCTTCGTCGTCCACACAGTTTTATTTAAACAAACCTTTGCTACATAAACAAAATATACTTACTTCCTCAAAACTATTAGTCCCCGCAGCCAAATTAACCCCACGTACGGCGGGCGTCACTGTAATCGCTAAGCACCCGCCAGCGAAACGTCCAAAGTTTCACGTCCAAATATTTACCTGAACTCGTTACACCCTGAAACCGTCCCCGTGCTCCCTGCCCGCCGAAAGACCGCATCTTTTAAACACCAACCCCAACAGATGCTGAAACCAACGCAACGCGAACTAACGCGGGACCATTCAACCTAGCTCCCGTTCACCTAACTTATGACAAGATACAATAATAAAATTGTGATTTAACTACACACTGTACCAAATGATGCGTCCAAATTTTTGAAATTAGCTTTTTATTAGTGATGGTTGGTTAGTATTAGGAAGGTTGTGATGTTAGGCGTTAGAGACATGTGTGTGGTGAGGACGGAGTGACGTGGGCGCTGTGATGGGTGCATGAGAGAAGATGGCGGCAGTGGCTGGCCTGTACGGGCTGGGCGACGAGCAGCGCGCCCGCCACCGCCGCGGTCAAGCCAACGCTGAGCGCTCCGAGTCCCGGGATGACAACACCGAGGCGTGAGTGTTTTGTTTTTTCTTTACTCTTTTGGTAACGGCCAGGTTTTAAAAAAGGAACTTTTTATAGTGTTTTGTTATTATACACACTTTAAAAAGTCAGACTAGGAATCGAACCTACGGATAAAAGTAAAGTCACTCAGCCTACGCACTAATTAAAGTATTGAAAATTTAATTAAAGCAGCTTAATTAAAGCACTTGAAAAATTCAACTGGCTAGCCTATGTGTCGCCCAGTGGTAGAGGCATACGTGCGTATAGCGTAAGACACAGGATTTGATTCCTTGTCTGACACAGATGCTTTTTACACTTCTACTCATGGCCATTCAAAAATTGAACTAATAGACTAGACTAGACTAGACTTAGGAAATATAGCGCTCGTTTCGATGCGGGCAATTCAATAATAGAACTCCAAGATCTAAATTTTGATGCAATGGAGGAACCATTTGTCTAAATATTATTTCTCGATAACGTTTAGCGTTTTATGAAGCTTATAATATGACATCATTTTATATATGATTCATCAATACTTTTATCTTTATAAGTTGGCTATGCCTTATGGTATAAGAACCGTTAATAAAGAAAAACATTACAGCGACATCTTATTATATTATTATTTATCGCGATCGCGTTAATTCCCGTATATTAACGTATAAGTGTATTTAAGACATCTTATTGGTTTAATACTATTTTAAACTAGTACTGAATAATTCTTTACATTAATTAGTCACTCTTGCGAACTAAAAAATATCCTTTAGTGGTTTAGTCTTGTGCATGAGCGAGCTGATAATTATAAACTCATAGATATAAACTCAAGTAGATGAAACGAGTCATTCGACTGTTTAGAACTAAATGTGTCATTTTAATTTTTGGGTAATCTCCAACTATTTTATTTATTTAAAGACTTTATTACATAAATTTAGTGTACAAAGGTGGACTTAATGCTAAAAGCATTCTCTGCCAGTCAAACTTTTAGGTCATGCAGAAAGATAGCAACGGGTGCAGTGAAAAAATAAACAACAAATGAAAATAGTAACAAGAATCTTATAAATATATTATTGAAATAAATAAACTAGGTAAATAACTATTGTCCTTTTACGATTAAAAAAATGTTTTAGTGATGCAGGAGCCAGGCCTATATATGTATATTAAACACTGTTAGACGAAGTGAAACGTTGAGAAACGCTCGTTGTGTGCTCTAGCCTAGCCCCGAAACAGCAATACTCGTGTCTTCTATTTATACACGTGTCTGTATTAAACCCCCATCCCGCTAGCCGGGCCAGTCACACTATATCAAGATAAGCTGGGGTTCACCAGACCACTACACCGCCTGCCCCTTAATTCACCCTGCACTGACGGCCAACGAATCAACGCCACTGTGCAGACGTCATTAATGAAATTAATGGGTTGGTTTATTAATACGTTAATTAAATTATCTTTTTTCTTCAAACAATTGAAGTACGTATATTATTACGCTTTAATTTATGACGGTATATACAATTCACGCGCTGTGACGGTCATTTTGCGTATGCCCCTTGGAACATAAGCTTTTTGGCTTTGACGTCTTGTCTGTATGATACAGAGTTTGATGAGAAATATTGCTGGTATTAATAGGTCAAACTAAAGTATTGTTCCGTAAAAAATATTGCACAATATAAATTTAAATACAATTATTTTTATTTACAAAAAGATAATTGTTACACACAATTACAGAATATAATTTATAATAAAGTTAGTTTTATACAATGCACAAAACAATCTTATTAGGGCAGCAACGATACATACAGGGGCCAGCACACCAGGTTACCCAATTTTGTTGCAAACTAGCCCTTATTACAAATGAATAAGATACAGCAGTGTTTACATTGACGCGCTGTTGTCCGTACATGGAGCAATAACTGTGGGCACCACATAAGGAAATTCCTGTGTTGTGGGGATTGCGACGGATGCAATTTTAGTACTAGTACTGATTAAAATATCTGTGCAAGTTGCTATGTGTAATTAATTCATTATGCTGTGTATATGTGTAAATATTCCGTAACATTCGTAAACATCATTTTATTCCGATAAAGTTGATATTTTTTCGTAATAAATAAAAAAAACGTGCATCGATGTTTTCAAACATTCGCTCTTGGGTGCATGCATGTGGATGCATGGATAATTTCCTATATGCTTATTTTCTTTTGATTTTTTATTTTTACTATTGATAAACTATTCCAGTGGAATTCGTTTACAGAAGACTACGCCAACTTTTTTTTAAATATGATTTACATTTATTACAAGACCGTCAAAAAGCAAGCTAGTTGATGGTCTGATTTTTATGTCTCCCAGTGTATTCGCTCGTGGGATAGTACGAACACGAGATGGAAATTGATTACACTAACAAAAGCTTTAAATCTATTTTAAAAGTATTGAAAATATATTCTTCTATTACATTGTATTTTACTTGAAAAGTATTTGCGTATGTTTATGATTTTTCATGCTTAAGCTAGCGATAACGTAAACATATAAGGTCTTTATATAAGGTCAAAATGTTTTAAGTGAAAATATTTTAACTGTGTCTTTGTATACATCATATAAACGGAACAATATCATTACTTTTTAGCAATTCAAGCTTTATCTTATTTTTATTTTCTCAGTATGTGTTGTTGTTGATGTTTAAAATAATATATTGTGATATGCTTAACAAATAACATATCAATTTATTATTTTAAACATCACTCAATGGATTTTAATAGTAATCAATACAATTGGCTACGCCTCTCTCATGTAATTCTTAGTCCTTCTTTGTGTCTAATATCCTAACTTTAAATATGAAAATCCAAATCTGAAAATAAAAAACTTTATCTCAAATTTTCTTAAAACTAGTGTATAAAAATGTTGCATTTATAGTGCTGAATCGGCTCTTTTTTTACGAGCAGAATTTCCGAAATATCGGCTCTTTAATATTTAATCACTTTGTACGAGTTCATTTTTATATGTATAATAGTCGAAAAAACTATACTGACAATAACTCCCCAGACTATTTAATTTAGGTTACGCATCAATTTCATTTGGTAACTTAAACTTTTCACTTAGTTTTACAATACGGATCAATGATAAGCAATCAGGTAAAAATTAATCAGACAATAGGAAAATAGAAAAGTTCACAGCACTCAACAACCTATTTCTGTTTACAAATTCCGGTAAATGCTTTTAGATTGAAACTATTTTCAAATACCGCGCTGTATTGGCACTAAAATAGTGGGAAATCAATAGCACTATACCTAGAGGTTTGTGAATTTTTAATCGACTTCAAAAAAGAAGGCTATATTTGACCTCGTAGTAATATTTTGTGTATGTGTTTTCTCCAAGCGCAAATATGCGGTATTTATGCCAAAAATTGATTCTCCGAAAAATAGAAGTCATATCAAAATGGTTGTTTTTTTTGTTCAGTAGAGTACTTACAATACTTATAACATTACACTACTCCCGTGCAAGTTTCATCTTAATAGGTTTGGTAGTTTTTAAGATATCAGCAATACCTAAAATCCACGTTTTTTTTTTTATTTACAGTCTTTTTCGGAAATTTGTAGGCGATTAACTTTTTTAAGAGGTATCGGCAATATGGATTACCGTGTTTTTGGAATCAGCATTTTCCCTCCAACACTCCAATCGCTCTTCTTTTGATCTGTTGACATTGCCATTCCTTCTATGCTTTCAGCTTTTCTATTCTTCTGTCGTATTTCATGATTCCTATAATGGTAGGTACAATTTGGGCGACGCGTTCGGTGTAGTGGTTATAGGTCTTACTACTATGCCGGCTGCTGCGGGTTCGAATCCTGTAAGTTGTTTATGTGCACATAAGGTAAAACACAAAATCTAAGAAATCTGAATGAGATTGTTTTGAGGCTAAGGCCTAACATCCTGTTTTACACAGTTCACGCATTGTTCAGAGTTGAAGAATTTTATTTACCATCAAGAACGATTATTGTCAATAATAGAACCATAACAATCAATTCACTTACTGAGAAAAAAACGCTGTTTTAACCATTACACATAAACGTACCCGATTCTGTCCAAATATCACAAAAATAATGATCTCTAATAGCTATTCAACGCGGCAACGCAGCCAGCATCATAGCCTCCTTGCCGCAAGAAAATGGTTTCGTTTTTGGATAGGTAGATTTTAAGTGATTTTTTTATGATACATGTCTTAGTTTAATTTTTTCTTGTTTGTTATTAATAAAAATCTGTAAAATACAGTAAAACTGAACGAAAACAAATTAAGGGGCGGTAGTTTTACACATGAGGGTAGATTGACATAACTATACACAAAGTTATTGGTATTTTGCAGTTTCCAAAGAGATTGTGAGAATGTAAAGAGTGCATAGAGCTTGAGATGAAATAGGAATACAAGAATACTATGCGAACTTCATTTCTTGAATTTCAAATGTATGCTTTCTGCATATACCAAAGTGAATACTTAATAGTATCGGAGGAGTGCGCATCTGGATCGGATGCTGCACATATTCGTCTTCTGTACCTAGGATTAGGCTTCCAAGTTCCTACTCTTCACGCTGTAACGATGGGGCTGAAGTGCTGAACTATACCGACAAGGATGCAACTATCACATCTAGATATGTCAGTGCGAGACATAGCATATGAAATTGTCACATGCCGCGTTTGAATTTTACATCACGCATGCGAATGCGGTGTTATGCCAAGGGAAGCTTTTTTCTACCCTCTATAGTTGTACCAACGGCGTAAGACGTTGCTATTTAAAGTCCGGTTTTTCTATGTTAGTCGAACAATGTAAGCTATTATTTTATAACTCTTAAAAAAATGTCAGTAGGTAACATTTTATTTACTATTTGATTTATAAAAATTTCAGTGCTAAAATACTTTTTGTTTACTATTTTTTTAATTATTCAAAATGGGTTTGCTTTTGATTCAAGCCTAGATTTAATTGCGCTTAGACAGAGTCTTATTTTAAAGTGAATTATTTCGGTCAAAAGGATGATTGTTTACAATACCTAACAAGCCAAAAGAAATAGACTTTACGGCGTTGTTATTATGCTTTCCGCACTGTTGTGCTGGCACGAAAAACAGAGACGGAAAATTTATCTAATATGATGCGATATTGAAGTCAAACTTCTGGTGCAAAATTCAATATTTACCTTAAACGTAAAAAATTAAACAGTGAATTCTTTATTCATAACAAACAAAAGAAATCAAACTAAGTCATAAAACATAAAAAGTGAACTTAAAACCTACCTATTCAAAAACGAAAACATTTCCTTGCAGCAAGGAGGCTCGTTGGATATAATCCTTTAAGCTAGGAACAAGCCAGCGTTATTATTGCCCGTAACAGAATTTAGTTTTTGTTTTTTTGTTATTGTTATAGATATCTGTCGCTACGCAACTTGCTTGTTGGTTTAAACTTCAAATTTACTTCATCTATGTCTATCTTAACAAGTATTGTTTTCTTGAATTTATATTTATTATAATTATTTTAGAAGCTGTCATCATTTATTGAAGACCAACTTATCCAAGCTACAACACATCATTCACAGCCAACGCATTCATGAACATATCTTTAAATCACTATTACGGTTTTAAAAGATAAATTGATAACTAGAAAAAACGAAATGCTCAAAATGGTGGCATATTGATTTCGTTAGAAAAATTTAATTACGAGTCTAAAAGCAAAATCTTTGCAAGCTATTTCACGCATCACAAATTTTCAAGGGCTCACACAATCGTCATCATTTACTGTCAATTATAGTTGCTGTCTGGCGTTGTCGACCTACGTGGTGCAGTGGCTAAGAAGCACGCTGGTTTCAAGGCGTCACCACCCTGTGGTCCCGGGTTCGATTCCCGGTCGGGTCAATATAGAAATCAAAATTTTCTATATTGTCTCGGGTCTGGGTGTTGTGGTACCACCTTTGTGTCTAATTTCCATAACACAAGTGCATTACTTACTTTGGGAACAGAGCAATGTATGTGATTGGTGTCCAATATATTTATTTGTGTAATAAATATATTTCTGCTGATAATATCTTCTAGAAGACGGACTGTGAAGTTAGCTTGCTTTTACCTTGACTGAGTGTCAATGATTAAGCCAGCAACCTTCCTAAAACCAAGAAACTCCGTTGCATAACACTAACAATACTACAATGTATTGTGTTCTAGCACCATTCAAGTGTATTTCGCAGTGTTCACTGCGCTTACCTTATGTCCTTTCATAACCGTTTATGTGTATAGGGCCGGCACATAACATAAATTTACACGACCGCCGTGGTGTAGTGGCTAAGCACGCTGGTTTCAAGGCGTCACCGCTTCGAGGTCCCGGGTTCGATTCCCGGTCGGGTTAATATAGAAATCAAAATGTTCTACATTGTCTCGGGTATGGGTATCGTGGTACCAACGTTGTGTCTGATTTCCATAACACAAGTGCATTAGCTACTTACTTTGGGATCAGAGTATTGTATGTGATTGGTGTCCAATAACGCAACATTTTAGTTTAAAGTGATTGGATTTACTCTGTATCACAACGCATTTTCATCTCATCCACTGTACTAACATACATATAATATTATTAAAATAACAAAACAAATGAAACATGATTTTGCCGGCGTCGTGTTGCGCATCTTGATGACCGGTAACCGACGATACAAAACACCCTTTGTCCAAAATTCTGCTTCCATGCTGATCGGTCAGAACCCTCACCACAAACTAATTGAAATTCTTATGATATTATGACGAGATACCAACCATTAGACCCTCAGTGAGTATTTCGTCTTAATTCGGATGTACTCAACAATCTCCTCGACCGTATTAGAGTAATGAAGTCGGGACACGTATAATTGTGTCACTGGTTTCGCAGGCCGCAGTAGGTGGTTCGGTCTGGTCAGTGTGGCGCCGCACTGGTTGTGAGTGGAAGGTTTCTTTTTCTTCTTCTCAACCTTAGTGACTTAGTTTATGTGACCAGCAATAAAATTAGCAATAAATTCAAATAGCACTGTACGAGTAACAGCAATATACTTACTAAAATTAATTCATTTTATATTTGTCTTTAGAAAATTGCTTTCATGTTGGTATTTGGAGCGGCAGCTTTTTCAATGTACGTAAATACTCGCTCTGTTTCACATTACAGTAATTTAGCAACTTAATATTTTGATGGTCTTGTTTATTAAGACGTTAGAAATGTGTTTTCGTGATTTCGTTTAATACTCACATTAAAAAAATCATGCATAGCTTTAATAATAATGATAAATATAGGCACATCCCTAGCCTGCATTAAAAGGTGACTTGCATACTGTTCCGTGTCCCGATATGACAACGCTTTAGCATGCAGCGGGCCAGCGAGAAGTGCGTTCCATTTTACGTGGGCTCTGGGTTTAATAAGTCTCAGAATACTCTAAATTTAAAAATGATTTACTTATACTGATAGATCACTGCCGTAATGCAACTTTTCGTCGACCGTATTCAAAGGTCATATTTTCATAAACAAAATTATGATAACATAACAATTGTTTTTTGCATAACTTTATAAAAATAAAGTTTCTATTTTTTTTCAATTTAAAATCTACAATTATAATATCAATAGCCCGCCGTACATTGTGACTTTTTTTTTCATTTTAAATTATCACATTTTGTTTATCTTTGACAGTATATTTTTTTAGTTTCGTCGATTACAAGTATTGCACAGATTATTAACCAGGCGGAGGCGACTTGCCGCGATTTTGTTGTTCTTAATCTTGTTACTCACTCCCACCTTTAGCTGTCACTTATAGCGCTATCTCATGAGGCAAAATTGAACCTGGAATTTGATATGTCAAATTCCAGGTTCAATTTTGCCTCATTACCTGTGGTAGTTTTAGTGACAAGGTTAAGGTTGCGTTCTTCTACTGTTATTATTGGCTGTGAGAAAAAATGTATCGTTTTTTTTTTTAACAATGATGATTTGATATCGTCAGCGTTTATTATACTGTGTTTTTTTCCTATAATCTTGTAATGATTTTATGTATAACGACAGTTAACAAACTGATATGTGATGTAAAACTTAAGGTTTCATCTCTCGCCAAATAACATAATTTCTCATCAACGCATTACAATCACACAGCTAAATTTATTTATTTTTCCTCACAGTCATAATGAAAAATAGTATGTTTAACTCGGGTGAAGAACCCATTTCACTCTCGAATTTAGAAACTTCTTGAGTGAAATGGGTAACTTTTCCCCTTGTACAGTCGACAGCACATCAGGTTACCCACTTTTGTTGCAAACTAGCCCTTATCACAACTGCATAAGATACCGCAGTGTTTATCTAGACGAGCTGTTGTCCATACAACAATCTGCTGTTTATCGATTTTCAATTTCAAAATCTCTTTATTCATAATAAAATGCATGTTAAGGCTTAACAAAAAAACAATAGAGAGAGAGGGACTTTACACATAGAAAAGCTTTACAGCACCAGAGTTCATTATCGATTGTACAAGGCATTACAGATACGTGGCTATAAAATAATTCACCTGGCTTAATGATGACGTATAATTGGCATGATAATTACTAAGCAGATATATTATTAGTCGTAAATTATTAAATAGTAAGAGTATGGATTATTAAGCAACAAATATCATGGTATGACGTAGCACGTTTGTAGCAGTATGTTCAGTGATCGTTTTGGATGAAAAATTGGTTAAATCGGTTCTTTTGCTTAAAATATTATTATCTACTTAAGTAGAAATAGATTGATTGCACCATAAATGCACAATTATTGCTGAATGCAATACACATACCGTTCATCATCATCATCATCTTCAGCTAAAGGACGTCCACTGCCTCCCTCACGGTTTTCGGGTGACCGATCAAAAGCCTGTCTGTATCCAGTTTGGTCCTGCGATCTTTACAAGGTCGTCTGTCCATCTGTCATCATGTCATAAGGTTCGAATCGTTGAACAAAAAAATACGTAATAAAGGAGAAATTGCCGAAACGTGCGTTTTTTGTATTGTAAGTTATGGGTTTCACTATAAAATAACAGACGGCGTCATTGTACATTGAGTTCGGTTAACCGTACCACTGCCGGCTTTTGGCTAAAAAATGGGGCTGAACTTTCTGTGAAAATATGAATGTTATGCTATTACTTTTTTTTAATTTTTATTCGCATTGAACTGTTCTTTTGGGAACCCTGTATACTACCGTTAAGCTCAGTTGGTCATTAAATTTAAAATTGAAATTTTAAAAAACTTTAATAAAGTAGATGATTATTCAAAAGATAATTAAGTAGGTACGGACTTGCATGGTCACCACAAACAATGTAAAAGTTTTGAAAAGAGGCATTGACAATAGTGACTTAGTTTGTTGCGCAGCTTCTTCTCAGCACTAGCCCACAATTGTCCTGAAGCTGTGGCTAGGGTTTATAATGGGACGTGTAAAAGTGCCCCTAAATAAATGACTTTTGAGACTCATTATGACGTTTACGATTATTGTTCTATTTGAATTAGACGTTAGACCAAGTTCTTACTAGAGCTTCTATAGCTTTCAATTTTTGAACTGCCCTGCTATTTTGACGTTTAGCTCATACAAAAATAGTAATAATAATTATCATCTTAATCAGTCAAAGCACGTCCACTATTGAACATAGGCCTCCCTCAGGCCTTCCGGTTTTCCTCAGCGACCAGTTGTGAGCGATCTGCATCAAGTGTGATCCTGGGATCTTTACAAAGTCGTCTGTCCATATTGTCAGAAGACGTCCTACGCAGCGCTGCTTCGGTCGAAGGGTCTGCACTATAGTTTTTTTTTTGCCCCAACAGCCATCAGTTCTTCGCGCTATGTGCCTGTATAAAATGAGACTAATACTACTTGACAAACTAGTACCGAGAACAATAATTTTAATTTTATTGAGCATAAAATCTAGGATAGCACTCTGGCAATCCTAAGAAATACTATAAAGCGTGAAAATATTATTTACCAAGCCACGCAATGACATTCGGACAGATTTAACTGTTGGTTACACATAACCAATAATAGTTAAGGACACCATAATTCTGTAATAATATACATGTTTATTAATATCGTGTAAGTAAAACGCTTACTTATTAATCCATAACTTAATGGAATGTCTGAAATATTCAAATAAAAATGCGTTAGTGTAATTTAATATATATTTTTTAAATTAATCAACTTTTATATTAAGAACCTTAAAGAAACAATATCATATTTTTTATTTCATGTTCTTAAATTATAGTAAATAAATGAATAAAATGCGTTTATTGCTTCCCATACAAAAAAGAACTTATCTCTATCACAATTACTTGAAATTATAGCTAAAACTAGGAGAGCAAATGGACGTGGCTCAGCTAGTGTTGGCAGAAGTCAACGCTGATTTTCAGCCACTCCCATCCCTCTTAGATCTTGTGTTTATTAGTGTAATGATAATTGAGCATCTAGTAGAATAATCAACTAAATAGTTTTAAGGGATAACACAAAATCACACAATTATTTCTTAAACTTTTTGTATGTAAAAATTAGTGAGTTAATTCTTATCTACTTGTTATGCACGTTTAAGTTACAAGCTATATTTATAAGAAAGATTGTTTTGAGTCTGTTTTAAATGATAGTTTTTTTCCTAAAGCTCTCAAACGCTCGAAAACGGATGCTCTAAAAAATACGCTAGAAAATGTACCCGTATACGTGTGGGTACGAGTAATATTGCGAAATATTTTAAGTAAAACGGCGAGATTAGTATACGAATTACCACCACACGAAAAAAGTTCGATTTATTGAGAATTAGGGTCCCCGGCCACCAATTTTTCATGCGATTTGCATTCGAAGAAAGTTCACCAATATAATTTTCTTTTTGAAAGTCTTTTTACTTGTGGATGTTACTAGATTTCTTCAGTTATAAGGTAAAATCGAATAACTATACAGAAAAGTTCGATTACCGTGAGAACCGGGGGCATGCAAGGAGATTTCATACAACTACATAATTAAATAATGACTGTAAATGGGACAAATTACCTAACAATCGTGGTGATTAGTCCCAACCTAAGTTTGAGTATGCTAGGTTAATTTTTTTAAACTTAAGACGACTTGCACCTGTTACTGTGATCTTACTTTTCTATTCTTCTTTATGTTTTTAAACCGTGATTGTTTAAAACCTAGAAACTTCAGTCCTATGGCTTCTCATAGCGTCATTCGCTTTTTACTGAACAGTTCCGCAATCTAATGGTCTTCGTGTTTCATTGGTACATATGTATGCAATACCGCTTGACATTTAGTGGTACGACGTCGCTTTGATGTTGTTCTGCGAGCAATATTACCTCCTCATTTATTC
Organism: Pyrausta purpuralis; assembly: GCA_963924145.1. Taxonomy (NCBI): domain Eukaryota; kingdom Metazoa; phylum Arthropoda; class Insecta; order Lepidoptera; family Crambidae; genus Pyrausta; species Pyrausta purpuralis. The sequence continues at coordinate 27,576,411 of OZ001647.1, forward strand.
TCAAAGAATTCGGTTTAAATAAAACTCAAAAGAATCTTTCTCAATCTATGTTGAGAAATATTCCCCTAGTAGATTAGCTAGATGAAAAAACTAGTATTGCTTAAAACTGATTAGTAAGTTTGAAACTCATGTAGGTACCTGTAGATTTCATAAATAGTAGTTAATACAGATCATTACGATCTTATTAATGAACATTGTTATTAAGGTGCTTATACCTAAGATTTCAACGAACAATAGGTGATAAGCAATGCATTATAATTTTCAAACAAAGAACATTTCAAAATCAATCAATCGGTGTTAAGACATCTTGCTGTGGAACCCTTTCGTAAAAGTGTCAATTTATCAGATTTCAACAAGAACACTTATTAAATAATAAATATATATGCGCCAAACAGCACCCTTATTGCCATGGTTTCAATTTTAGGGTTTTTTTCCCTTGTGTTACAAATGCCAGACTACGAATATGACGAGGGCGTCTCCCATAAATACTTAAATACAAAACTTCCACGACTTAGGTACAAATATTCGTGCTCATCACATAAACATTTGCCCATTACGAGATTTGAACCCGCGATGGCCAGTATAATAGTAAGGAGCGCTAACCACTACACCAAATAATAAAAGTGCCCAATCTTTATTTTTAAAAATAAATGTCGCTAAAAAAGGTTTTTATTTCATCTGTTTATTTTAATAGCTTGTTTTTTTAAAAGTATTAGTAGAATAATTCCCTTCGGCCACATTCGAAACCAAGGTTTGAAACTAGTTTCTGAATAAGAATTATGTTTCTTCTTTCGAAACTAGTTTCGATATAAGAATTATATTTCTTATTTCTAAACTTCATTCGACAAAGGAATTACATTTGTGATTATATCTAACATACCACATTACCTTTTTAAACAGTCTTTAACGTTTTCATAAAGATGATCGGACCGAGGACGGTAGCTCAATAGGAAGAGCGTTGGGCCCGGTTAGTCGGAAAGTTGCTGGTTCGAGTCCCGCCCGAGCGCAATCTTTGGTTTCTTATTTCATCTTTATGAATATAAAATATGACACTGTGAGTGTTAATAACATTCTAAACCAGTCTTTAACGTATTATTTTGTGGTACTGTTTCGCGAAATATAAGAGAAATCACTCATATCAGTGATTATTGATAAAATAAAGACTTACTCCTTTTCATTAAAACAGTATGCACCTTCACTGGTATTCCTTACATTAATATTCCGTGTCACTTCTAGAGCTGAAATGGTGCAGAAATGAATTTCAGAAACATGTTGCCAAGCCTTAATATGAAGGAGCGTGCACGGACACCGTAAGACGCTGTAAGTGCATCTGACGTGGCGTTCATCTCAACACGACTTTTGGAAACTTTATGAGATTGATTTTATGCATGATTTAAGTTTTACGACAAACTAAAATTATTTTGGGTTACATCTTGAACTGGGTATGAACGATAACATGTATAATAAAATCAGTTACTAACCTACTACTTTTGTTCTGTTCAGAAACTGCATTCTTTGCACCAAACAGTGCATCACATGTTTTGTGCCAACAATATTTCTATTTCGGAAAAAAACACTTGTTTATTTTTATTATTACACAAGAGTTTACAAGGGACCTACGCCAGACTAAAACAAAAACTTTGCAAACTCCAAATTACTTATAGTATGCGAAACAAGCTTGAGTCGCGTCGCAATCAAAGAAAATAGTTGAATGAACAAATAATTGGAGCAGCTGTCAGCGCAACTTGTCTGAAATGAAAACGGCAACTTGTTATATTGCTAGCTATTTTTACTGGGCCGATTCCGTGCATCCACTGTTTGGGAACAGTCAAAATGCAATTATATTTATTGTATCATGCGAAGGCTGAGTTTGCAATGCTTGTATAATGTCAATGAACTTACCTAGTTACTTACTTCAATTTACCGTTTTTTATTTTCAAATTAGAGTTCTTGTTTTTACTCCAATATATTAGACTGACTGTGAATGTGGTTCCGGTTATTTTAAAGAGTGTATGTATACGTCCACGGACGAGTAAAAAAGAAAGGACTCCGCACCGCGATACTAGCAAGTGAAGCCACTTTTATGCTGTATGTGTGTGCGTCACGGGGATACCAGTTGACACAAATATTACTCCCTTTATTTTGTAGGTGTATCAGAATGGCAGAAGTGAGACAACAGTGCAAATTTCACTCGTTTATGCAAGTGAGCAATGTGCGTAAAATTTGAAGTAATGTGCCTTTCAAAACCACAATTAAAATTAAAATAATGTAAGTCGCCAACCTGATATCGGAATGGCTAGATAAATTACATACCTGTAACTTTTTTGGTTGGATTTCATTATATTTTTATGTAAATAAAAAAATCTTGCCAGCTCTTATAATAATTATTACGAATACAAAAAAGTAATAAATTTGCTTGATTTTCTGTTACACAAACACTACAATTTATTTAAATGTCAAAAAAATAAAGAACTGTTGAAATTATATACTGAAGTTAAATTTAAAAACTTAAAAAAGTTGTGTTTATGCAGTAGAATACTGCTTTAAAACCAACTTGTAGCTTTTGAGTGCGCGAGTCTGACTTGCACTTTGCCTGTTTTTTCGGGTAAAGTCCCTATTTATTATCCGGCCACACTGGCTGTTACTGTCACCGGCAAATCACGTGGAGTGGAGGTTTTGTGTTCCAAATAAATATTTTTTGTATTTTAAAAAGAACAGAAATTAACATAATAGGTACTGGCTAACCTATGAAAGGTAATTCCTTGGCACTTTTTTTGAAGAAATGTAATATTTTTACACCGTTTAACGATACACGACGGTATTTTTTCATTTTTTTATACGCGAAGGTTAGCACTGTCACAGACAATGGCAGAGAGGGTAATGGCGGCCGATTGGCTTACTTTTGCGTCAGTGTGTGCGTGTAGCTTCGTATTTACACGTATGCTGGCTTACTTTGGGTGCTTCACTTTTTAAGTAGGTGACGCGGAGTCCTTACTTTTTTTACTCGTCCGTGGTATACGTCATTCTCCTCTGTCAAGTATCTGTTTGTGAGTTAAATAATTTCATTGAATGGATATATTACTAATATAGTGGATTGTTTTAGTCTTTAATGCACATAATACCACTTCCTATGAGCTCATTATTTCTTCACCCAAAGATTGTCTGGAAGAGATCGCTTATAGCAATAATACCGCAAAAATTGTACATTTCCTCGAAACGAATTTGTAATTAACCTATCTGATGTGCAATCAAGAGTTATCATATCTTATCTTATAGATTTAAATATGATAAGAGGAGTGGACATTTAATGCATACTTTATTAGATAACCCTATTGCTCAATTTATGCAATAAGTTAAATTATACCTAACCATTTCATTAAAGCTCGGAACTCACTTACACTTTCCAACTCTCTGAACTCATTTTACCCCTTCTTCAAGTTCATGACATTTTTTCATATATGTGTAATTAAAATAATTTGTATCTGTTTTCGGTATTTGTAAAAGTACAAATCGTTTTAATATTTCTAAAAGCAACAATCAAATTCAAACGGAAAAATTCCTTTGAAAAAAAATTCCGTTTCAATTTAATGAATGACGTACAAATCCTTCTAAAGTGCTTTAAGCGTTATTAAGACTGGTCAGGATAAAAACAACGTCAGTTATTTCAACGAACGACTTATGATAAGCTGGCCTAAAATAGCAGATAATCCTGTATTAATCACGTTGAGCCAACAGCTATGTCATTCCGGTAGATTTTATTCGAAGGCAATACGGTTTGCTTGATTGTGTTTTATTAGGATCGTTTTGTCTTCACTTTTATCAAAACCCATTTTAATGTATTACTTTATTGTATTTATTTTCCAATTTTTGTAAATTCGTTCATCTGTAATTGTTATATTTTTTTTTGACAATTGTCATTTGATATTGATATGAGTGAGATAAATGAATTAAACCATTTTATTTCCTTTATGTTTTACATAATTATAAAAAGTAAAAAGAGGTTAATAATCTTGATCCTTCCTCGCTTAACAACTTCAATTTTATGTCAAAGTTTGAATTCTATATTTAAAAAAAACGCAACGAAGTCTCTTCTATAATTTTATTAAAAATTCCGTCGCTATATTTCGGAAATTTATGAACGAGTTTCTTAAATATATATTTAATAATTAATTAAACATTCAACTTTTTTGTCTCTTCTACTTTTTATTCTCAGCTGATGGCATGACCATAAAAATATGAACTCCTTTATGTGTTCTCTCTTCTCGCTTCTCCGAAAACGCAACAATAGGAACCTCCGTTCTTGAATGAAGTCATGGTACAAATACTGACTTCATTTGACAAAATCAGCCCAAATAGTATTAACATAACTGGGACTAATGACACAGTGACAATCAAGTGTGGAGTAAGTCAACACAGGCTCAATTTTGAGGATCGTTTCAGCATAAGTATGAAACACGTATTTCTATCTCCTGAAAGAGTCATCCCGTCTCAAGAGTTTACGTAAGCAGGTCTCATTACCCACCCTCTCGTCGAAAATGTCCTCCGGTGGGAGTAATTTGTCCTTTAGTATGAAACAGATTGTCACCGAAATATTGGTATTACTCGTACATAAAAACACATTGAATTTTGCCGCCAAAGCTCAAAACGTACTCATATTTTTTAAAAAAACGGGTTAATAACCCGTTGTCCGTCAGTAAAATTACCATCAATGTGAAAAAATTGGAATCAATAGTATGGGAAGTAATTTGGTTTCTATTTCTAAACTTAATATATATATTTATACTGCTAATAATGCAAAATAACATAAGGCTAATGCGAAAGTAAATCATGTTTATGAATGAAAAGGCCACCGTACGAGACAATTTGTCAAACTCAAGTTATACGAAAATAGCACAAAAATTTGTGGGGTGCAAAACTGTTCATAAAAAGATAGTCATTATTGTTTCAATAATTCAAAACGTTGATGTGCCCTTGAGTCACGCACGTATCACCTCCTGCCATCTAGTGGCGAGTAGTGTAACTATCACGTAATTGCAGCGCCACTATCAAGCTTTTCCGGAACTAAACGTTTTCATTCAACTTCGTAATTGAAGTTTCGAACAATTTCCCGCGTGGAAAGCAGTTTCCCGAGCTGTTTCCACTGCCCGCCAGGTGGCGTTAGTTGTTTGAAACTTTTCAGTGCAGATGGCGGGACAGGTTTTAAGTTTTTGCATACATATTGGAGGAAAGCTTTTGACGCCAGCGCGGCAGCGTGTGACGCAACCGGGGTTTTTGTTAACGCGGCGATTATGAGCTATTTTCGACGCGCCCTTCATAAGAGTCGGTTGTTGTTTTCATAAGATGAATAAACTGCTTTTATTTATTTTATATGAGCTGGAGCAGACGGAGTGTCTCTTATAATAAGGTCGTTCTCATAATTTATCAGCCTGTGTTCATTAAAACTTTGGCATTTTGGTTTTAAATTCTTCTAACAAAAGTTCGTGGTTGTTTACAGCTTAAGTCCTATGCTAGTTAGGTAATTTTATCTATATAGCTACACAAAAACAAATGAACACAGATAGTAGTATCTCGTGTTTTTCTCTACTGTCTTTAAAAAATTGCATATGTACTCAATATAGTCATCTTTTTAAAATTCAGTTTCAATACATTATTTCTGTAAGATCTAGAAATAAGATCTACTCAATTAAAGTATAAATAGTAATCTATATATAAAAAATGAATTGCTGTTCGTTAGTCTCACTAAAACTCGAGAACGGCTGGAATTTATCTTATGTTAGTCTTGAAATGTTCGTGGAGGTCTAGGGAAGGTTTAAAAGGCAAGTAAAAATCGAAAAGCGCGCGGACGGAGTCGCGGGGGACCACTAGTAAATAATAAATATCCTTTGGTCATTCCCACACATCGCCATCTAGTCCCAAAGTAAGCTACTCAAAACTTGTGTTATGGGTGCCAGACAACGGATATAATACTACTTCAATAATTTTTGTTTGTAAATACATACATGCTATTCATAGAAAACACCCAGACCTATACAAACAGACATGTTCATGGACACAAATGTTTGTAATGTGCAGGGATCGAACCCGCAACCCTTCTGACCCAAGTATATGTAACTCAATCAGATAGAATAAATTTTAAAATATTTGAGGTTTATCCTACTTCCAAGGTACCTTTTGTCAAAAATAATGTTTTTGGACATAAAGAAACACTACTAGTAAAGGAGGTTATTCACAACCAAACGGAAAAGTATCATGACAGAAAATTGGTACAGTATTTGTCGAAATTAATTAGAATGTATTATTTTGTAGTGGCTTGTATTTTACAACTAACTGCACTCGTACACGCCCGGGATAACAGGTTTGCAGCAATTTTATTTCATTTATTTAAACTTATTTGCACTGTTAACGGTACAATTGGCGGACTTAATGCCTTATAGCATTCTCTACCGGTCCACCGCTTGGGAAATGCAGAGAGTTTAATCATATACAAGCATGGGATTACCGAACGTACATAGAACACATATATAAAATAAAAAATAAATTACAGTTAGGTAAGTGAAGATATTGATGACATCTTTTAAGATATTAATGACAGCAGTGAAAGAAATTGTGGTTAAATCTGAAGCGAGCCAAGGTTAAAATAGTGGGTATGGAGAGACTTCTTAAAAGAAAGTTTGTTTGAGGACATTCTGATTTCCATGAGGAGAGAATTACAATTAAATTATTTGCACTTATTGCAACCATAGCATATTTTTTTGTTTAAAATGACTGGGCTATGGTTTATTTTTATTAGGGACACCATATTTGCGAAGCCGGTGGAGGAAGCTAGTGTTTTATAAATGCCATTGTAATATTAAAAACCGCGCGATTATTATCTACCGGTTTAAAATCCGGTAAATCTTAATTTGTCGTGTAAAAATCGTGGTGGACAAGCTCGATATGGTTTCGAATTTTCGCTTTTATTGGTACTTACATGTCAACCTAACACGTAGGTAAAGTACTTCTCAACCCTTTAATAAAACTAAATAAAAGTTTAAAAATGTCCCGCTGCTATCCATCCAGCCATTACACCTCGTATACATGGCAACATTCGTTTATTGTGAGGGAAACACGAAGACGAACTAACCAAACTAATGTTCACGATTGCTCAACGTCGAAAGCAAACCTTTCCTTGTTGCTTCTCGATTCTAAGTCTTATTGCACGGACATACGACCGAGATACGGCTGAGTTTTATTTATGGCGGTGTATTTTAATTTCGACCGTATTGTGGTGCCGTAAAGTGCTAAAATCTTTGGCGCATAAGATCGTCCATCATTACCTCCATTGTCCTTTGCGCTGCGAGGTTCTTTTTTTAATGGAACTGGATTTGTTTTTGACTCTAAACTAGACCCGATTTGCGGCTCCGAGCCACGCTATGGAGTTTGGTGTATATGTTATCATCCCTATAAGCCTTCTAGCTCTGACCTTCACCAAATCAAATCCAAATTGGTTTGGTTGATCCATACTAGGCGCCTTGTAGATTGTCCAAAGCTGTCCAGGCGTGAAGTTTCCCTTCACTCTGTATAAGATATGTATGTATGTTGGAGATTAGAGGAATGGAGTCCTCTTGGCGGTGATCAAGCTCGTGCTTTTTATTCCGCTTTATAGTTCAAGAGTTTGTCTTCGTCCTATTGGAAGACACGGTTTAAAAACAGATTGGTGCGTTCTACTATATTTTTTGTCAACAATCGTATTTCAACCCACTGATCCCAACGCCTGACATGTATCTCTCTGAAACCATGCTGTCATCTGCGTACCCAGTCATACCGGGCTGAAGCTGCTCGTTAATCTCTAGAAGGAAAAGAGTTTTACAAAGAACCGACCCCTGAGGAACTCCGGAATTTATAGCCAAAAGATTAGAAGAACAGTCATAAACAACTACTCTTATCAATCTTTAACACAGCATGATGAAAACCCAACTGCAGAAGTCAGTGGAGATGCCAAAAGCAGGAAGTTTTTAAGCAAACTAGTATGCCTAACCCTGTCAAAGGCCTTTGAAATATCAAACTTTTAGCCAATGCTTCACCGCGATTCTCAATGGTTTCGCCCCAGCATCAGGACGTACACAAGAAGAAAACGATATTGTCGGTCACTTAATAGATCGTTGTCTTCGAGGTAGTTCAGCAGCTTTCTGTTTGTGACCCTTTCCATTACCTTCGACAGAATCGAGGTAATGGCGATCGGTCGATACTACGGTAGAATCGTAGCGCTTGCTACGAATTTCGTAGCCCTTGCTACGAATCGTAGCTTAAGATACGCTTGGAATTACTTTTGCTTGGTACCGTCGTTTGAAGTGGTAAAGTTAGTTGCACAGTTGTTACAATCGGTTTGAGTTATTTTAAAAATAAACTCCTATTTTCAGTTCCGTTATTGAAGTCAGTAATGATGTATTACAACATACACGTTACTTACAATACATACAGACCTTGTTGTTGTAAGCGGGCTAAAAGTTTACGATTAAAGTTACGGTTAAGCTTGGCGCAACCCTTTCATGTGACCATGACCAAGTTCACACACCCTATTTTTGGCTCGCCAAGCCCGATTCCATGGGTAAGAAAATCCGGTCGCCCTCTTATGGGGTAGAGCGTCAGTCGTGAGCGGCGAGCCTGGCAGGCTTCGCTACTAGCCCGCGCGGCGCCGAGGCGGGTGCCGCAGCCCCCTCCTCCCACTATCAAGACACCTCCCCCCCCACCCTTATTCGGGAACGCTCAGTGCGACACTGACAGCGGTTGGGAGCGGACGCTCGGCGTGGACGATGGATAAAAACAGACTCCTATTACAAAAACTCTTAGAGATTACGTACGTTTGTATGTTCTCATATTTACTTTTTTGAATCATCTCTTGTTCTCATTATACGCAGTTACGAACTCATTACAAGCAGTGTTTTGCTCTTTTTCTAGCCCTATTGTCATTAAAACGATTTGATATGTTATTTTAAAGTAATGTTTGTTCCTGGCAATGATGTGTGTATGGGTGCAAAAAGTTTCAGTGTCTATGACCTTGCTCTATAAACTTTTTGCAGTGATACAAACGCGTTTTAGTTTCGATGCGGTAGAATGCCGGCTCCCTGGTTGGTGTTTGCTACCCATAAATTGTATACGCCAGCGAACAATGTAGTAATACGCTTGCCTTTCCAACTCATTAGGCGCTTCTTTGTACAAACGCCATAATATTTTTTATACGCAACAAAGTCTGATATTCAAAGTACATATTTTTAAAAGTAATTATTAGGTACTAAAGGTATATCATAGTTTTAGATATACAGCATTCTCCATTCTGTACGAAAAGGTTAATCAATATTAGTTTTTTAAGTATTATTCGAAGTAATTCTTGAAAGAAGTTTTTTTTGAATAAAAAATCATGTATTTCTCTCTTCACAAAAAAAGGGAACATGCGTATACAATACAGGGTCTAAGGTTAGTGATTAGTACCTATAACTTGTGAGAGACTGGTGCTTGAAGTAGGTTTATGGAGGACATAGGTCACCGGGCCCAAGACGACTAAAAAGAAGCAAATAGGAAGCAATCATTGAATACGCACTCTTTAAAAGCCGTACTCAGGCATTACCGCGATTCAATCGCTGACGCAGCGTACGGACGCACCATTCGAGGTCTCGGACTTTTATATGGAAATAACTTGCAAACGCGACACATGCAACGGTGACCATGGCAGTTAATCTTACTTTCTAATTTATGCTGTGTATTATAACCTATGTATACATCGTACATATAAATGCGTTCGAGTATACAGGAAATCTAGAGATACAACTTATTAGAATTATATGAGTGTGCGCTGACCACTTAATATTGTTGGTACACTCATAGTTTCGTATGTTATGTAAACAATACAGTTTAAATTGTTTGCCTTCATTTTAATTAAGGCAACTTATGAGCGATCAACTGTTTCACTGTTGAATCAAAGCCAGGATCTATTATTTATTGAAGTGCTGATTTGTCGAACGTCAGATAAGACTTATCAGACTGAATAAGTATAAACCGACCGATTTTAAAATTATGTTTACAAATGGGTGACGTTTTAGAAATTAGGCGTTTTGTATTGTATTAGACGAACGTTACATATCTGACCTTAGAAAAATCAGGCCCCAAGAATACCAACTTAATTAAAAAAATATAACAGGCGCTAAATGAATAAAAAAGCCCATTTGTATTGTTTACACAGAAACAGACATGTACAGCTAGCGTAACATTGATTATAATACTTAATATAAAGGGGTCAATTCTCACGCAGTTCGTATACGAAAAAACTTTACCAACCGATCGAAGAAAATACAGTTTTTGCTTTATTAGGGTCACGATTTGTATCTACGAGTATTTCGCTTTCTTTCGTGCGGTAGATTTTTAAGTGTGGATACATTACTTGATTAAAGCCTGATTTTTCTATAGTCAGATAAGAAATATTCGTCTAACAAAGTACAATATACCTAATTTGCAAACGTCACCTATTCGTCAAAAAAAGTTCGATCGACGTCAGAATCGAGTCCCAGAAATAAAAACACAAATTTAAATGTATGTACAAGTTGGACTCTCGAGCTGTGAATTCCGTAAAGGCTTAACCATGAATTATTAATAGCATAGTACAGGTTTCGTTTATCCTTGACAGAAACTAAAAGATATTGTTTCTTGCCAAATATTAAATTCTAGGTCAAGGGGAAGAATTATTTTATAGAGGGTGAATATTTATACGATAATTACCTATTATTATTTTCGTTAAAATATCTAACATACCTTTATATGATGACGACCCGTCTGGTGTAGTGGTCGTGAAATTGCCTACTACGCAGCGGGTTGCGGGTTCGATCCCCGCACAATACAAACATTTGTGTGCATGAACATGTCTGTTTGTATTGGTCTGGGTGTTTTCTATGTATATCATGCATGTATTTACAGACAAAAAGTATTTAAGTATTATACCCGTTGTCTGGCACCCATAACACAAGCTTTGAGTAGCTTACTTTGGGACTAGATGGCGATGTGTGGGAATGTCCAAAGGATATTTTTTTTTTAAATAGTGTACTTTCCCGTAAAATTGATAATATTCATTTATTTCTGAATGTACAGTCGGAGTCCACGTACAGGAACACGTCCGTCCCAACATTGACCCTACCACAGCTTTGGGGCTATTGTGGGCTAGTGCTGAGAAGTAGCTGTGTAATAAAGTCAGTCACTTTAGTCAATAATGTTTTTTTTTATTTTTATTATTTATTGCACAACAAAAATACAGTCCAAATAGCGGATTTAATGCTTAAAGCATTCTCTATTAGTCAACCTTTGGATGAAGCAGAAACGATTAAGGCGGCGTAAAAGAACAAAAAATAAATAAATAATTTAAAGCTGCTAATTTACTCACATAAATAATTACAAATAAACCTACATAAACATATTACTTGAATACATTTAATTATAACAGAGATATTAGATTTTAAATTACAATTTTCATGGCAAAGGACAATTTAATTATACTTGAGGAAATTTATTAAAAACATTAAATCATTTTCCAATAAATGGGTGATTAAAATGAAGTTTGCAAAAGATATCTTGTTTTTTATAATCGTACAAATAACATTTTTTCGGCAAAAGTGAGAGTTTTTGCGAACATAAACAAAATTTTCATCAACAAACTGTAGAAGAGCGGAACCTTATATTCGGCATCCTTTCCGTTACTAGAACTTTTGAAAGATAGATAATTTTCGTCCGATATTAATAATCGGCATCCCCTGGGAACTTCGTTTCGCCCTGTTTTGTGGTTCTTAACCTATTTAGGGCTGAGACAAATCCAATAAAGTAAAAATCATGAATATCGACCCACTCGTTCTCGAGTTTAACTAACACGACTTTCTTTAATATTATATAGATATATAAACATAGTGATATAGATATAATCATTTTGCACATTGATTTATAGATTCAATGTATGTAACAATGGCAGAGTGCGGATTTAATAAAGAGGCGTCAAAAAACTCCACGTTAAGCTACGGTCTTCGTTACCGCCATTTTTAACAGTTTAACGTTTTTAACCTTTACACCCCACACTTGTAATCTAGAAGTAACTAGTCTCCGACCAATTCTCAGACACCCTGTATATCTCCACGTGTGTGCGGAATTCTTAGTCACCCGGTATCAGCGAAACAGTCAGCTACGGCCCAATGCAGTGGTTGGTGACGTTACGCTGCAAACTGTGGGATGTTGACTCTCATTACTGAGGGGCGGGGTTCCGTTGATTGCTACGGATGCACAGGACTTAAACTACCCTGTCTGAGCCTCTGTAGGAGCTTAGCTACCCTGCCTGAGCCCCAAATTTTATACAATTCAAGTTTTGTAATAAGCTTAGCGATTAAATTATCTTTTTCGAATAAAATACAGTTTTGGTTTATCAGGGTAACGATTTCTATGCAATCGGCCTATGATACTTTTTAACATGTAGATATATCAATTGTTTTATTCGGTAAACCGAGAAGCTCAGAATCAAATTATGAAACAGAAAACTTTTGACGACCTCCGTAGTGGCTAAGCACGCTGGTTTCAAGGCGTCGCCGCTCCTAGGTTCGATTCCCGGTCGGGTCAATACAGAAATCAAAATATTCTATATTGTCTCGAGTGTGGGTGTTGTAGTAGGTACCACCGTTGTGTGTGATTTCCATAACACAAGTGCAATTAGCTACTTACTTTGGGATCAGAGCAATGTATGTGATTGGTGTCTAATATTTATTACTTTAATATTTAAAAAACGTTCGATTGATCGGGGGCTTGATACCTCACCGATAAGTCCAGAAAGACGTTACTGAAGATTCACCCCTGACTTTGATTAAATCGATTTACTTTGTAATCGTGTCGTCCATACCCCACGAATTCTGCGGCCGAAGTCTAAAGCAAAAGAAAATATTTTTTTTTGACATTTCACCCTGATGAGTTAAATGTTCTGATTTTTACTGCATCAAATATACTTTTAACTAACGTCGCTATATCTTTAATAAATCGTAAAAAATATTTGTATTTATGAGGATTTTTTCGAAAAAAATCTTATTCAATAAATATACGATAAACACCCATTTTGTGTCGTCGATTTCGACCATCACCTGGCTGTTCTACTATGCCGAGATTTCCAACAAGCACTCTGAATTTGGTTTATTGAGAATACCAAAACCAAACTTCGTTTTTGTCAAGACACTTACTTAGTGAACAGTGGAGCTGCTCTGCGGTATTGTAGGTGTCGCTAATGTATCCTTTCCTTAAAAATATCCTCTGGACATTTCCACACATCGCCAGCTAGTCCCAGAGTAAGCTACTCACAGCTTGTGTTATGGGTGCCAGACAACGGATATAATACTTAAATACTTTTTGTTTGTAATACAAATGTTTGTATTGTGCGGGGATCGAACCCGCAACCCGCTGCGTAGTAGGCGACTTCTCGACCACTACACCAGACGGGTTGTCAAATGTGAGTTTTATCTGTGTCTTGCGTACTTGACGTTTGGCATCATGGCATTCTAAAAAGACACATTTTTCGAACGTCTCGACACTTATTGAAGACATTTCGGTCTAAGACACGCGCGTTCCTCCAGAAAACTTTCTTGCACTTCATTCCGTACGAGAGCCAAAAATGAAGGGACAGAACTATAAGACAAACATTTAGAACCAAATCTGTAAATCAAAGAGGAGATCAATTATAAACATTCTTACCATGAAACACCTGGACACGTTTCCTCATAATATTCAAGGCAAAATAACTGGTTAACTCTCCTTTTACAAGTCGCCTTAAAAGAAACGAAAACTAAGCAATCGAACCCGGAATACACAGTCTTCACTAATTTTATGAAAACAGGAAAGCCGTATAAATATTCTAACTATTGGCCTGGAAATGCATACGTTTGAAATGAAAGATTTGAGAGTACGAACACGTCATTAAACTGTGACGCTTGAATAAATTCAATAGACGTCTAATAAACAACATGTTAAGCACAGTATTGTACCAATCTAGGAATACACTTCTATTTTTGTTATAATTTAATTCCCATTGAAGTCTATTTCAGTTTCATAACTATGCAAGCCTCAAGCGGGATAAGCAAACTAAATGTTACCGTGACATTTATATAATACAGAAATAGCTATTTATTATGTGGTATTTCTTTGCTTCAACCAAGTGAACAAACAGAGCAATCATCGATTGTTCGCTTTAAAAGATACACAATACTTTAGTTTACCTTAGTTATATTCGCTGAAACCCTAATAGATTACTTTAAGCTACTATAACATTACTTACATACGCTATAATATTTCTTCGAGCACAGTAATAATTAAACTAAACAGTTCGTTTATTAGTTCCATTTTTAAATACTTTTTTCTAAATTGCTTATTGATAGGCTGTTGTTTTTTTTTGTTTGAAAAATAAATACAATATATGACACATCAGACTACTCTAGGATGTCTATGGGTTAAACGATTTTGTAAAGTTACGAGATTTAATACGATGAACAATTTTCTTCTACACATTTGACGTTCAGTCACCATATTTGTCTGGTACTCGTCGGTGGTGGTTGTCTGGTATTCGTAGCACAAAGAAGAAAATCCCTTAGTTCGAAACCAAGACAATATTGGTAATTGTCTGGCGCATAATAATTTATTTATTTTATTACCTTTCTGAAGCGTCATTGTATCATTTTGTTGATGTTGAAAGCGTACACCATCAAACCATCACCTTCGGCGAAGCGCGCTCTTACGTGATCTCACCCTTATAGAGCGAACCTTCCCAACGTGGCACTCTAGTATTGAACGCAGTACACAGGGTGCTTTTTCGTACACAGTGGCTTATTGTTGTATTAATACAGAAGCTGCAATTTACAAAAAATAATCCGGCCAATTTCACAAAGTATCTGGCTATCACAATACATACTGATTATAAATATAAAGTAGAAGATGAAACGTCTTATTACGAAAAAATACGTAACGTTTTCGTTTTTCTTGACTAAATAATACATGCTGAATTAACTTATTAATATTTTCTGCCGTTAGTAAAAAAAAAAAAACCAAAAAAGTAAACTGTAACAATCAAGCTTTTTTATTTTATTTTGTAACGTGTCTTACTTATTTTTAGCTCTTGTCAATGAAATTAAACAAAGATAGTTTATATATCCGAAACCTAAAATTCTCGACACTAAGTCGTCAATATGATCATCTTTTTGCGGTTTCAAAGCATTTTTTGTATGCAGTAGTTATGTAGTAACTAATGCTTCGAATCCAAAACAACTACCGTATTCAAGGATTTCGTTTTTCGTAATCGGTTCTAGGAATACGATCATCCCTTCGCTTCCCAGAACAGCCCCAATATTGAATGCAGTCCTTCACCTGAGGCCGATGCATTCAGTGTTGAGTAGAAACACCCGCCTGGGATTCGAGCACACTTGAGCCCGTTGTGAAAGCTAGCCCCGTTTGATTTCCGACCCTGTTGGAACCTTGGAGAGTGCTAAATTGAACGCCTTAATACCTTAGTGAATGCAACAAGAAGGTTATTAGATCGAATGTTTTTAATGTTTGCAAACCTGTATGTTTGACCTAATCGAAAAAAAAACTATATAATGTACCGTCTAGCTGGTCTCATTGTTGCCTAAGTTAGGGTCTGATGATGGAACCTTTTTTCCTGCTTGTTCATATACATTGATTTAGCAGAAGGTCTCTTTTTTAAGTAATCCAAGCACATCAACTCCAAACTCGGATGCTTGGTGTGAGGGACATCCTCATTTCAGGACCTCGATCCTAGCGACAATCGAACTTTTTTCTTGTGGTAATGCTAAAAGGTTTACCGTTTTAACTAAAATATCGAGTAATTTATCCAAACGTGAAAAAACTGTTGCACAGAAGATATTAAAATGCGTAGAAATCGTGACCCTGATAAAGCTAAACTGTATTTTAGTCTAAAAAGAAAATTCGATCGTAAACTTTTCAAATGCGGACACACGGGAATTTGCACCCAGGTTTAATATTTTTCACTTAAATCGTCTTTGCGTCCGATACCCACTATTTTATGAAGCTGAGCTGATAGAGTAACTCCTGAATGTTTGAAGGTTTAGCATTTGTGAAACCAGTACCGTTACCACGAATGATCGGCGGTTTTACTCGCAAGCGACGACGTAAAAAAGTCTATGGAAACACAGCACAGCACCTCTAGCGGTCACTTGCAGAACTTAAAATATCCATACGCTTTTTTACATTGTCGCTAGCGAATTTAACCACCGTAAACTCATGGTAACGGGATAGAACTTATGTAAGGTCACTGTAGCAAGTCGGTTTTTCCGTCCTTATACTTCGCCCAGTTATTTTAATTAGAAGTGTCCTTTAACTTATTTTCATCCCATTGAAGTCTATTTCAGTTTCATAACTACGTAAGCCTTGGGCGGGATAAGCAAATTAAATGTTACCGTGACATTTATATAATACAGAAATAGCGAAGTAAGCCAGTTAACATTTCCTTTTCAATAATGGAATAAAAATCTATGCTCTTGATAAAGTTCATTATTTTTCGGTTTATCATTTTTTGCTCCATAGCAGTCAGGAGGCCGATTCTTGCGGCAATCGAACTTTTTTCGTGTGGTAATTAGATTGCGAGTTTAACCGGTTTCTCTTAAAAACAAGGAATTTACGAGGGTCAAACTGAAAGTTCTTAGAACTGGCCACTTATAAACAATATAATAAAAAAAATATTCTAAAATTTGAAAATAGAACTCTTTGCCAATATTACTGAGTATATATTTCATTCATTTGTCATTTGTTTTACGATTTGGCGGCAAATTGAAAATTGTCTGTGTCACGTCAACATGAATTTAACACGAGAAAATTTTCGTGCAATGATTTTTTATGACTTTCGATGTCATTTAAGTCAACAAGAAAGTTATGATAGACTACGATTGGCCTTTCACGATGAAGCCCCATCTCGTGCGACTGTTAACAACTGGTTTAATTAGTTTAAACGTGGTCGCACTAATCTCACTGATGATGTACGTGAGGGACGGCCTTCTACGGCGACGACTGAAAATAACATCTGTGTTGTGCGGCGTATGATAGAGACTGACAAAAGAGTGACCTATCAGCAGATTCGGACAAGCTTAGGAATCGGTATGAGTCAAGTGCACAAAATCCTCCACGAACATTTAGCGGTCAGGAAGCTTTGCGCCCGGTGGATACCTCATAATTTGACTAAGGCTCAAAAACTCCATCGTGTGGATTGGTGCCGTAAAATGATTGAAAGATTTAACGGAGGTGACTCAAATGCTGTGTTCGACATACTAACAGGTGACGAAAGCTGGATTTACTGTTATGATCCTGAAACCAAAAGACAATCTGCTCAGTGGGTGTTTCCTTTCGAGGAGTTGCCAACTAAAGTGAAGAGAGATCGAAGTGCGGGAAAAAAAATGGTGGCCTCGTTCTTTGGAAGGATAGGTCATTTCGCAACAATTGTGTTAGAGGATCAAAAAACAGTTTCTGCAGAATGGTACACTACCAATTGTTTGCCACTTGTCTTGGAAAAAGTTCGAGAGAAACGACCTCGCAGTAGGATCCTCCTTCACCACGACAACGCCTCGTCGCACACCGCCAAGCGAACGATCGACTATTTGGCGACATCAAACGTTGAATTACTGGGTCCCCAGCCGTATAGCCCCGACCTCGCGCCTTGTGATTTTTATTTATTTCCAAAAATTAAAGAAAAACTTAAAGGAAAGCGGTTTATGAATGCTGAAGAAGCGGTGGCTGCGTATCGCGATGCCATTGAAGAGACCCCTAAGGACGAGTGGGCATAGTGCTTTTCCCAGTGGTTCCATCGCATGCAGCGGTGTATTGACGTCAATGGACAATATTTTGAAAAGATATAATAAAACTAATAACTGGCTAATGTAATCAGTTTTTGATTTTCTAAGAACTTTCAGTTTGACCCTCGTATCTACACTTAAAAAATCTACCGCTCAAACAATATCTAAATACATAAAAATCGTTTCCCTGAGAAATCAATAACTATTTTTTCTTTGACAAAGAAAGCTGGATCGGTGGGAAGTTTTTTCGTATAAAAATTGCACGAGAACTGCCCCCCCCCCCCCCCCCCGGATAAAAAAATCTATAAATAGTGCAGATCCCCATGGATCGCAATGCACATTCAAGTTGTAAATGAAAATATCGTTATGCAATCGCCAACGTCCGTTACTAATTCCTTACCTTGTGTTGAAGAAGTCTTACATAGAAACAAAGGTAGCAATCTCAATATACGTTGGTATGTACGATACAGTATAGGTCAGTGACATCCAACACAGGGATATTAATATGACATATGCTTATTTAGAAAAAAAATATGAAAGTTTTATAAAAGAAAACCGAAACGAATGGGGAAACTCGCATTCTCGCGCGTCGCTCGCGCGTATATCTACGAAATATAGTATACAAAAATATTAATTTACTTTATTTTAACTTTATTGCACTGTTAACGGTACAATTGGCGGACTTAATGCCCTATGGCATTCTCTATCATTCAACCGCTTGGGAAATGCAGAGACTTAAATCAGTGGCGGAATATTTAAAAGTACTGAGAGAGACCAAAAAAGAAATATTTTAAAATACAGTAATATAAACATACATACTAAAAGTACATAGATAAAGAAATATATAAATATTTAAGCATGGGATTAATGAACGTACATAGAATTCATATATTTAATAAAAAAATAATTACAGATTGGCCTGTGAAGATATTGATGACATCTATTAAGATATCACCGACAGCAGTGAAAGAAATTGTAGAAATATAATTTTGTATATATTGTTTTGGCCTCAGTATCGTTGGTACAAACACCGCTGAGTCGGGCGTCACTGACCAAAACAACACCTTGTATAGGTATCTACCTCATAATCGTATTTTAAGATAGTGCGGTGGTTTCCTTCTTGCCTTCCTTTTTATTAATAGTCTGAAGGAAGTGGAGATAATAAATGTCGCTTGAATGCCCCTTTAAAGCACTCCAAGAGAGAGGAAAGATTTTTTTAAGCTGATTTCCTGACGCGCTTTGAACCTACCCCTTAATTCGACCCCGGCTCGAGTCAAATGGCAATCAAGCTAGCAAATTGAGTTAGTCTGACTTCGGCCCGACTCGCGATGCATCCTGCACTACTGTAGCTGGGTAGTCTATTTCCATTTGATAAAGAAACCAGTTTTCGGAGAACATCATACTTGCAAAAGCCTTTTAGTTTTTATGTGTTATGATATGTTCTGATGGAATTATTTGAAAATTTCAAGGCATTTCATTGTAGTAGTAACATTCCTAAAAGAATATGTTAGCAAATCAATTGAACAAAAAATGCTCCAAAAACTTTTCGTAATTAGTAAGTAGTAAAAATTACCCAACAAATATCTTATATCTTTAAAAAAGGAATCACTGTATCACATCGACCTACCTGCATTTTACCAAATATCCCAATGATTTAAACATCGCATTACGAAATATTTCCCTGATCGACTTTAGCTATATCGGGTTACTTAATATAAAGTTTAAGACTTGACTTTATCTACGCAAATTAAACGTTTTGTCCAACTTTTGTCATGTAACATTCACACAACTCTAACTTATTACATAGTATTTTCCAAAAAACAGTCTATAAATTTAGACGTGAGACTTGTTGATGCTTGTTGAGTAGATCTATGATCAGCGATGGACGTCCAGTCACTGACAATAATATGTAATTAAAATAAGAAAGAAAGGAGGAAGTAAAGATGTGTTTATTAACGTAACCACATGTAGAGTTGCTTAGTATTTATAAACACAGAAGCAATAGATTTTATGTTTTAATTAATTACATTTAGTTAGTATCAACAGGTTTTACCGAAACTCGGCATGTGAATATGTAATATTCAATATTTTAATCTTTAATTTGAGCAAATAGTAATTATTATAACTAGTCAGTAATAAAAAAATAACACAATAATCATTTCTAAGTGTCAAAATTTATCTTCAAGAAAGTCATTTATATATTATGGTAATACTTATTAACTAGGAATCTTTTAAATTTAGATTTGAACTGCTCAGTAGATAATATTTCATATTCATTAGGGCTTTTATTTGCCTTACTTACAACGCTGTTTTTTTAATAACAACTTTGAAGATCTGCATAGGCACAGTCTATCACCATTTCGATTGTAAAAAATATTGGACGCCAATCTATAATAATCTAATTAAAAGGATGACAATAAAGTCCAGCCAGTCCGCTGGAGGGCGCAAACGCCTGTCATAGAGTTGAAAAACAATAGAACAGTACATAATATCACCAATGCGCTGTAACTACTTTGAGATACCAAATGTAACTATTTGTAAATACAATATTTTTGCTCTTCACATTGCTCTTATCCTAAAGTGAGGGAGCAAACTCAAAACGCGCAGACGCAGTAGCGGGGGACCTCTGGTGAAATGATAAAGTCAGAAATTATAATGTTGATGATAAACATCACTCTGAGACACGGATAGTCTTAACAACTCGTCCGCCACGCTTGCCCGGTCTTTCTATGATTGCAATTTTTCGACAAATCCCACAACGAGCGATGTAGAGGGTTGTGCTCGGTGTTTCTCTACGAGATCGAATCAGAAATGAGGAGATACGTAGAAGCACTAAGGTAACAGACATAGCCCAAAGAATCAGCCAGCTCAAGTGGCACTGGGCAGTGCACACAGAGCGAAGGACTGATGGCTGTTAGGGTAGAAAAGTTCTAGATTAAAGACTATTCGACCAAATGACGCGGCGAAAGACGCCCACCGGCAAGATGGATGGTAGACCTTGTAAAGATCGCGGGACCAAACTGAATGCAGACCGCTTGGGATCGGTCGCTGTGGAAAACCGTGGAAGAGGCCTTTGTTCAGCAGTGGACGTCCTTTGGTTGATAATGATGAATTTGCGTCACCATTCCAAGTAACGTTATCGTCTTGACGGCCACAAAGTCAATTTATTAAACGTTTGTACGTGCTAACTATATCAACTAGCTAGCTTAGTTCGATCGAACCTTGTTGCGGGGATTAACTTCGCTAGGGAAAGTTAGCTAGTACAGTAAGGTAGGAAATTTCGTGCCACCTATGTGACAATACATACCGCACGTCACGTAACAAGTCAAAAAATAAATATCACTCTCATACACAAACAATTTTGACTAACACTTTACAAAAATATTTATAAGTGTAGCGAACATAAAAACATTTTAAAGGGGTACTAAATAATTTGCCCACAGCAATGCCCTTATAATTTTCGGGGTTCCGTAGCCCAATGACAAAAAACGGAGCCCTTATAAACTGACTGTCTGTCCGTCCGTATGTCACAGCCACTTTATTCTGAATTTGGTAGGTTAACCACATTACGATTCTTAGGTTAGGTTAACCACATTACGATTCTTATACAAAAAATAGAATATAATCGTATTAAAAGGAACAAAAACAACAAAAACATTTTTTATACCTCTTCGGGTGGTATATATTTTATGGATAGATATTTTATGGCTAGGTATTTTAAAACTTTAAACTAAGCCAGCGATAAATTTGAAAAGCATACAATACTTTTTACGAAAATTGATTTTCACAAGATCGAACTGGATTTTTTTGAAATATAGCACATTTCCACCAACCGCAAATATAACTTTTTTTATCATACAAATAATATGAAAAGCAAGATATTTTTATCTGTCAACAAAGTATTGTGATATTTTGGCTTAGAGGAAGTAAATGGACCCATAACTCAGTTAAAATTGGCACGGCACCCTTATTGCGCGAATTTGACTCGCACTTGGCCGGTTTTTCTTATTCAAACTGTGACAGCTAATTGATATAAATACACACACATCTTAAATGCATTAAGAATATTTTTTTTATGAAGTGTTCTTCAAATTCCTTATAATTCTTCTAATTAGCTTTATAAGCTTTGATCTTCTAATTTGCGTTTTAAACTTTGTAGTTGTACATCGATATGTTTGTAGAGCTCTTGTAAAAACATACACACGACATACTCGTATTTGTAAAACATACACATGACACATTTATCTTGTAAAAACATGTACATGACATATTAATAACTTTCTTTAATCCTTTTTCACTCTTATTTTTTTCTAAATTTTATTGTGCCTTCTCACGAATAGCGTTAAACGGTGTGCACTATCGCTCAATAGATCAGCACAAAATCTGGTGCTGACTGTACTCTTAGATTTCTAGAATAACAAGTTTTATTCCAGGGCGTTAAAGTTTGAAATTGTTTGCTCGCATTTACGCCGCTGCTCGTGATTTTAAATTTTGTTACGTGATCTTTTTGTAGTTTACAAAGCGCTTTTAATTTGATTGGAACTAGACTTTGCCGTAGAACTAGGATTATGTAGTATATTTTATTCATGTTATTAACTCTCAAGACGAATTGTATGTGCAGCGTAAAAGTTGCTGACAGCTGTTGTTGTTGTTTCTATAACACTGTCATACTTACAAAAACACATTGACCATAACACAAAACATTTCAACTCTTTCCTATTAAAAAAATATGAAACTTTTATGTAATTTACTAGTTACTTAGGGTTTGTGTTTACGGAATGATTACGATTTTTTGTATACTTGTAACCACATAGGTTTGTTAAGAATTTTATTTTTCGATAGGTCATCATTTTCGTCCAATTTCTATATATAGTATAAAAATGAATCCCTATTTCCTTTGATCTCAGCACCACGTGTGAACGCTCTTACCAATTTCGATATTTTTTTTGTTGTATGTTTATTATTCTCAGCAGAAGGATCTTATGAAAGAAAAAAATAAGAAATATGCGCAAAAATAATACAATTTAAGAGTACCTACTTTCTTACCGGGGCCGGGTTAGAACGGGGCCGGGGCGGAACGGCACCGGGGCAGATTAGCTAGTACGAAATCATTTTCCATACATAAACCACATCAACGATATTGGAGGGAGGGATTATTACAATTATTTTTTAGGATCCCATAAAAAATATTAAGGGTAAAAAAGAACGAGATCGTGATGCGATCAAGTGTTTGTATTATTTCATTTACCTTGTGCAGAGGTCGAACCTCCTATAAAGGCTTTATCAAGCTATTTCGGGCCCAAGACATGCCCACGCCTGCAGGCAGAAGGCATACGAAATAACTAAATCGGTACGATATCACGTAACATGTCATATAATATGAGTAAGCATTTGCAAAAAAATAAGACCGTCATATGTGCCCGATCAATTTATTCGTCACCGCTGCCAAATGCAAATTGCTCACTTTAGATATTTCACTATACTTAAATACTGCCATGAAGTTATTCTCAAATGGAATATGAGTGCGTTTGAATTAAAGATTAGCGCTGTAATCGGATGCACCCTAATTTGATCTGAGCATATGTGTTTGCTTCATAACGCTCCAAGAAAATAATGGAGTTTTCAAAATACACTGATTTCATGACAATAACGATTGTAACATAATAAGCATTTGAATTTTGTAATAGTCAAATCGGAATAATTGTCCTCACTGAACAAATTACCTAGATCTGGTAAATACAAACTGCAGCTTTTATTAGCGCTTAGCTTATTCGGCTAGGTAGGTAGTCTTAGTTGACATTCAGATTCAGTATCTATAAAGATGGGCCGAGTAATCGGTTAATACTCGGTACCCGGCATACTTGGCAGGTTTTTTCATACTTTTTCACGGCCGAATCACGCAGTTTTAATGCAAAGTTAATACTCGGTTTAAGTTAAGAAATATATTGAGGAAGATTAAATTAATCAAGCAATTGTTAATCAGAAAGTATTTATATTTATATACTGATTTGGGAAATATTTCTTCTTTGAAATCAAACTAAATTAGGAGAACGTTCTTGAAAAACAAAGCCAAATTCATTGTAGAAGAATTCCTTTGACTTCGTTGACGTAACAAGCTTGCGAACATAATCGCTCGCACATAGAAACTCTTGTATTAAACGTGCCAGCTCTGTATACCTTGTTCGGAGCCTATTTAAAAAGCGATGTTATGATAAAAAAAAAACAATAGGGATTTTACAATAATAGCGCTCTAATTGGGTGGAAGGTAATACTGCTGTGCGAAACCTATTTATACTTGTTTACGCGCCCGAAACACAAATTAGATTGTGCCGAGTTACTCGGGCGAGTATGCACACGGTTGGGAAAAAAACCGAGTAAAACTCAGTACTCGTTAAAAGTTCTATTCGGTGCATCTCTAGTTTCTTCAATTTACAATTAAAGCAATGTAAGCGAGC
Source organism: Pyrausta purpuralis (assembly GCA_963924145.1). Lineage (NCBI taxonomy): Eukaryota > Metazoa > Arthropoda > Insecta > Lepidoptera > Crambidae > Pyrausta > Pyrausta purpuralis. Next base: position 27,600,718 of record OZ001647.1, read on the forward strand.
AAACAGAATGGCAAGTTCTAATGCAGTTTTCTATGAGATACCTACTCAGGATAAAACTAGACTTTGAATGCGCTTAATGGTTGGATTGGAGCTTACTTAGTAATTCAGAAGGAAGGTGTTCCTATATGTACAAACCATTAAAAGCCTAAAGTATAACAAAGTACCTACAAAACTTGAATTTGGTTGTGCTGAGTAACGAAAATCCCTCTGATTGTGTCGTCAATCGTTAAAGCTCACATGCCCGGCCATTAAACGAAGACAACATTGCAAAAACGAGCCGAGAGCGTTCCAGTTAAATCAAAAAATAACAGCCTTTTCATGTCAACCGCCTCCATTATACCAATCGCTTACGAGTTGCTGAGCGGGCGCTGATACACCAATAAAAACCTAAATGAGTTTTGCGGTAGCGCAATTAGAACTATACAGAACAAAACAATCTTCAAACCACGCAAAATAAACTATTTGCACATTATTCATGTTTCTTCCACACGACATAATAGCTGCTGGTTGTTTACCCAAAATGAACGACTGCGCTCCACTTCCCATGCAGAAACCAAAACAAAAGTCGTTTCGTTTCTGAGTCACAACTACAATTTAAAGTCTGCAGCATAATAAAAATTGGCCAAGAATTTGTATTCATTTGACAAAAGACAATAACCCGCAGAATAGGAATGCAGTGATGTCGTAACATGTGCGATATAGATTTTTATGTGAAGGCCGATAAGCTGATTTAAGGCAGCGGAAATTTGGCTCAAGCACCGTTCTTAGGTCGCCCTCCCTGGATATTAGTGAGTGCAGGCAGCGAGCCGGCGATGCACAGACCGATCCTCTGCAGCCCATAGTGGCCGGCCGGCGCCCGGCGCGACGCGACCTCTACCGTTGCAGCCAGCACCGACCACCAGCCGCCCATGTAACACTCTCTCAGACTCCGCTATCCTACAGGCCACCGGCACCCAGCGACCAGTACAGACCTTTAAACCGCCGCATTCGCAAACGACCGCCCTCTACGACACCGCAGCCGCCACAATGCAGTCGCCGCAGAGATTCCGCCGTCGACCCAGCTTCCGAATCGATACATATCTTTACATCTCCGCCAGGCCGCAGTCTCATCAATCGTCCCCCCGCAACGTTTACCGTTTGGTTGAAAGTGAATTAAATCCCGGAAGTACTAATCAGGGTACCGAAAGCGAATGTTTTCCTAGGAACCGCGTAGTGGGTCTATGGGGTTGCGTGCGGGGCGGGCGGCGGCGCGCGGGCGGGCGGCGGCGCGCGGCGGGCGCGAGCGGCGAGGCTCGGGCGCGGGGCCCGGTGCGATGCAGTGGTTGGCGCGCGGTGTCGATACGCGTAGGCGGCGGGGGGAGGGGACGCACGCGCTCCAGTACGCCGCCGCCGCGACGAGGCGACACACGCGTCCGCTCGCGCTCGCGATCGCCACGCGGCTTTGACGAGACCATGACTCGCCGCGCTCGGTGAGGCGCCGTCGCACGCGCCCCGAATACGCATTACGTAAGGGTTCCCGCCGACGCCGCTCGTCGGACGCACAACGATACATATCGGAACGTATATCGAACTTTCGTTCGTATTTTAGTCGATGAGAGGCAGGTAATCGAGCGGCGGCGTGATCGCGCGCTCGGGAGGGCGGAAGGCCCGTGTTTCGGTTGCGCAGGCCGCGGCGGCGCCGGGCGTGCCGCAGTGTCCGCGGGATGCGGGCGCGAGCTGTGAGGCGCGGCGAGCGGGCCGGGCACGCGTAGAGCTCGCAGCGCGCGTGGGCACGCGGGCCGCGGGCATGGCGCGCGAGTAAGGTGGCGGCCGCGGCGCGCGCCACGAGCCGGCCGGGGGGCGCAGCGGGCCAGCCGGCCTCTCCGCCGCGTCCCCGAGGAACCGCACCTGCTCCGAGCCGATGACACATTGACATTGAGCAGCCACCATTGCTCGCATAGAGTTGGTCGAGAAATGGGGGCTGACGCCTGTCCTCAGGCCGAGGCAGGAATGCCCCCGGGCCCAAGAGCAAGGCGGGGACGACAGGTATGTACTAGCGTAGCGCGTCAGTCGTCAGTGGTCTGCGGCGAGGATGCGTCTCGCAGCGCACACCACGGTCGGGCTGCGGACGCTGCACGCGCGCCGGACCCATGTTCTCGTATATCTGCATTATTATGGAGTATTTCGACATGTGTTGGTGAGTGCGGGCGTTACTAACCCGCAGGCCGCTGCTCTCACTAACAATTTGCTGAAATTACACCTGGTGAGTGTCGTCGAGATTCTTCCCGCGTCCGCCCCGGATATCTCGCGACCTACATTCGCTTTAGTGTTAGGCTTTCCCGTCCTCACAAAAGTCGGACGTCACCGGTGACACTGCGCTATCAGCAAGGGCATTGAATCCGCTCGCGCCGCAGTTCTAATTTCTTAACGGCTTTTGTTTGCGGGGTCTGACGGTTGTTCGATCTTTATTGAGTCTCCGTTTCCTGGTTCTATTCACCATGAAAGGTGATCTGATTCTGATACATTTTTTGTGATAGGAGGCCTCATTTAAATCTCAGAGATTCGTTAGCCGTCTTTAGCGATGCAAGGCTAGGAAGTTGCGCTCGAATTTCTGTTTCGGATCAATAAAGTTATTATAATAACTGCGATGAGATGAATCACGACACTATCTGGTGCGCGATGCGTGATAAACAAGCCAGCGGAAACAGTGCGGGGACGACGAGCCTTCCAGAACGTTGAGTGATGGCAGACCCGAGGTATTTGTTGATGCCTCTTTAAACTAACATCAACAGACCATTCACTAGTCATACGTAAATAATGCACTCAATTTAATGACGGTTGTAACATCTGACGATAAAACTGGGGATAGTATTAAAACATTCTAGTAGAAAAAAATTAGTTTGAAGCGCGATCTGAAATTAGTTGAGGGTATGTTGTGTAGTCTCAGAACAAAGTGCGATTGTACGATATTGTCAGTTTGTTCGCCGCACAACCAGCGGGAAGTTTTGAGTTGAAGAAACAGCGTTGATGCAGAAACGGAGCTCGCCTATTTGTCCAAAAACTTTATGCGCAGGAAATTGTAAAATCGTGTTAATAACTGAGACACCAAAGTGGGTAAAGTTCTGCATTTTTTTACTGAGTACTACCTATTTCCATATTACACGTGCAAATTTAACGACTTTTTACTCGTTAATGGAAAGCCCGTCATTCTTTTTGAAAAATTGGGATATTCTGTGATCTGAACAAAAACTTATACTTATTCGACCTAAACTTCAATAGATTAGTTGTGTAAAAATGTCACGTCTGGAAACTTTCAATTAAAAATGCACAAAGTAACCTAGTGTTTACTAAGTATGCATCATATAGCAGTGTTGCCAGGTGGCCCGATTTTCGCGGGACGTCGCGGTATTCAGTGGACGCGCTCCGATTCGTACCTGATCGGACGTATTACATCCCGATAAATAAAAAAGTAACGTATTTTTTTTATTAAAAAACATCAATTTCAAAATGGCACTCATCGGCATCACACCACATCAGTAGCGCATTATTTCCCGATCTGCAACTCTAATACCCTCTAAATAATTTGAAACAAATCAGACCTGGCAACACTACATCATAGATACATTTCCTCATGAAAATGGATTCAAAACTAATCATCTTGTCCCTTGTTTTGTATCTTCAGAGGCTTTGCTAAGCAATCACTTTGCATAAGCACTGACCGTTCCATGCGATAAACTAAGCCACTCCATTTTCCATGCGGATCGCTTACAATGCAAATCTGCGGCCCATAAAAGTATCTTATGTAACATTGCGGAAAAGCAAATGAGTTCCGAGCACTGCATTAGCGTAAGACAGAAGATTCGCACCACCTCATATTTCTTTCCCCAAGGCCACAACCAAAAAACATTGGGTTAAATGGCACAGTAATAATAATCGCAATAAAGCAGCTATGGCCAGAATCTCCGATGATAAATGCTACCTATTACTATAGAAGCTTTACAGGATTTTTTCTTTAAGGTTTCAAGGTAGTGCATGGCAATAAGTGACCAATATACCTATTTAAATAACTCGTATGGATATTCAGAGCGACGAGGCGAGACAGGCGTCCTTAGCATTCTACAACCTGTCTAGGAGTAGGAAAACTCCAAAATCAAACCCAGAATTGGTGGCTTCCGAAAACCGGCAGTCGCCTGCAGCCAACCTGGTGGTTTTGCACGTATTGGCTTGGCATTTCTGTGAGCCAAGCTGGGGAGGCCGAGAGAGTGGCGAAGGTCCAAGGCAACCCTACGTCATCAACTGCGTCCCAGGCGATGCAGCAATTGATGATATTCAGCGATTCTAAAAAACATTGGTGTCATATCCACATCGCACGTTATTCAATTTGAACTGGACAGTCGGCAATAAAATTATTTTGTGACACCGCGCATCGGCTATAGGTTACAGGAAACACCCTGTATAGCTACTAATTCGGAAATAGTGTGTTCTATAAAGATTACAAAGGTATATATAGGTATATATACTTTAACGTTTCTGTTACTTACTATCAGCAATAAAACAATAATACCGTAATAGTATGGGATGTGCGTGTATATTAATACGTGAAAGGAAGCCGTAAAAGTATTACACGATTGATTTGATTCTAGTAAGCTGTTACTATTCCAAGCCTTGATTCCTCTTGATCAGCTGAACTTAGCGAAATAACGATTACCTGTATCCGATGCCATTTGTTACGTTATATCAAATAATTCGATCACTGAATCCCATATACGAAGGATGTTTTCTATTTTATTATCAAATCCAGAACAAAACGGAAAATAATTGAAAAAAAGACAAAACCGAAACAGAGATAGGGAAATCTCACTGGAAAATTCATAGACCCTTTATCTGTTGACACAAATAAGTGTCATTATACCTAGTAGTCATACATAATACCTACGTAAGCGTAAAAAAAATTAGCAAAAATTATATAATCCATCTTTTTAATTCCATTGCATCCCGTTCTCACAGTCACATATTTGAGAAATCCATGGGTTGTATTACGCTTGATTTTTTATTAAATTTGTAAATGCATTTACACCCTTGAGTAAAAACATTAAGTATTCGTTGCACAACTCATCAACTCTAGTAATTTTCTAACAGTTCACATTGATAGAGCTGACGCTTCCATTTTCGAACTCATATTTTAAAATGATTGTACCATAAAATCCCTTTTCAATGCCAATGTGTCTGCATCGGGTTTCCATCGCATTCATGCGCTCACAGTCAAGATATATAAATAGTTCAATGATTATTATAAAAGCTTTTGATCCTAATAAAAATATATTGATTGCTTCAACTAGTTCGCACAGAAACAGCGTTGTTACGCTTTTTAAATGAATTACCTCTACAATGTATACATATTTCCACACTTATCTCCCGCTAGTGGTTGTTAAATTTTAATTGGTTAGCTCGTTAATATTTTATCGACGGGTAATGAGTGCATTGTTATGAAATTATAGCACAAAGGGCTTTCAGCGCTTTACATTTCAGCTGTCCGGCCTTTGTGGACGATCGTTTGTGTTTTACGGACTCATGTAAGTTACGCCATTTGTTTATTTTTTTTGTACGTAACCAATTAATTACGTACACTTAGCTTTTAACTAATGGATACGCGACGATTTCATTTAGTCCTCTGATAAAAATAGTTGGTAATAAATAATTTGAAAGATATATCTAACCTGACAGGAAACCACTTGAAGACTTAAACCTTCTGAATAAAGAATTATGTGCAACATTTAAATAGTTAGTTTGCCCCGAAATAAAAAGACAGTAAAGTAAAAAAAAAAAAGTATTTCATGATTAAAAAAAGATTACCATCGAAAGGATTTTAGGGAACAGGAAAACGATGTGATGTTTTGTGATTGCGTCCTGTTATACAAACCAAATGATGGAAAGAGAGATCTTGGCGAATTCAAGACATTATTTTAAATTTAAAGTATAATATATTTTTTGTTTATCATCGGTTACTTGTACCCGCTTACATAGGTAATCAACCCTTCAAAATAATCGAATAATTGTATGCGTTGTGAACATGAAATAATTCCGCATTTAATAAGACTATCAAGAGTTGTAAACTAGACATCAGGTAACCACTTCCCCAGAAATATCACAAAGACCTTCACCTCACAATAGCACAAGCAGGCAAAACGGTCACGGCAGTAAATGTTTGCACCAGAAAAACATTTGGACACAAAGAATAATTAAGGAACTATCCGGTTTCACCACAATTAGTGCGTCACACCCGCCTCGCGTCCAACATGTGTCCGTCAGGGTTACTTCACATTGGATTTAAATGGATACATCCAGTTTTAACTGGCTTGCAATTACTTGAAGCTGCCGAATTCCAACCTAATACTGCGTACTTAATATTAACGACCTCAATAAAAGAAAGTAGTCAATGTGTATGTATGTGATATCGTTAGAATTTGATAATATTTGAGTATATTGATCTATTGAGGCTTCCTAAACACGTGTGCAAAATTTCAAAAAAATAAGTGTTTGTATGATTATCCACGGATATTTCGAAAACGAGAAGCGGTAGCGAGATTATTGTATTTTAATTCAATCAGGTGTACTTCCACTTAGAGAACAGTGTAAGATTTATTGCATACATATCATTACAGACACATTCAAAATCGTTCCAGTAGTTTTTGAGATATGGATAACAACTAAAAATCATGAAATAAAAAAAATAAAAAATAAACGTCTTCAAAAAAACAGTCGCTTAAAATAACGCATTCGTCCTTTATTTAAGAGAACCAAAGTCTTTTGGAGTCGCTATTTTAAGCTTTTTAATCAGTTTTCTTAAGACTGTTTTTTACAATTCAAATGAGTCCTCAGCAATATCTACTTTATTTCCCCAAATGAGTTGTTCTCGCATTCGGTTGATACTTTTTATTTCTTATATCGCATATTTTAACGAATTCTTCATTCTTAGATAATAAGATATATGATCTCCACGATTTCACATTGTATTATTAAGCTCCGTTGCTCGTAGGTGTCTTTAAAGCTACAGTATATTTCATTAACATTAAATGTATGGATTAACATTTGAAATAACTAGTTTGATCCTGCAATCTTTATAAGGTCGTCTGTCCATCTTGTTGGTGCACGTCCTACGCTGCGTCTTTGGTCGAAGGGTCTCCAATCTAGAACTTTCCTGCCCCAACGGCCATCAGTTCTTCGCGCTATGTGCCCTGCCCATTGCCACTTGAGCTTACTGATTCTCAAAGCTATGTCCGTTACCTTAGTTCTTCTACGTATCTCCTCATTTCTGATTCGATCACGTAGAGAAACACCCAGCATAGCCCTCTCCATTGCTCGTTGTGTGACTTTGAGCTTCCTTATAAGGCCCATAGTTAGAGACCAAGTTTCGGATCCGTAGGTCATCACTGCCAATAGCCTGGATCATTAAACGTAATGATGAGATTGAAATTTGAAGATAGCAGGCTCGTATCGTCACCGCCATAATAAGTGTTTACGTTTCGATTCATGGCTTGTGGACTAGCCTTGTTTAATGCCGTTACAGTCCTTTAGGTAGTATCATCGCCTTTTTTGTGTTTTTTAACTATTTATTTTCTTTATCTATTTATCATTTTGCACTCTTTCCTTGTATTCAAATTCTGTGAATCCAATTAAAAGAAATAGTTTAATAAATCGCCTTAATTTGCACTCGGTACTGCGGCAGTTACGTAAAACGACCAAGACCCGTTCCAAGAGGTTGTTCGTTGGCTTTCTTGATTAACAGCGGCAATAACAGCATGCAGTTAGTAACTACAATAATTTAATAGTAGATTTTGCACCTAAAGCGCAAAGTTGTGTCTTATGGCGCGGGCGCTACCTCGAATCACGAGCGAAGCGTGAGGATTGTAGATTTGAGGCCCGGACGAGGGTATTAATGGTTATACTCCTGAGCCTTAGTGAGAGGGGTAATAGAAAATCCTGAGTGGAACGAGGGATTTAAGTTAGGTAAGATTTGAGAACATAATAACAGATGCAAATATTTTCAAGAAAATAAATGTACAAATCATCTTAATTTTTATAACATTATCTGTGCTTTTAACGAGTCATGCCAAATATTATTGAACTAATAATTACGCTTTTTTTTCGTTCTTGCGCGTTTTTAAGAGGCCAGTTCGGTTTTCGAAAAATCTCCTCATCGTTGGTTGATGGTGCAGATGGATTGTGCAACATACTGACTAGCCCATTAAGAACAAAGGACTAGCCCGACCTCGCCTGCATACGAGCGCGTATTCCAAATTCAAATCTCATTACGGCTCATGTAGCGTAATGGATTTTCATACACTATTTCGGCCCGTGAGCAGAGATGAGGAACTTAAAGTAAACATTACATGACATGTTATTAAAGTGAAAAATATTATAACGGCAAGAGTATTTTCCCGTAGTTTTTGTAAAATCTAAATGTCACTCTCATACAGGATTGTATTCAAGCAACTCCTATGGAAACATTGCAACGAATGTTTCACGATTATTAAAAGAGCTATTACCATTTTCTATAGCAGTGTTAGGCAAGCTAAAGCATATTTAACAAAATAAATCTTCTGATACCTTCTTTTAGTCTCTTATCTATAAGTTTGTGCCAGGTTTGGTAGCACTTTATACGAATAATCTTCGTAAGTTTTCCGTACCATAGTACTAATGACGAATGTTAAGGGAGACGTCACTTCCATACTGCAAAACCTCAATCAACATACAACTTTCCAGCACTTTAATAGAATCAGTAACGTTTTTAGTGACAACATCTTTTTATAAAGAAACAAAATACATTTGTTAATTGAGGACCTCATTACTAAAAAAAGTGAAGTCATGGTCTTTGAGGTCAAGGGAAGAAGCACTGACAGCTTCCCACCTATACAGTTAAACGGTACAGCACTGGAAAGGGTGTCCAAGTTTAGGTATCTGGGACACATATTAACCTCTGACCTCAAGGACGATGATGATATCGAACGGGAGCGGAGGGCGCTGTCGGTGAGGGCGAACATGATTTCCCGCAGGTTTGCACGCTGCTCTCACCAGTTAAGCTTACACTCTTCAGAGCATATTGCACCTCTTTCTACACGTGTAGCCTGTGGAATACCTATACCCAAAGAGCCTACAGCGCCCTACGAGTGCAATACAACAACGCCCTCAGGGTGCTGTTGAGGCTGCCCCGCTTTTGTAGCGCCTCAGGGATGTTTGCAGAAGCACGCATAGACTGCTTCTATGCGACAATGCGTAAAAGATGCGCATCCCTGGTACGCAGGGTGCGGGCCAGCACCAACAGTATCCTGAGTATGATTGCGGCCAGGATGGATTGTGCGTACATGAATCACTGCAGCGCAATTTCTCATGGACTTGCGCTGAAGTGAGTCATGTGTTTTAATTAATTTTACTCTTCTTTTTTTTTAATTACCTACTTGTAACCTTTACTTACATTAGCATAAGAATATTGTTACTTACACTATGGACGTTGTCTGAAATAAATATATATTGAATTGAATTGAATTGAATTACGAGTTCACTGCTAAACAAAACTTCCGCTATCAAAGCAGCAATCAAATGAATTAATCTGACACTCACTTCAAGTCTCTTCTCTATAAGCCAATTTTCTGCTCTGTATCCCTGCACAAAATCTGTCTCCGTCTGTTGAACTTGACTGCGCGTTGATCCAGCCGTGTCATTCTCTCTGTGGTCACATTTCGCTCTGAGTGCGCCCACGCACGCACGCTTGCTTCTATTTATTGTGATTTTCCAAACAGACCGGTATGTTTTAGCGTACTCCGCTAATAATAGAATAACCTTATTTTAGAGGCTGGATGAATTCGGTCTCGGATGGCGCATTTGTTTAACGGAAGCTTGCGAGGGTCAGGAAATGCAGGAGTGTTTACATAAACGTACCAGCTGCGCAAAGTCTCAACTTTTTTCTTCATTCCTAAATTTCAGCTTTTACCTTTCTTTTGTACGAAAGGGGAAAGTAGTTTCTATTTTAAACCTTGCTCTGTTCTAGTGCTTTCTTGAAAATGATCTCCGTCATATCAATCACAATCACTAGCGGTCGCCCGCGACTGCGTTCGCGCGTTTTGAGTTTTCTCCGTCCTTTCTCAAGAAATTAGCTATCCACCACAAAAATATTGACGTTTACATAAGAGACCACAAATTTCGCAGGGTCGGACTAACAGCACGGTAGCTCAATTGGTAAGAGCGTTTGGCTCGGTTTGCCAAAAGGTTGCTGGTTCAAGTCCCGCCCGTGCGCAAATTTTTGGTTTCTTATTTCATCTTTATGAATATAAAATATGACACTGTGAGTGTTAAAAACATTCTAAAGCATTAGCTAGCGAAGCGACATCAATTTCCAAGTTGAATTTATTCTGTAAAGAATAACTGCTTGGGCCATCTGTTTCATAAACAGACGGCTAGATGGCGCTAAGCGTCACGCAATTGACGTTTACATAAGAGACCAGAAATCTCGCAGGGTCGGACTACCAGCACGGTAGCTCAATTGGTAAGAGCGTTTGGCCTGGTTTGCCAAAAGGTTGCTGGTTCAAGTCCCGCCCGTGCGCAAATTTTTGGTTTCTTATTTCATCTTTATGAATATAAAATATGACACTGTGAGTGTTAAAAACATTCTAAAGCACAAAAATATTTTTTCAAATCGGTGCATCGGTGCATCGGTCCTGAGATTAGCGCGTTCAAACAAATAAACAAGCAAACCCTTCAGGTTTATAATACTACCTCAGTATACATAACCTGGTCAAAACATTTACCTTTGCGAGCGACTATTAAAATAAATACCATTTCGGTAAAAAACCGTAGTGGGATTTGCATATTCGAAAGTGTATGCTAAAATTTTATTAAGACAGAGTATAGTATAAACGGAACTTTCGTGATAAAATAATTCATTCGCTTTTACTTTACTCAAAGATAATTTGAATAATTTATGTAAATGCAAATCCTTTGAAGACCGTTTCTGGAGCCGCAGTGCTAACGCCGTTTTTACTGCGACTGTTAGCTCCAAGTAGAATGCAATAGCGCTAAATGTTTTCCTAGCACTATTTCTGCAGCCACAATCAGAAGTAGTATTAAACATTTCATGATTAGTTTGTGACATCTTAAAATTCTTATTGTCTAAAGCTTTTGTAAACCTTTTATAAATCGATAAAAGTTTTGGGCATTGTTTTAATTATATTTAATAACTAGCGGTGCTCCACGACTGCGTCCGCGCATTTTTTGTTTGTCGGGTCCCTTCCCGTCGTAGTTGTGTTTGTTTGTTTTATAACGTACTCAAATTTAGATCTTAAAAAAACATTTTTGTATTCTCCAAGCGTCATCGTGTTCGATTGTCAAATCTGATTCACACTTGGTAGGATATTATATTAATTTATAAGTAAAAACTTAAAAAAAAAGTAAAAACCGACTTCAAAACCAACATGCACTAAAAAGCCTTAAATAAACTCTTTACCATTGAAAGGAAACGAATCCGTTTTAGGCAAACAATTTGTTTTTGGAGTCGGTGCTGTGATAGTTGATGCTTGATGGTCAAAGTGATGGCACCGACTCCAAAAAGAAATTGTTTGCCTAAAACGGATTCGTTTCCTTTCAATGGTGAAGAGTTTATTTAAGGCTTTTTAGTGCATGTTGGATTTGAAGTCGGTTTTTACTTTTTTTTAAAGTTTATTTTATTTCTTCATTTTTAGTGATTACAAAAGAGGGGGGGGGGGAAGTTGCACCTTATGATTCTATTTTTTAAGAAGCTACAAATTACCTATCATAAGTTCCGTCATTATAATTACTGAACTCCTAAGCGTTAAGGAGTTCCACCATCAGCTCAGCCCCACAAGATGTTGACTATCAGACGTAACAACATATCAACATTAAGATTTTAGTTAAGAAACACTATACGTGCCTTTAAAATTTGAGGGTTCCCTCGATTACACCAAGATTCCATCATCAGATCCCAAAATGAAAAAAATGGGACCAACTAGAAAGTACATCCTCAAAGTAGGTAAACATTTTTTTCGATTCGGTTGATAAACGACTGAGATATGAGGTAACATACATACAAAAAATAAAAAAATAAAAAAAGTACAGACGAATTGATAACCTCCTCCTTTTTTGAAGTCGGTTAAAAAGAACAACTACTCGTACAGGATTTTACGATAAAGACATGGCAATAGGATCACTTATACTTTCTCTCTTTGTTTATCGTTTTTTCTATGCTTACTTTTACTGTACGTACGTTTTCTTATGACACATCATGCGATAATATAAATATCCTTTGGACATTCTCACACATCGCCATCTAGCCCCAAAGTCAGCCACTCAAAGCTTGTGTTATGGGTGCCAGACAACGGATATAATACTTAAAAACTTTTTTATTTGTAAATACATACATGATATAAATATTAAACACCCAGACCAATACAAACAGACATGTTCATATGCACACAAATGTTTGTATTGTGCGGGGATCGAACCCGCACCCGCTGCGTAGTAGGCGATTTCTCGACCACTACACCAGACGGGTCGTCACTTACGCTTACTTTTACTGTATTGCGTTTTCTTATTACACATCATGCGATGTAGTATTGACATTTTTAACATTCCAGTCAGTGATGCAAACTTTTTTTTTAAACATGTTTGCAACATGACTGGATCAATAACAATCTTGAAACCTTCACTTATTGTAAAACATCATCACTTTAGCATTACATCAATCAATGCCGTAAAGAAAGAATGGGCCATTCTGGGCAGAGGCCTTGTACCCATTGGCTTAAGAACGCATTTAAGAACACACAGCATGCTTCAAGAAATGTTCTAGAATAAAATAATAATGCAGAATCCGCCAGTTATCTGCGTTGACATGATTTAGCAGAATCTTCATAAGTGGCGACGTCAAAACATACTCGAATACCAATAACTTTTGAAAATATTATAGAATGCTTTTAAAACGTTATCAGACATCAATCCAACAGCGTATTTCTATTACTGGCTCATCGTATCAACCCACGGTATTTCATCTTTAATAAATTCTAGAAAATTCTTAAAATATACACAGAGCTATTGAAACTAGACTGTTTTTTGAAACTGCTAGAAATAGGTTCGAAAAACAAGTTTCTCAAGTTCCCACAAAGAAAATCCTCTGTTTTGAACTTTGTTATACTGACTTCTCAATCTTTTGAGAAACCTGTCTAGTGTCCTTATCATAGAACTGGTACTGTCTGCTCTTCGTCGTTAGGGCGGTTTCCCACGGCAGCCCAGTTTTGCCGGCTTACTGCATTACCGGACCCCGCAGAAAGCTGTATGTACACACGGCAGTTTTTTTCAGGTACGATTGTCGTGTATCAGACAGTTTATCTGGCTTGCACTTACGGATAAAGCGGCGTGATGTATATTCATATTTATAACAGGATTGGATCAGAAAAACTGGTATCAGATTCCTGTGGGTCACTGCAAGCGCGGTGTCCGTATTAAAATATCATTAAAACTCGTATGTTACAAAACGGCATTCTGCAGTAAACAGTACCTGCAATATACGAGATCTCTCCGTAGGAAACGGTTTTAACGGTGTAATCTAGTGAATTCCATTTCTTGCCCTTCCCAACCAAGCAGATAGCAAACTGACAGCTCAGACAAAGACGGTCTTTCTCTAATACCGTAGCTTCGTTAAAATCGTCTTATGATTCGCGTTTATTTTGAGAATATCTTGTTGCAACGTTAACAATGGACTTGGCTCGAGTAACGAATTTGCTGTCGTGGACTTTTTGTAAATGTAAACAAGCGCCGGTTGATACAAAAATTGACGTAGATTGCACTATTAAATTTTAATCTACAAGATAATACCTTAAAGTAGTGCATCTGTCATCAGTATCACCAACCAACTGTACTATTATTAAGTCAGCTTCAGGGTTTTTTCCCGCGGTACTCCAGTTCTGCGGGGTCACTGAATTACTGGATCCCGCGGAACACTCGGAACGTCGTATTCACACGGAAGTTTAATACAGGTATGATTGTCCGTCAATTGAGTCCTGTCAACACCTGACGCTGTTATGTCTATTTCGCTTGGACTAACTAATGTATAGCTATCTTCTCAGCGTTGCCATGGTAATTGCTGTGTTGTGCAAATGTGCATACTGTCGTTTTAAAAGTGGAACTGGACGACAGATCGAACAAAAAAACCGATACTTGTTTAATTTAAAAAAAAAGTTGATCACTGCAAACGTTTTTAACAATTTTCGTATGCTCATTGACAATTTTTTTTTTGAAAAGGTATGAAATTCGAAAACCTTTTCAAGACTTGGACATTCTAAATACGTTAAACATTATTTTCAGTTTTTTTTGCGCTTTATTTTTGAAGATAAATGAAAAAGACTAAAAAGACAGAAAAAAAATGCTTTTGAACTTAGGGCTGGCTGTCAGCTGTCACTTTGATATTTAGTTTACGGTCATTGTTGCCGGTGTTCTATTGGACATTATCGACGATATGGTAAATTGAAAATTATTTAAAAAAAAAAATTTTGCATTTCAATTTTTTTTTTGGTTCGTATACGAAATATTCACCAGTCTCATTAAAAATATTATTGATTTTGTAGTTATAAGAAAATATTTGAGTTATTTCTAGGCATCACAATAATGTTAAATAAGAAAATATGCGCCGTTATCTTTGTTTGGTTACTGTTAGCATAACTTAAATCAGGTAATGTTACATAATAAAGTAAAATTAACTACTTAATGGATATACGGGGTCTAACTTGATATCGACATCTTAATTCTACAGACCACAACACTATAAACGTAATTTTTAAATTTAATATAGCAAAGACGAGACCTCGTTACATCCAACCTCCTGTAATTACGCTCTTTTAGAATGGAGAGTTTTAAACAATTATTTTAAGAAAAAATACTGATAGGAAATAAAAATGAAAAAATATGGGTGCCTTCATTTTTAAAATTCTTTTAGAAATTTTCTTTCTAAAAATTTTGGAATTTTGTCAATTAATGCAATATAAGTAAGTAAATATAGCTTGTAACATCTTAAAAATTAAGTTGTAAAAATACGATATATCTACGTGAGAAACGGCCCTTATAGATTACTCATTTCAATAAAATGACCTTGCGACCCTCAAACCAACCTTGTTAAACCAAATGTAACCTAGAATATTATCTGTCAACGCCGCAGTTAAATTTGTTTACAATCTACAATGTTATTTTGAATGTACGTTCTCATTCTGCTCGGAACAATATCTCCGGTTTAGCAAACGATTCTTTCTGCGCCAAGGTCATCGCTGCTATTTAGTGTAAACGAACTTTTCTAAATTGGTTCAGACATTGCGATCTTGCTTGTTTCCGTTCGAATTCCAGTCAGTTCAATTCCCACTCAACTAATTGAGTCGCCAAATTGGCATTGCGATGCAATAATATTATAAAAATACATATTTTACTCAATCGAGTATTGCTGTCCCAATCTAATCTGCTGAGTGAATTATATTATATTGCAATATGAATTTGCTAATCTATTCAAAAGCAGAGATGCTTGACTGTCAGAGCAACATAGCAATACGTAACCGGCATAATTCTGGCAGACATACCTGTCGGTGTTTTACATTTTTTGGACATACCTTGCTTTGTGAGAGATAATTAACTTTTTGTACTCTGCTTTCAAATGAAAGCTTGATTTTAAGTTATAATATTTTGAATATAGTGTACAGAGTTTTCTTTTTTTAATTGTATTTACTGTAGTATATATAAAATGAAATTATTAATCATAATCATAAAATAACTACAAAAAAAACATTTAAAAATTTAACCGCCTTCGAAAAAAGTATAAAATACAGCATTTGCCCTCGACTTAGGAAAAAAATATTATTTAGAGTCATTGCATGATGTCAAACTTACCTACACCAATAGTGTACACTCATCATGCACCGACGCCAAATGAAATTGTTTCTCCTAAGTAGAGGGCAAATACGTTATTTGAATCTTTTAGTCAGTTTTCTTAAGGCGGTTCATGTTTTTGCAATTTAGTTAGTTGACCAGTGGAATTTAAACTACACCTGGAGAGTTTAATAGCTAAAGTTATGATGAGTGAGTGCAACCCTACTGTTTTTCTCTACTTTTGAATAATGTTCATTTATCGCTCTTATGTCATACTTATACAGACAGACTAGATGGCGCTGCCGTCACGTTCACTTCGGCTCAGTGATATTTTATTGGAAAAAAATATAAAAATAGCGACAATGGACTGCAAAGTCAATATAAACTAAAGTGAATATGGTGAATCTTAAGTGTGTGTGTTTGCATCATAAACAAATCATTCAAACATTTAAATAGAACAGTTCTACAAAACTGCAACAAGTGCCTAAAAAGTGTGACACAATCCCTAAATTGAACGTAATATTTTACGTAAAACGTAAAAGTTATTTATAAAAACAACCCATAACAATCTCGGAGTGAACATAATTAAGTAATTAGCGTTGAAATCGTAAAAAGTGTTAAATTTGTGTTGGTGAATAGCGCAAGATCCATTATTATGAATCATATTTAACCGCCTTCTATTTTCAAATACATGATATGATGAATAAGACTCATTATTTCGACGGTAAATTTAATATCTGCTTAGCCCACTGCTGAGAACTGCGATTCACGACTATACGAATCCAGTTGTTCGAGGTTCAAATCCTACGGGGCCCACGACAAAGTAAGAAGTCTTTTTGTACTTATTAAAGTTTGTTTCTGCCAAAAACAATGTTGTCATCTACGAAAGCAAGTAACAGAGGCTCTCTAAATAATACCAGTAGTGGTCGCAAGATGGCGACACTAGTTAAGTGTTTCAAATGTAAGACACAAGTAAAGTAGATTCAAGGGAGACTGTAGAATGTTCCTACTGCAAAAATCGATACGAATTCGACTGCGTAGGTTTGTCAGAAAAATTGTATCGCTTGATGGATGCAAATAACAAAAAGAACTGGAAATGTCCGAAATGTATAAAAAAACAAAAAAAAAATGATGAGAAACCTAATAATGACACCAAACCCAAAACTTTACCGTGTACTAGTTCTAGTCTTAGTCCAAATACAAATGTCACTATGAGGAAGAAACCTAGTGATGTGCAATCATCATATAGTGATGATGCCATTACAGACTTAACAACATCTACTGCTGACACACTCCTCAACAGAAGCTGTCCAGAGAATACTGTATTAATTTGGGAAGAGTTAGAAGATCTAAAATCAAAAATAGTATTACTAGAAACAAAACTTGAAAGTGCGGACAATGAAATTGAGAGATTGCTGACTGAAAACTACTCACTGAAAAATGAAATATCCAACAGAGACTCTAAGATTAACAATTTGACTCGCATTTATCAGTCAACACCACCAACAAGTTGCAATAGAAAAGTGTCAACACCAAAAAGTCGCAATAAAAAAGTACCAACACCTAGTGGAAATGATTCTAAACCAGCACGCCACCAAAATCAAGAAACATCGCTAAGTGAATCATCGACTTCAATAAACTCATCAGCAAAAGAGGGAAAAGTGGCACAGGTTCAAATAAAAAAGAAAACTGCTGCCACTGCCCTACATCATAAGATATGTCTTATAAGCTCCAACAAGCACAACAAAACTAGACAAATCGCGTTGTCAAATTTACAAGGAAATGTATGTCATTATCTTATGCCTGGCAGTGGAGTTAAACGGCTACTTGAAGGAATTGATGCTAAACTCTCAAATTTTACAATGGAAGACTATTGCATCCTTCTTATTGGTGAAGAAGATTTTAATACCACCACTGACTACTTCGAACTCATAACTTTTGTGCGAGATTCATTGAAAAAAATTGTCAATACTAATGTTATAATATGTCTGCCTACCTACAAATGTTCTCAATATTTTGATTTATTTAATTGGAGGGTTGAAATATTCAATAACCTTTTGCATCTAGATGTAATGACGCACGAGTACGCATTTCTAGTTGACTCAAATCGTAAATTAAGATATGATAAATCAATGTTTTACCCACACTTTGGTACAATTAACAATTATGGTCTCAATGTAATATTTCAAAATGTTAATATTAAGATAAATGAAATAAAAACATATAATCTATACAATCAATGTAATATTGCACTGTCGACCGAAAAACAGGATTGTCATAATAACATTTCAAATACCCATGTACAAGATGAGAGTGAAATTATAAGTCCATACGCGGAAGGTATTGATGACATAAATAATTTATTTCGAGGTGAAAGGACAGCCTTCACAAATTAAACTACTACATCAGAATATTGCAGGATTTATTTCTAAAAAAGATTTATTGGAGATATGTATTTCAGACTTAAGTAAGCTAGGGAAAAGACCAGATATTTTGTGTTTGTCTGAAACTTTTATAAGGCTTGGTAGTGAATGTTGTATCAATCTGGCGGGGTATAATCTTGCTACTTCATACTCTAGAAAAAACAAAAAAAATCGAGGTGGAGTTTGTATTCTATTAAAAAAAGGGCTTAAATTTCACGAGTTACCAGATATTAAAATAAATGCTCAAGATAAAAATATGGAATGTTGTGGTATTAAACTTCTTGGCTACAATATTTTCATAATTTGTGTTTATAGAACTCCTGACTCAGATGCAAATATACTTCTATCTAGGTTAGAAACAATCCTACAAAAATACTTGAATAAATCTAAGTCACGTATTATAATTGCCGGAGATTTAAACATTAATACGCTTAAACTATCACCTAGCAGCAAATACCTTAATGACATAGCTAAACATTTTAACCTTAATATTCACATTACTGACCCCACTAGGAAACAAACCTGCATTGACCATATAATTAGTAATTTAGACGACGCGTCCGCTGAACTTCACAATTTACATCTATCTGACCATAATACTGCCCAAATGTTACATATTCCAACGAAAAGACATTATGAACGTCCATCTCAATATTTTATTGATAGAAAAGACTACTCACAAGATAATTTAAATAAATTTAGGAATTATCTGGGTTCCTTGTCGTTTTCAGACATATTCGATGAACCTGATGTGAACAAGGCTATGTATACCTTTCATAATCTTCTAACATCCTTAGATAATTTGTGTTTTCCTATTAAACGGATAAAAATATCAAATCAATATCAAAAACCTAAGTGGATAACAAAAGGATTAGCAAAAAGCTGTAAAACTAAAAGGAAGCTAAGGTTCAAATATTATTCAAATAAGTCAACTCAAACGAGCAATCAGTACAAATTATATTCTAAGATATTACGTAAATCTTGCAAGATATCTCAAAAAATTCATAACATACGGCTAATTTCAAAAGCAAAAAATAAGTGCACAACAACATGGAAAATTATTAAAAATGAAGTTAATTATACTGATACTTATAAATTTATTGATAGCTTGAAATATGGAGACAAAATTATTAATGACCCGAAAAGTATTGCACATGAATTTAATGACTATTTAATTAAATTGACTAATAATACAAACAATACACAAAAAACTAACACTAACAAAACTCGCTTGCCAAATAGCATATTTCTAGATCCGTTTTCCACAGCTGAAATCACAGACATTATTAAATCACTAAACAACACAAATGCCACGGGATATGATGGAATTTGTACAAATGTTTTAAAATTCTGTGCCAATGAGCTAGCCCCAGCACTAACGTATTTGGTAAATTTGTCGTTTAAAAACGGTATTTTTCCTGAGTTGCTGAAACTGTCGGTCGTCATACCTCTTTATAAAAAAGGCGAGAAGACTTTAATTGAAAACTATCGCCCCATCACACTAGTACCAGTATTGTCTAAAGTTTTTGAAAAGGCCATGAAAAAGCGATTAATGAATTTTATATTGCGTTTCGGAATACTGAAAAGGGAACAGTATGGCTTCCAACAGGATAGGTCCACAACTGCAGCAATGTTTGATCTCGTTAGTGAGATAAATGAAAATGTTAACTCAGGAATGTCCACGGCTGTTGTATTCTTTGACATGACACGCGCCTTTGATTTTGTATGTCATGAAATTTTGCTCACAAAATTGGAAAACTTGGGATTGAGGGGAGTAGCCCATGATTGGTTGGCTTCCTATTTAAAAAATAGAAAGCAAGCAGTTGAAATCACAAGCCTAGACGATAAATCATGTGTAGTTTCTAATAGGTCTAAATTTATGACGAATGCGTGTGGGGTTCCCCAAGGAAGTGTTCTTGGGCCACTATTATTCTTACTATATATAAATGACCTTCCTGACGTTATTTCACACAAATGTATTTTATTTGCCGACGACCTTTCAGTAATTATTCCTTGTAGTAAGAATGCCATACAATTGCAACAGGATATAAATAATACCATACGACAAGTAATACATTGGCTCCACGATAATAATTTAAATGTTAACCTAAATAAAACTAAATACATTCAATTTGGCACACATCGCCAAACCAAATTAAACCTTAACATTAATTTTGACGGAACTAATATTGATCAAGTAAATGACACAAAATTTTTAGGTGTAGTATTAGACGAAAATTGTAATTGGAAAAAAC
The DNA here is from genome assembly GCA_963924145.1 of Pyrausta purpuralis. Classification (NCBI taxonomy): domain Eukaryota; kingdom Metazoa; phylum Arthropoda; class Insecta; order Lepidoptera; family Crambidae; genus Pyrausta; species Pyrausta purpuralis. The sequence continues at coordinate 27,621,284 of OZ001647.1, forward strand.
ATGTAGAATATATTCGCGACAAACTAAATCGTTATGTATTTGTATTAAATAGACTGAGTCACATATCTACAAGTGAAACATCCCTAGCAGCATATCATGGTTACGTAGCGTCGCTCCTTAGGTATGGACTTCTAATTTGGGGAAATTCAACCGACTCTCCTCTTTTGTTTAGAACACAAAAAAAATGTGTGAGAGCCATATGTGGCAAAACACCACGTCACTCTTGCAAGCCACTGTTCAAAAAGCTAAGAATATTGCCACTTCCTTGCATGTACATATTAGAAATTGCCTGTTTTGTCAAGAACAATACCGATCTTTTTAAGAAACGTCACCAAATACAGCATCGGTACCTAAGGCATGCAAACAAACTTATTTATAAAAATACACCACGATTGGTTTTTTACAAGAAACAGTGTAATGCAATGTGTGTCAAGATTTTTAATGCAATTCCGGATCAAATCAAATTACTTCCAAAGAATTTATTTAAGCGCGGACTCATAAAATGGCTTCGAGAAAAAAATTTCTATAAAATCAATGACATTTTTATGGATAATAATTAATTGGATGTTGTCTTGTATATTGATAATTTAATTTATTGAATGTTTTTAACCGATCTTTGACATTTTATTTGAATTCAGGATTGATTATTATATTAGTGTGACTTTAAATGTAACTTTAATTATACTATTTTTAAATTTTCTATAATTATTATAAATTTGCATGCCATAATTTTGGTAAAATGTGAGGACTTTTGTAATTGACCTACCATCTATTGAAACCATGTTTTGAGCAAATAAATATTCATTTCATTTCATTTCATTTCATTACACCTCCCTGCAGGAGACTTTACCAGTGTATTTTTTGTAAAGTTTAAGCGGTAACTAAAATATATTGTAACAAGCTGATCATGAAATATTTATTTTTATTTTTCTACCCTAGGTAGTAGCTAGTTACGTAGATAGTCGCCGCGTACGTATAATTTAACGAGTATAATCACGAGAAAATATTTTTCCTTGGGGTTAGGTATATGAGACACTACTCATACCAGAAGGTAAATATTTTGTATAAGAAGCGCATTAAAACATTAATTGAATTGAAATGTATTTTTCGGCTTACGCTGGAGGAAGCAATTTCCGTTGAAATGTTTATGACAACCTCTTATACGGATAGCTCTAAAGTAAAGTTAGCTTGTAACATCCCACTGCTGGGCAAAGGCTTTACCTCAACTATGAGGTAGTTTGAGCCATACCCCTCGGTGGAGGGGTGTTTGCAAGGCAAGTGACTAACCCTGCTGTCAGATGTTATCAAGCCATAAGGCCTCTGACTAGGCTTAACGACTAATATCAACCGATATTAGCCGGGACCAACGGCTTAACGTGCCTTCCGAAGCACGGAGATGCTCGTGATGTACGTCACTTATAAGGTCAGAATGGTCACCCATCCAAACACGACCGCGCTGTAGGTTAAGCGCGCAAAGCGCTGCTACCACTGCGCTACGAGCACCTACGGATAGTTCTGAATGTAATTATTATTTACATGATGAAAATTCGAATAAACTGTCCCTTAGTTGAGACGTTGTCATTATATCTTCTCTTTCCTATTCGCTGTACACGAAGGTGATGGTGGAACCCGAATCGATAACAGCGCTCGCAGCCACGTCAATTACCATTTCTCTAACAATTTAAGTACAAAATTTACGTATCATTGCATTATATTTTAAAAGTAAAAATTGACACCATGGATTACTTTTCATTATGACAGTCAGCCATTGTCATTTCAACGTCTCCCAATAGTTTGTGGCGCTCTCGTCAAACACGAATTCGCAGACCTTTACTGCACCTTACCAGACTTTTACTGCACATTTTTATAAAGGCTTGTATTACCATTGAAAAATATTACTAGCACTTCCTACGTTTGTTTTACGGCCCACATTATCGGTATCAGTACCTAGTCACACACTTTTCAGTCGCTTCAATATCTTAGTTCTATACCGTACCAAAACACCAAGTCGAACCTTCCTTATAACCAGTTGAGTGTTCTCGAAATTTCTCATAAAGCTCATACAATAGAGTTTTAAGCCATTGTAAATATTTGGTCGATGTGTTGCGCCCCAGGGTTTAACGTGAAAAATATTTTAAAGAAATAACCGGGTAAGCGGGCCCTTGAGTTTCAAGTGCACTCGAAGTCTTCAGCGTTCCACCGGACTAGAAAATCGTCGCTAAGTGGTAAACGATCAGTTTCGCCGTGGTCTTTGTGTGCGCTTCCTCGAAGGCTGATGCCAGTAGCCCTCAACACACTTTGCAGGGTGGTTTGGTAAAAAAAGGGTTTACAAGTTGACAATACATCAAAGCTTCGGCAATAAAAAACTTGGAGGAACATTCAATAGATATATTCATAGGGTATATCGATTTGAGGTAAGACTCATTTTGAGTTCAAGAGCAAGGTTCCCCGTTTTTCTATAAATGATGTCTATAACATGTTAATTTGATCTTGATCAAGAAACAACCCAGCTTAGATAGGCGAAATCACTTCACCCAGTGAGTTATTATTACTATGTGAAGAAAAGCAAAAAATGTGTCGCAAGTACGACGAAAAAGTTGTGACGTCTTCCTTGAAATTTAAATTTCGAATATAAAACGTTTTGTATGAGTTGATGACAAGTGACGTCAATTCATGAAGCACGAAATTCTTATATACCACCTGTGTTGCCATCTACTTTGTTTATCATCAATCGGGTATTGATTTTCCAGAACTGGCAGCCCTACCAAAGGCTAATAGAGCTAGAAGCAGTGGTAGCAGCGTAAAGTGGTTGTCGGTGACATTGTGAAGGGCTCTCATAAAGCGGGTTTTGATCACGTCCCAACTCTCAGCCTCGATACGCCGTCCTACATCGATGTGGTTTACCCGACAATATCACATCGTATTCGCATCGTATTCTATTTTTAAACATTAAAAAAACTTACGTGTAATTGGTCTATAAGTGTCACGATGCATGAAGATTGCATGCATGAATCTTCACCATTTGTAAAAGACTGGGTGACGATAATTTCCATCTATGGTTTTTACATAATTGGATTGTAGCCTGTTCTTTACCCACACCCACTCTTTGGGCAATTGTAATCGGTATTTAAATATACCTAAACGGAGTCTGAAAGATAAAAGCTCTTCAAATCTTTCGTCTGTTCTTTCCGGCTACAGACTATTTATAATTTCTGGAATTTATTTACCCATATCTTCCAGTAATTGCTAGTGTCCTATTGTGGTTCATACAAGCAGTTATAACACGCGATAAAGTGAATATAAATCGAATACTGTGCGCTGATTGGTTGAGCACCGCATACTCGTATTTGCTGCCATATTTTGTCTATCATATTTAGTTGTTGACTTATAAAGAGTGATTGCTTCTAACCTATTCATTAGTTAAGATGTAAATAAAAGCACAAAAACATATAAGTATTTAAATTATATGTAATGTAAAAAAGGATGTAGTTTCATCAAAGGTCTCGTTTAAAAAGACAACACTTAACAGTGCAGATGCATATTTAGTACATTAAGGGTTTCTTAAAAAGTAACACTAATCAACAAATAATTTCAATTACCTAAGGACAAGTTTTATTAAAACACATGAAAAAATCGTTACGTGAATATTTATAATACAATATTTGAAATTATTATTGCATAATCACCAACCCTGACTGAGCATCAGGGAAGCCGCGGAAAGACATGCGCGTCACAATGCGCAGTTAAGCGCGCCTAGTGATGGGAGCGTTAAGTATTGGCATTTGTTTAACAAAAGTATTAAGGGCGATAGTTATATGAGTGGCTATGATTGATGCAGCACTCTCTAACTGAATCAAGGTAACAACTTAAAATGGTAACTTGCGATTAAATTATCAAAACCTACGTTTAAAATATTCATGGACTATGTCGCAGATTACGACAAAATGGAATAGAATATTATTTATTTATTTAGGGCTAGTCTTTATGTGCTGGGGTATTTTTTACGTGCACATCCAGTTTCTTTTTTTAAAATCTTGCACTTTTATGGAATACCAAACGCCATAGCGTCTGCAACAACTCTATAACCGTTTAGTGTTTAGCAAGTATTTAGTGTATGTAAAAATAATAATCGATCATTATTAAATGCTCGAACCGCGCATCACTACTGGTGTTTATCTGCTTCCAACGCGAGCGTCGGTTTACTGAAATAACCGCTATTATTCCAATTGCCTATATTTTGACATGTGCGGAATAATAATGGAATAATCAGGATATGATACTTAGCTTACTTCCACCTAGATCGCATAGTTTACGTGATGCTATTTGCGACGTGCTAACGCAAGCTCGCCGTGGCGTGTTATCGTTATAATATGCATTTCTGCGGTAAAATGATAGTGCACCAACACAAATGAATTATTATTTGCCCACACAAATTAACTTTAACGGCAGATCTATCCAAAACCGTCCTGCTACCTTACCGTTTGCCCAACACGGAAAATAACTATTACGGCACGACATGACATAATGTTTTAAAGTCTTTCAGGGGATTCCATGTTGAGGATGCTGGGCCTTGACTAAATAAAGTATGTTTGCATTTTTGACAGGATTGAATATTTATTTGAAAACATAAAGTGAATCATCGAGATAAAGTAAATGAATTATAAAACTGAAGTGGATTAATTGATGTTTGGATTTTTCCAAGAAACTTTAAATCCAAGTCCCAAAAAGATTGCAAACAATATCAATCTCAATATAATTATAACAGGCGCGCACGCGCAGCGCGTCATCGCAGTGTTTATTTCTGTGTCGCGGGCATCATAACCGAGTGTAAACTCCGAGGAATCCATTCAGGCATCCGCTAAACTGATGGACACCAAACTGCTATTTGTTTTTTCTTGTAGTTTTGTTTAGTAAGATCTAAGAAGTTTGACTGTTTCGGTATAGAACTGCATTTTTTATGAAATTTTAATGTTGGAGAGGGTTTCGATTTTACAATTCGGCCACGGAACTCTTAAAAGGTGGCAACGTCATGTATGAACTCAAAGTGAGTCATTCTATCACTAGGAACGTAATATTGTATGAAAATTCATTATCTTATTAAATAATAAATGAGATTTAGGTGGCGAGGCGCCCATGCCGTAAAGACACTATTTTATCCCCGTGTTGAATAACTACTATTTTATGCCTGCCAATTTTAAAAGAAACTAAAATGATGCAGGCTCTACAGAAAAATCTGCATATCTACTAACTTGTTCAGTACACAGACATAAATTATACGTGGCTGTATTTTCATCTGTATCCTACGTTTACCTTGAACTCTAAAACTACTCGGCAAAGTGCAGTGCAAGACATTGAAAATTTAAAATTCAAAGTGAAGCTGCAAAATAAAATTACGAATAAACTTTAACCGTTCTGCGATCGAGGATATGCATTATAGATGCACCTTGCAAATAGTAGCGACCTTATATGCTAAATATCCGGATAGATAGCTACGGTTTCGGTATTAGAATTTTAGCAGTCTTTTTTTTCGTCCGTTTAGAACTTAACCCTTGGAAGTCACATTCGTTTTGCAGTCCTATTAAACAAACAGAGCTTAATTTATTACTGTTTAATTTAATCTTAACATCAATAAGTAGTAATTGTAACATGTTATGGGTAACAGTAAATAAACAAAATATAGAACACTCCCATGTAGCTGTACATTTGGCTAGAAGAGATCCCATCCTACGGGAGATGTCTCAAATTGTACTCCCCGTATTGCAAAATGCAATAACGAATATCTTTTTTTCCGGTTACATTCCAATATCCCGGTTATCCGAATATCCGGAGCACCTGGGGCAGCACTACCTGCAGATAATATCGGGCGTTTCTGCATAAAGTGTGCCTTGTTCCATGCATTATTGAACGCTGCGCTGCGGCCTCTGTCCAGCTTCTACAGGATTGCGACACAATACGGCCTCGGGAATCGGACCTTAGCTCCAGCTGTTTCGGCCGGTAGCCCGTGAATATTGCAGCTCGCTTCTAGCGAACCTTGACAATAGACTTCACGTATACTATAGGACCTGATATTGCTGCTAGATGCTATTTTAAATAATCATACATATTGTCAATCATAGTACAAACATTATAGTATATCGTCTATCATAGTGGCACTCAAACTTGTCACTAACTTTTTTATAAATTTCGCTGAGAGCTTATGTTATGAACAGCCTAATCTAGACAAGTCAGGGTTATTATTGATGAAATATAAGTCTTACGTGAACGGAAAACGTTGCTGGTAGAATAAACGTGGTAAAACCATCTTATACTGAGGTATTTCACGGACGAAAAGTATCAAACAATAATGGATATGATGGCGTTTTATTAACAAGATATGAAAGGAATACATTAGGATAAGCTCCGAAGTTCCGTAACCTGGCTAGTGTGATAGAGCAATCATTGGCAATGACGGTGATGATGCCAATTTAAAAAAAGAAATTAATTGCAAACCAATGACGCCGCTGAAAAAAATAGTACAAAATTTTTAAAGGTTGAAAAGCTGATGTTTTAAAACAACCCAGCCTGGTTAAACTTAAACTCTAGTGTAGTTTTTCGCTCGCTAAAAAGTGGTCTGTATTTTTAAGGGTTCCAATGGACTAACTAGTAGTGTCATTTCAGTCTGTGCTTATGAAAACAAGAGTTGAAAATGAAAACAGAACCAACTGCAATTTCTCAGTAATGTTTTTACGAAAGATTGGTTTTCGTTATGTTTTAATGGTTACAATGTCCGAGAGTAGAATCATTTTTTAAACTGATGCTCTTTTGTATTGGGTATTGGATTTGCATAATGGGAAGTATTGCTGAGTCAACCGTTTTTTATTGGAATGTTTGAGTCGTTTCGAAACTCTCGTTACTAATGCTGCGTTGTTTCGCCTGACTACCTACTTTTGATCTAACGTCTACTTTTAATAGTGTTTTGTGTAATTTAATACCTTATCAATTATTTTATTAAAAAATGTAAGGCCTAAAAGTTTTTGTGTCCCGGTACTTTAAGAACTCGCTGCCCAGCGCTTTTTCGGGCCATCTCCTTATTTTTTTTAAATCAACTAGCGTTTAACTTGTACTCTGTTACATTTTAATACATGCTAACAGTGTTTAAGCCACTTTCTTTCGCTGCTCAGCGTTTTTTAGGGCAATCTCCATTAGCTTGTTTTAAATCAACTACAGTAAACCTGTTCTATGTTACATTTAAAAAAATGTATCAGTGTTTAACCTGTATTCTGTATCCTTGCAGGTCACTGCCGAAACTGTCCAGTCAGGAAGAAGAGCCGGGAAAGCCGCCGCAGGGCGGGGTCGTCACCTTCGAGCCCATACAGCACGACCACGACTTCTGCGAACGCGTTGTCATAAACGTGAGTACACCCTGTATCATAATACGAACCTATACAAAGATGCTAGTCGTTAATCCTAGTCATTCGCCCCATGGGCGGCTTGATAACATCTGTCAGCAAAGTTGGTCACTTACCTTGCAAACACCCCGAACCCAACCCCATTGAGCCCGAATGGAAGAGTATGGCTCATACCACTTTATAAGTGAAGCGAGGACCTTAACCGACCAGGATACATTACATGCTAACAAGCTAGAGCTTAGAAGATCATATTATTGGCGAAACGGATGCACCTAACAATGAGTTATTCCTAACACTCATTTCTAGGCATACCAGTTCTAAAATTATTAAAGCGGTGTGAATACCTGAAAGTAAATACATGATCAGCTGATACGAGAAATATAATTTATGTTACCATAAATAACATGATAAACGATTCGGGACTAAGGGGATTGGACGTCCAACTAGTTTAAATATCTCTGTCTTGGTTGCACCAACGACCATGTCTTAATTAAAGTATGAAATGTGACAGCCGTGTGATGCTTGTTATTGACAATGCAACATCAGAATATCTTTATGTAGTCAAAAGACTTAAAGGTACGATTGGGAGAGAGTGCTTTAAGCACCTCGTGTACACCGTATTTTAGGCAATATTATTTAAATGGATCATAAATAAATGCACATACCAAGAACAAAACAGACGTCTAATTCCATAGTAGAAAGATAGGCTTCAGTCTCACTCACACAAACAATATCAATTGAAATAGTGACAAATTAATGCTGTGTCAATGCGTTTGAAATTTATTTTTCTTGTCTCGCAGTTGTTTTGAAAAACAGAGTATTCAACTCTGAAATCAAAGTGGCTTGAGCGAGCTTGAATCTCTCGCTACACTCAAGATTTTTAATTACCTCTTTCGCTCACGATCGGGAGAAAACCTAAAACCTCCCTCGCTTCGCTTGGGAGTCAAAATGATAATTCTTTCGTTTCGCTCGTGATTCAAGATGGCGCCCATGCTGTAAAGACACTTTTTAATTCTCGTGTTGAATAATCTACTATTTTAACCCTGCCAACTTTAAAAAAGTATATAATATTATATTACTAACTCCCCGATTAAAAAAGATCTCAGTGCTAAGTGATGAATTATGCTTAGTGATTAGGTAATCCGTTACTGAAGAATGTCGAGATTGTTTACAACATTCGCGAAGCAAAGAAAAATGAACTTTACACACAAAACACAGACGTCTTATTCCATAGTAGGCAAAACGAGATCACAGAGAAAACGAGGCCGTGCTCAAAAAGCGCCCGCGAGCGCTTTCCGCTTTCAAATCTTTTGTCACTCGCGCTTGACCATTCGAAAGAGCTGATGTAAAATATTCCTCCTCGCGGCCCAAGTGGACTTAAGATCTTACGAATTATAATATTTGAAAAACGGAAATTCTTGGAGATAAACCGTCGAATTCGATCAGTAGGTACGTAGGTTGGTACTACTATACAAACGTGAATAGGAGATCTACTTGGCTGTCTTATGCAGTAATAAACAAAAAATAAACTTAATTATAAACCAGTTGGTACTCAATCGGTCTATTAATGATAATGCAGTTCAAAATTTGAGTCAAAATTTCTTAATTTTTGATATAGACTTGTATTACTAGCACTTATACACGTTCCTACCACAGTTTCGGGGCAATTGAGAACTCAGAAAAAGCTGCACAACAAACTCAGTCACTATTGTCAATACCTCTTCTTAAAAAATTTCATTTTTTTATCGTTATCGTTGATATAATCATCTTCTTTATAATATCCTTTAGTCATTTAACATAGAGTGGTAGATCGTTATTGATAACAAAGTTCGGCAATGTTTTTGCACGTTTTCTAATAAGGCTGCTGCAGTAGCCCACTGCAGTTATATTCGGGCACCCGATAGAGCAGCCCAACGTAGCCCTCATATTGCGAAATAAAAGGACGTGTGGTTAGTCCCGTAGCCGAAAGCGGCTTGGGAATATATATATGTCACCTTCACATTGTAATAACCGCGGGATTATAATGTAATGATTTTAAATCCGTTAGATTGTAATCTGTCGATTTATTGTGAATTGTACCGAACTTCATAAACTCAAACGTAAACTGAATTAACGTATTAATGTGCAAAGTTGAATCATACCATATAAAAGTACCAAAAACATAAATTCAAAATCCTTTTCGAGCTTGCTCGCAATCGTACAAATTATGAAAGAGGTTTCTTTCTTGCCTTTCTTAGTTCAGATAACTATTGATCAAAAAATCCTAAGTAAGTTATTGTTTTAAGATCTTCCTTGTGTTAGATACCACGTTTTTTAGTTAAGAATGATTTGACTTCAAATAGTAAACAAACGAAGTTGCGACCACCTAGCGCGCATAATAATGATCGGACATCCATTAATACACTGGCATTACGCTCATAACACGTTTACACTGGAGAGGAAATTACCACGTCAAATGGTCCATAGCAATGTAGTATAACACTAGCAGCCAGTAATGAGCAAACCGGACGGTCAAAGCGTATACGTATTTGTATTGTGACTCGAAGCAAACACACGCTCGAACTAATACCATTGTTCCGCGGTTGTGTTCATGAATAATAATAATATAATAGTCCCCCTAGCCGATTTCGACTACGGTGGTCAGATAGAAAGACTAACCGACTGCACAGGACATATTATAGTGCACAAGTGTGTGCGCAAACACAGGTGAACTCTCTATTCCTTTCACTCTCATAGCCCGATCGGACAGCAATCTGACACGACCGGAGAGAGCTCAGGCGCAGGACCAACAGCTTTAGGTGCTTTTCCGAGGCACGAGGGTGAAACACCGCCAACTTCCAAACTCCGTTCTACCCTAAGAATTTCTGAACAGAAAAACTCAGGTATATATTTTTGACCCGACCCAGGGATCGAACCCGGGACCTCTGGCGCAGCCGTCGCTTTAAAGTGCGACCCTCCTACCGCTGCGCCTCCGAGGCAGTTTTTGGAGTATATGAACAGATAAATATTTTACTTCACTTAAAACGCAATGGGTTAGTGGCGTTTCCCACGGCAGTACAGTGCTGTAGGATCATATTATTTTCGGATTCAGGAAATCCCGGAACTTGTTCACGCGACCGTATTTTGCAGGAACGGTTACCGTTACGGTACGTACATTTAGTAACTTGAGTAACGTCTCATCTTTCTCTGGCTGGCCACGTCTTAAAAAGCTGACTGTAGTATAGAAGTAAGAATCCTCTTTTTCTTTTCTTTTGATTTTATTTAAAGGAATCGTTTCTGTCATCGCGCGATCTCCTACAAAGATTCTCATCAAATATGCTAAACACACTTCTTCGATTATGATCTAGACCTAAATAAATTGAAAATCTGTTTGATTTTGTATGATTGCACTCTGTATGAGTTCTAAAATGAATAAAATAATAACACAACCCAATGTTTTTCTAACTCTGGTGTGTGCAGACTAATGCTCGTAACAAAGCAGTGTTATTATTACCGAGCTATTTTATTTTTCTCTCAGTAAATGTGCTCGCAGTTAATATTAATTTGAGCTCACTGCGGAGAAGCAGTATTTCCTAAACTGCATATGAGCGCAGCATTCGTAAACGACTGTCTGCGCCACTGTGCACAGGGTTGCTGCTTTGTAGTTTCAACTAAGTTATTTTTAAAATAAATACTAGACAAACTTAATTAAGTAGCTAAAGCACTTCTTAAAACACAGAGTTAACAAAAATCTGAGCCCCTTTATTATCATTTATTATGAAAGTATATTTTCAAATAACTAAAATTATTTTATATTGACGATTTTGGTAAGCCAAACTATGGGTTCAATTTCGTTATGTTCCTGTCAGTGTACATTGACACAAGGATGCAGTAAAGTTTAAGCCCAGAGTTAACAATGCTACTCTGGTTTGAGCAAGTGACCCTAATTAGATAGACGGATTACAAATACAGAGTATTGGGTTGATAGTATAATATTAGGGGTTAAGGGTTTAACCTTTGGCAGAATATTAGTCCAATTTATGAAATACGATCGTCAGAAAGCGTTTATTAAAATGCTTAATATAGCAGAAAGCATTGTTTTAATTATGATGAAAGCAATTCGTTGGCACAAAGTTTCATACTTCTCTCACTTAGATAACAACATCCATATATGACCATAACGCTTTTATTATATGTTTCTTTAAATTTTTCAATAATAATATTTAAATATCCTCATTACAATAGTTAGTCTGTGTTAAAATTATAACTTGCTGGTGTACTCACCGTTTTCACCGCACACGTTATAAAATTTCAGCTTGCATTTTTACTTTTATTCTAATGAACCAAATGCATGCAAAAGATATCTTTTTTTCTGTATTCACCCTATTTTACGATCTAAGTCACGAACTCATCGTACTAGGTTGCAGTTTTTATTTTTCAGTATATTTTAATAAGAATGTGATAAAAACGGGAAATGAAAAATGTGGCGAAATTTGTGTTTTGTTTTATCACCAGTTTGTTTTTCAAATCATGTATGCCACCTAACAAAAACTGTAAACAGCCCTACCAAATGGATAGTTTTCATTTATTCCTTAAAGTCGTTCCATTTTAATTAGTGCAATTATTGATAAATTAAATCATTTTAACGGTATTACCTAGTTTTTTAATTGCACTTAAGTACCATTAAGTCGATAGCGATTCTATTGGCTCAGTTTGTAAAATAATTATTTGCCACTTATCGCAACACACGTTTATTAAATGGACATTAAAAATTTTACTTTAAAAAGTACAGACTTTACTCATTTCTCAAACCAGCCGCTCAAAATGCAAATAGCGCCATTTTCCATCTAACCAAAAACAAAACGTACACATTTCGTTTTCACCTCTAAAATAGCTTCTATAAAACCTTTGCTTCTGACTCCAGTCCTATATAGTACTCGAGTATCTTTTAAAACCGTTGCGCGAACTCGAGTATATTTCAGAGCAGTGAGATTACGTAAATTTTAAGCGATAGCGTGCGATTGCAATCTGTGTGTGAAACAAAAAAAATAGTGACGTATCGTTAACGTTCTTATTAGCAATTATCAAGAATCAATTTTGCATAGATTGAAAACTCGAAGTACTGTGAAGCCATTGTGTTCTAATAAGGTAATTTTCATTTAAAATCAAATTGTAAAATACTTGAATGGCATGGAATGTGGCATGTAAGTAATGTGTGTCATAGGCCAGAGTTTGCCAACGTCAGGAAAGAAATATTCGTCGAATAAAATACTATAAGCCTAATTTGAAACCGTCACCTATTTGTAAGCAATCATTTATCTAAATGTAATTAGAAAATCCGTCGTTTTATACTTGAGTCGATTCGACCAAACGAGAATAAATGATAACCTTAGAATAAATCGCTAATTATCCGAGAGTATATCAATTTTCCATTGTACATCATCTGTTCTATAATTTTGCGTTTATACGGAAGTAACTGTTAATACCTACCCTGTTTCGTGAAATAAGTGGTAAACGAAGTTTATTGTAATGGCGCCTGCTTGCCAAATGATTTCTGTTATTATGTCAGGACGTTTTGACAAAGTCAAACTTCTGACAACTCGATACTTTCTTACAGTATAACAAAAATATTGTTTAGTTGACAGGATTTTTACCATCACATGTTTTGTAATTCCTATTACAATTTTACGACAAAACGACTTTGAGTTATTCGAACATAAAATCGGTGAGCAAAATTATTCTTCGTATAGTTACGCGCATGTGAGCCAATGTTTGGTCAAATCCAATCTAATCAGTCTAGTAAGTTTTATCTGACGTTAGAGTTGTACAGCCTAACCACAATAAATAAACAAGAATTGAACTACTATTTAAAAGTTATGCGGCAAAAGTGAAGTGTATGTCACCTTTAAGTCATCTGACTTGATTGACATTGATTTTAAAGCCTTAGCGTATTTTAATAGCTGTCTAAACCTAGTTCAATTATTTTTGGTAAGGTTGTTTGTATTTTCCATAACCAATCTGAGAATCACCGGTCCTTAATGACGACTCAATTGCATTGCGATAACAATGAATTTCTATCTAATTGCAACCAGCTTCCGAGTCTGCCAACGACATTAATTTCTATAAAAAACCGTCAAGAGCTAGTATTTCTCGGCAAGATTAAAATAATTTAACGCCTCGATATTCCCGGAGGAAATATGCATTTAGTTAAGTGAGATTTGCGGACAGAGATGGAAAAAAGAAGTTGGTCTTTGAGAGCTTACCTGCGAATGATATAAACTGAAGTTTTTAATTAAGTTAATTAAATATTAGACCAACCATCAAGAAAATGACTTTCTTAATTTGAATTGCTACGGAAAGCCACTAAATTAAGTTAACAGTATCATGTATTTTACTTTAGTTTAATATTCAAAAAACAGAAATGGAAATTAACATGTACCTTAGACCCCTTACACACTGCGACTTATAGCATCGCGACATCGCACGGCCCTTACACGCGCAACAAAGGACATTCGCGGAAAGAATTTCCCGGATCCAGCGTTTTTATTTACTGCATAATTGTATCGATATGCCGATGATATAGTCGTTATGGCAAAGACGCTGGAAATTCTTTGCACTATGCTCGATGACCTTGACCGATTGTCCCAACAAGTAGGTCTTAAAATGAACATGGAGAAGACGAAAATTATGTCGAGTTCCCTTGTTGTATCCACTTCAGTATCCATTGGGAACTCAACTCTCGAAGTTGTCGACGAGTACGTCTACAAGGGACAAGTGATCCAATTGGGTAGGTCCAACTTCGAGAAAGAGGTCAATCGACGAATCCAACTCGGATGGGCAGCGTTCGGGAAATTACGCAAAAGTGTCTTCTTATCTCATTTACTTCAGTGTCTAAAATCGAAAGTCTTCATCCAGTGTGTGTTACCAGAGATGACATACGGATCCGAAACATGGTCTCTAACTATGGGCCTCATAAAGAAGCTCAAAATCACACAACAAGCGATGAAGAGGGCTATGCTGGGTGTTTCTCTACAGGATCGAATCAGACATGAGGAGATACGTAGAAGAACTAAGGTAACTGACATAGCCTTGAGAATCAGTAAGTTCAAGTGGCAATGGGCAGGGCACATAGCGCGAAGAACTGATGAACGTTGGGGCAGGAAAGTTCTAGATTGAACACCCTTCGACCAAAGACGCAGCGTAGGACGTCCACCAACAAGATGGACAGACGACCTTATAAAGATCGCGGGATCAAACTGGATGCAGACCGCTAGTGATCAGTCGCTGTGGAAAACCGAAGGGGAGGCCCTTGTTCAGCAGTGAACGTCCTTTGGGTGATAATGATGATGATGATGATATCGATATGAGGTAGATCCATAGTATTAATATTCTCTCATCGATTGTAATTCACTGCTTTCATCTCTGCATCACAAAGTCAAATAATAACCGGCACAAATGACCTGCGCACATGTGCCGGCGCAGTTATAAAATCCGGTAAAGCGTGAAATGGAAGTATTTCCAGCGCTAGGTGTTTACGCACCAACACGGTAGTAACCGCTTAATGGCTACTGGTCACCACCCACGTGGTGAGGTTTGACATTACGTAGAAGCATGTCATTGTCAAGAATAAGCTGCAAACAAAATACACCTGTTTGCTGAGTGCACGTTGACAGCTCTAACATTTACTACGGATTATGAAATTTCGAATCAGTGACTGCCATTACAAAGAGTATGTAGACCATAGATTAATAAAACTAATGGAAATACAGGGGCAGTTCGTCTGCCAAAAGTTCCTTTTTTGTACACGGCTATGATAGATAATTAGTATCCCCACTTCCTACTTCGCTCACAGTGAAAAAAAAAACAGTGATCACTCATGGCCATCAACAGCTTATGATGAATAAACTTGTGTAAGGCTTTTAAAAAAGATAGCTTCTTCCCCAGCTTGCGCACGCATTCGCGCCAAAACTGTGACATGTATGTATCTTCTATCTCACTCTTGAGTCATAAAATGGCATCGCGTGTTGTTCTCTAGGAAAGAAATTCTTTACAAAAGTAACCCGTGTTTACCTGAGCTCCGTTTACTTGTCATTTTCCATTCATATTGCTAGATCAGCTTCTGAATATTCCATTCAATACATACATCATGACCGTTATAAAACTTGCATAGCTATTTTCAGCCGTCATCAGAGACCAGTGTTTACCAACATCAAAGTGGCACCCGTCAGTGTTAACGGAGACGTAATGTGGCCAAATTTTACGGGTAGATGCGAACGAAACGCTTCAATGCTGCGCCCGCGCGCCTTATAAATTATAGAACACTGCGTTTTATTCGCTGCATCGGTTTAGCATCGAATAAATCAATGTTACGAATTTTATGACGTTGTTAATCATTGGAAAATATTTCAGTGTGTGTGAGCTTTGTGTGAGTGGTTGAGCATTGTTTAGTTGAAAATAATAATAATTATTCCAGAAGTTAAACTTTATTTAATTGTATTTTATTCGATAAAGGTTTCCAGAGGCTGTGCTCACATGAAAATCGAATAATGCATACACATTTTCATATCTTTTATATATTATATTAGAATATCAATAAAATCATTTTAGGTAGATATAGAATAAAAAATATACAGGTTAGGTAGAGTTACAAAAAAAACAGACACACACAAAAAATAAGGAGATGTTTCATAAATCTTTCAAATCAACAGCGAGTCCACAGTAAGTTTAAGCAGAGTTTGATAAATACAGCTGAATGCTGCGGCATTTTACGATTAAATGCTGCAAGGGACTAAAGCTGGACTCGTGGATTATGCAGATTCCCATGCAGCAGTTCAGCCCAAAACACGGATTTGCATAATTATCCTTTATTGATAGGATTAACGAACGCATGAAGCTTGATCGTATAAATTAAAAGGTATAAAACTACCACTGCATAGTTAGGCCTGCTGTAATCAGGTCACTTATTTGATTGAATTGACATAATTTGTAATGAATTGTAATCGATTAAAAATTATTAGGAGCAATCCAAGAAGGATTTAACTTTAGTGATTGCGCAAAATCCTATCACCTATTACAATAAGAAAACATTCATTTTTCAGTTAACAACTATCTTCATTAAAATGCAGTTTACTGAGAGAATTAGAAAGGCTTACATGAGGCTGAGAAAAAAATACTCGGTTTTTTAAGAATAATATTCATATCATAAAAGAAGAAGAAAAGTATGTTTAAACAAGACTGACAGAAGTAGATAAACAAAAACACGTATAAACATATAAAAGTATGGTACATAATAACCAATGCTTTGATTATAGATAATCTCTAAGAGGTTTCAAAACACCACCCCGTAATCAAATCATCGGACAGATATTCCTGTGAGACAATGTGAATTTCATCTTGCTGACAAAGACTACTAAAGGTTATGGTGTAGATCATAATGAAACTTTCAAAGGATTTCAACAGGCTGACACTTGACAAACTTAATATGTAGTTTGTGTAACCCAACAAAAGTGTACATAGTTTTGTTCCTGACTGTGCTTTATGTTAGCTCACACGCTGCACGGAGCAGCATTAGGTATTCACAAACAAAGATCTGAACGGAAAGCGAGTGTAAAAAGCAACCTGTATGTAACACAACGAAACTAGACAAAACGCTGAGACGGCATATAACGAACAGGGATCGTGGTAGGGCTGTCGACTGCGTTATTTTACTCATAATTAAAACAATTACAATTACAGTTGTTCTGAAGGTTACGGTGTTATTACCTTGTAATTCACCATAAACGTGTCCTTTTCTTTATGGAGTAAGTTTTAAAGAAGTGTCAACCTACAATTACTTTCGTTTAGTTATTTCGAAGTAAAATACTTTGAAGCTACGATGTTGATGTAATTAAATGAACTACAATAAAGTAATTTTAAAAGTAGTACGATCGACTCAAAACTTACGGGAACATTCACGTAGAAAACTTGTTAAAAATTGTTGACTGGCCAAGTTTTAACCTTGATATGTTTAATTATAGCTTTCTAAAAACTTTCCAAGTAATTTTACAGGGATAAGACAGCCCTGTTGTAAGGTACGTCCCGTATCGATTTTATTCGAGAGTTTCAAGCATTCGCGATCACAGATAACATTTGGAGTCAAAGGGCTTTCAGAGGCACAAAGATTGGGCCAACTGTATTATTTATGTAATTTCTAGATATCTGTCTAAGTGAGATAGAATATCTTAGGTCTAGCTTCTAAAAAAAATGTTTGATAACTGTTGCAGATTCAGGTTTCTTGAATCCATGCTAGCTATTCAGTTTTCATTATTCAAAGCATTATATACATGTGTCATGCCGTTCTCATTTTGTATTAAGGGTTACGTTTTAGAATTGATTAGTTTTGCTTTTGCTTTAGATTCGCTCTGAGCTTGTATATCTATGATGTAGGTTTGTATTCTTATTCATTGTTTTGTTTTTTACATAGTTTACAATTTCACGTGCATCTAGTGATCATTGACAGTGGAAAACTTTATAATGTCTTCCATTTTTGCTTCTCGATATGTCGACACGATATTTTGATGATTTTTAATGAGCTGCGTCATGGTTTTAATGATTTGTGGATACAATTATTCCAGTTGCACCAGTACGGTTTGAGCGAGAAGTCCTGGGTTCGATTCTCGGGTCGGGCCAAAAATATGTACCTGAGTTATTCTGTTCAGGTATTCTCATGGTAGCTCGGAGTTCGGATGTTGGCGGTGTTACAGCCCCGTGCCTCTGAAAGCACGTAAAGCTGTTGGTCCTGCGCCTGATCTCTCTTTGGTCAAGTCAGATTGCTGTTCCATCGAGCAATGAGAGTAAAAGTAATAAAGATTGCACCTGTGTTTGCGCACAAACTTGTGCACTGTATTATATGTCCCGCTCAGTCGGTGGTGACGGTGATCGAAATCGGCTTTGTGCACTATTAATATTAATTAAATGACGATAATAATCAACGACACTTTGGTCAGAAAAATGTCACTACACGTTGGTCGTAAATCATTAATGACATCTTAAGTAAGGTTTTTTAATGAAGTATAGTATAGATTCATACTTATAAGCAGCGTGACCCTGCTAATCAGGAGGCCACGGGGCTGGGGGCGAAACAAAGTTCGCTGGGTCCGCTAGTCTTATACCTAGTCTTGCCATAAATATTGTCACAAAGAAAAAAAATGTTTTAATGCAAATAATACTTATTACTTTTACAGTGTGTTAGTGTTGTACATAAATATAAAACAATTAAAAATATAAAAAGCTTATGGTCTCCATTGGCTGCAATAGAGTCCTTTAAACGTTGAGGCCAGTTATCAATAGAAGCACGCACTCTTTCCATGGCAAAACTCTTCACCGTCAGTCGTGTGGATTGTTTTAGGGACTCGAAATTATCATGGCGTTAAGAACAAGCCGTACTCTCTAAAACTGACCATAAATCATAATCCAGCGGATTAAGATCGGGACTAGACGACGGCCAGTCTTCAGCTCTGATGAAGTCCGAAACGTTCGCTTCTAACCAAGTCCACTGCGTGTACCGACCTTTATGACCCGGCGCCGAGTCTTGTGGGAAAGACCATGCTTGGTTATTGAACATGGTGTTGTTAAGGGGCTTCTCAAGGATGGTATCTTGATACACTTGTGCCGATGTTTTGATACCTTTTTCACAAAAATATGGCTCAGTTACTCCTTCATAGCTAACACCCCACGAAACCACCACTGAAGTCGGGTAATGCCCACGTTGCACTCTGCCGACTAATTGGGAAGTTTCTTTAGAGGTTTGAGTATAAATACGGTCATTTTGTTTTTTAAAATGTTGCTCAATTGTAAAGATTTTCTCATCCGTAAACAAAATTTTTCTGTGACCTCCCTTTGCGTACCGCTTCAGTAGTTTTTTCGATTTTACCACCCTATTCTTTTTTAAATTATCGGTTAAAAATGACCAGTGCGTCTCTTAAAGGCTGCAAGTCCTATTATTATTTTTATTATTATTATTGGTTACTAGTCCTAAGTCATCTTTTAAAATACGCGACATGGTTCTGGGTGCTATCTTCATCTCCCGAGATAAAATCTTTTGCTTTCGGACAGGATTTCTGAGAATACATTCCCTTACTGCTTTGACCACCTTTTTCGTACGAACACTACGTGGACGGCCAGATCTTTTTCTGTCACAAACAGAGGAGGTCTCATTGTACCTATTGATAGCCCGGTACACAAACATTTGACTAATACCAAGCGTATGGAGAGTTTTAATAATTGCAGTTTTTCAATACCAACTATGTGAAATACAATCGAAGCGATTCGGTTCTCTTTATCACCCCACTCCATTTTAATATCGCAAAATATTATATAATGTAGTGGCGCCTAAATTAGAAAACACAATGAGCAATCGTATAAATATGACATATTCCAAATTCAAATGTAATATTTTTCTTATTTTTAATTGTAACAGTATTTATGGCCAGACTGTGTATATAAAATTCTCGAGTCTGTGTATATAAAGTTCCCGTACTCCTCCGAAACGGCTTGTTGACCGATTCTCAAGAAATTTTGTGAGCATATAGAGTAGGTCTAAGAATCGACCAACACCTATTTTTCATACCCCTTAATGATGAGGGTGGTCCCCCCCCCCAAATTTTTTTTCTTTAATTACGTGGCTGGGCGGGACGAAGCCGGGCAAGACGAGAATGGGGGCGAAACAAAGTTCGCTGGGTCCGCTAGTTTTCGTATACAAATTGCACGAGAATTGTCCCCCTGATCTCCACCGCTCTCAAGAGGGCTGGTTGTATTCAAAACGCGCTCTCATCGTTTGACAGCCGCATGTAAGAATAACGGTTCTTTTTTCGATAGTGTTTATTCTTAGCCGGGATGATCTTGGTCGGTGTGCACGTGTCTGGGTCAGGGGCATGCGAGTGCGCTCGAGTGGTGTGTCCCTGATGGAAAATTGAATTGTACACATGACTTTGATATTCTAGTCAACAGTTTGATTGTCATTATATAAATAAAAATCTGAAACCCAACTTAATCCGCTATTGTGCTTGATGATTTGTTCTATTGTTTTTTTATTATTATTAAGGAACACAAAACAGAATAATAATATAACTAAAAATACAGTATACACTTAGCTTATAGGATTAAGACTAGACGCTTTTCCAAAACATGTGTTCACAGCTTTTTTAGTTATACTTAACTACAAGCATACCTAAATCGCAATTATAGGAACGTGAAAATTTGTACCGCGCAAAATGTTTGTGGTATTCTTTCGCATTGATCTTTTATTCTCATGGCTTGGTTATGAGTACCTTATCAAACAGGTTTTACCACCAACAGTGATGAATTCGTAAGATACCTTTTATTTTAGAAATCTATGAACCATAACCATAGCTTTAAATCTTCGAGCTTGATTTTTACCTATTAAAATTATACAAAAAAATACAAATATCTTTATTTGTTATTAAGGAGGGTAGTAGTACATACATAAAAATGTGGTCTTTATCAGTAAATAGAACAATGACCTACTTAGCCATACAAAACAGCATACAAATAATTAAGTAAGTTACAATTATGAATAAATTTATCAATCGAAACTAATAATAATTCAATCATACAATCAATATTACAGCAACAATGTCAACAAATTTCATTAAGAGTTTTTATGCTTTAAAAACTCGTCAATACTATAAAAAGCATTATTTAGTTAAAATTTTATTAATTTTTCCGAAACCATTACGGTCAAGGAAGGAAGAAATATTCTTTTTTTAGTACTACAAACTATGTTTAAGTCCGCGCCAACTACCATCGTACACCTGTTCCCCTCCGTTAACTTAGACATGCCTACTAAATCGTTCCAACCAAACATCCCAATAGGGGGTGGCTTGCAGAGTCTGTGCATGCATGTTTCAGAGAGGCCTCCCATAGCACTCAATCATGGGCGTTCAGCGTAGTGCTTTTACCAGCCCAAGGTAGTTGAAGCATTCATACTTAGCACTAGAGATTGCCTAATAGAAGTACCGTATATTTTTGAGCCATTTGAATTCAAGATAATAAATGAAAAAAAAATCAAATAAAAGTGCAGTTTTGATAGATAAGCGGCTCAGCTATACTGTCAAATTAGCAATTCGTATTGCGATTTTGAATGATCTTTTTTAATAATGTTATAATAAAAGAACAAGTACATTATTATTTGTACAATTGAGTTGCCCGGAAACGGCTAAAGTTGGATCGCAATACGCCCCCAGGAATCAATAAAACATCTCCTTCCTGATGACAGCTTATCCCACGCCACTCTTTAATCGTGATGAAAACTTGCTTAGCGGACTACGAGTATAAAAAATCAAAGATTGCATCTGTGTGGAGCGCACACACCTGTGCAGTATAATATCTCTTCTTTATGTTGCAAGCATACAGACCGTTAATATGATTCGTGATTCATAGACCAAATCAAAACAAATATGCGGTATATTCTAAAATCGAATTTTTGCAGATGCCGGTCGTTTTTACGCATTGGACGAACCAAGAACACTTTGTGTACAGCAAACTTAGTTGTGTATTGTATTGTATTGTACACCAATCACATACATTGCTCTGATCCCAAAGTAAGTAGCTAATGCACTTGTGTTATGGAAATCAGACACAATGGTGGTACCACAACACCCAGACCCGAGACAATAGATTAGAGACGATAGATTTAAGTGTGATGTGAATACACCTGAAAACGTAAAGATTGGCGAAAATACCGTAAGAGCAAATGTAACTGCTAACATTGTTACTCAAATTCTTATTCACTAATAAATTTCATTTCATTTCTTTTCAATATAGAAAATTTTGATTTCTACATTGACCCGACCGGGAATCGAACCCGGATCCTCGGAGCGGCGAGGCTTTGAAACCAGCGGGCTTAGCCACTACACCACAGAGGTCGTCAACGGTCATCAACGATCGTCGTATTTTAATATCTTCTGCATTATGTTTGGCTGAACTCTGTAGATTCTGCCCACCGTGCACCGAGGCGAAAGTAGCGGAAATTAGCGTATTATTACGGAGTTCGACCGGACGCGGCATAAACTTTACGCCTTCGTTAACACGCTACGTTTCTACATCACTCCACGTCGGCGTAGATCCGAAAGCCGTTTGCGGTTCGCTTTACAGCCCGAATATTAATTAAAATCACTTCATAACTGGCGATGCAGCGCGCCCTTGGGGGATAATAAAAGTATTTTCGGAGCCGGCCATTGCCAAGCGGAGAAACATCCGCGAAAGAAATGCCACAGTATGAGGGGGTAGTAGGTTCACTGGAAACGGTTATTACTCGTAAATAGATATCACGCGTGGGTTATTTCTCCATGTCCCTAAATCTAATCACATATCGATCGAAATCTATTTGTTAATTTGTTTTATTCTAATACAGAGATTTCGCGCGAGATTATTTGCACTCACTGTACTTAATACGTCAATGCGGTACTTCACACATTATTACTGTAAATTTACAAACAAATCCATTTAGTAGTTTTTTGCGTGAACGGGCAATAAACATTCATATATACAGGGTCTTATTTTGGTCAGCGACGAGCGACTCAGGGGTGGCTATACGTTTGTATACTATACAAACGATATTGATGCCAAAAAAAAATTAATGGAAAATCCCCACAAAATCATTTTTTTTTATCCGGTACAGTCATTACTATAGTCAAGTCGATATAGTCAAAACCATCAACACCAGGTAGCCTCTTCGTAGCTTACTTGCTACGGCGTAGTAATTCGTAGATAAGCGCTAGCTACGCGCTAGGGTGCGAGTTTTCCCATTCGTTTTGTAACTTTATTGAATGTTGTGAAGAGGTTTTCTTGCATAAAAACTTGCTCAGAATTTATTTTTTTTTTTTTTAGAATGAGCATAACTCATATCATCCCTGAGTTGGATGTCACTGACCAAAACAACACTATGTATTTGGTAGAATATAGTGAAGTGGCCCTTCTATCCATGTCTAGTGTATGCAAGCCTCGCAAAGCTTAACGGCTCGTGACCGCGACTGCACGCTTCTAAATATTGCGATCGATCCGACGCGTGTTTACGCCGCTGTCACTGCGCGGCTCTGCGTGTGCGCAGCGTGCTTGCTTCGCGTCGATAATACAAGGCAGTAAACGTGTTCGCGTTTCGGTACAAAAGTGGTGTACGAAAATTTACAAAAAAAAAAACAATAGACATCATTTTAAATGTTTGAAAAAGTAAGTTGCTACGATCTTACCTACTTACAAAATAAAGGTTTAAAATAAATATCAACAGATAAAATAAAAGTGAAACAATATACTAACGCTTGTGATAATTAATTTACAGGAAATTTTCATCAGTAAATTGTTATTAGACAGTTTCAATTCTTAATTTCTTTATTTATTTTTAAATCGAAATAAGCTCTTAAAGAACTAAAGTAATGGACATAGCCTTGAGAATTAGTAAGCTCAAGTGGCAATGGGCAAGGCACATAGCGCAAAGAACTGATGGCCGTTGGGGCAGGAAAGTTGTAGATTGGAGACCCTTCGACCAGAGACGCAGCGTGGGACGTCCACCAACAAGATGGACCTTATAAAGATCGCAGGATCAAACTGGATGCAGACCGCTAGTGATTGGACCGCTGTAGAATGCCGTGGGGGAGGCCTACGTTCAGCAGTGGACGTCCTTTGGCTGATTGATTACGATGATGATGTTGATAGGATCTCAAGACTTTATCTAGACCTGATTGAGTTTTAGTTGTCTTTCCTTGCTGTTTTTGTTGTTCATCAATTATGTCTAAATTCATGTTTATTAGGAATATAAAATAATGTCATTAAATCAAATCAGTTGTACCATAGACAAATTGTAGGCAGCTGATACAATGTAGGTAACATTAAGAATAACAATGGTGAAACTTAAAGTTGCAAAGCTTGATAAAACTTTCATTCAAGAAATGCATGCGGCCTTTGGCTTTGAAAGGCTGTATGCAAGTTCAAATGGCCACCTGTTGCAGCCAATAGCTGTCGACACCGTTACTCATTATTGACTGTCAGAAGCTCGGCAAATACGGCCACAGTGCCAACAAGTGCTTCGAAGCTCGAACTTTGAAAAAGTTGAACTAAACGCTTATGTTTCGGAAAGTTTGTCGAGACACCAATAAATATATACCGCACGTTTTAAAGTGCAACGTGCACAGTGAATTTGGAAATCTATAACAATATTATAAAGCTGAAGAGTTTGTTTGTTTGTTTGAACGCACTAATCTCAGGAACTATTGGATCGATTTGAAATAAAAAACTTTTTGTGTTGGATAGCTTATCTTATATGGCTTACTCACTACACACTTTTTATTTTCATAAAAAAAGAAAATAAATCATGTTCTATTTTAATGGGTGTTTTGATGTACACAGGTCTTTATTCTTATCAAAATAAACGTATTCATCATCACGAGCATTTAATTTTGAACAAAATTGCCATGTACATAATTTTATTTCAAGAAATATTTTATAAGCTATCACAGTTTTTAAATAACTGCGCACCAAAATAATCGCGCGTTTTCACTAACCGTTATCTATTGTTGCTGGTCCCTTATTACTTACAATATAAATATGTGTTTGAATATTTTACGAGAAATCCGAAATTTATGCGAGCGACGCCGCGGGGGACCGCATGTGTCCTAATTAAGACTTTTATTAATTTCAAAGGAGATCAAAATAACTTTGTGAATGTTTCGGTTCGGGCTCATTTCTAGACTTTGCCTTTCAACTGAATACTTAAAAAATAATTTTAATGTTTTTACTATTTAAACTAAGCAAAACAAGTTTTTTTTAAAAAAACTTCTTGTTGTTCATAATTAAGTAGATCTATAAAACTGTATCTTACTACACAAACATACCATACCATACAAACATAAGATCATCATCTATATCCTTTAACAAAAACAGATATGACAGCAATAAGCTTGAGTTAAAAACAAAAAAGAATGGCAATGATAAAAGCCTTAATTTATTATGCCGCGATAATACCGTCTGATTTTGTCGATGTGATTGTTTGATATTGGTCTAAATGTAGATAGCCCAGTCATCCTAAAGGTCAGCAAAACCTTGGTCGATATGCAATACGCAGCACATAAGAACTGTGTTAAGTCACAAGGCCCATTTTACGTCAAGCCTTACGTAAGACTCGTTATGGATAATTATGTGGTGTTTCATACTGCAAACATACGGCTTGTTTCCCATAAGTGGATTACATTGACGGTTGCAACTAACTATTGTTATTTAATAACGCTAATGATGGATTCGTCTACCGTGCATTCATATTTCTAGCCATTTATAAAGTAAGGTCTGTCACAAAACTTTTTTGAGTTGTCTCTGCCCATTAGGAACAGAACCGTATCAACTTCGAGGCTCTCAGTATTCTAATTATATAACTACATACGTAGTTTCATACAGATAACAACAACATTAAAGTATTTTAATTAGGATGTCAACGCGCAACTGCATCGATGCTAAATTAAATCTGTTCATTGCGTGAGTCGCGATGCTGAAACGCGTTTTCAAAACACGCGACTGCATCGATGCTAAAAGTCGCAGTGTGTCGCAGGGGTCTTAAATGCTGGTTTCTCTTTGAGCTGCTTACTTTGGGACGTAACTAACAATTGCACATGACATCGATCGATACGTCATTACCCCGGGGGTCATGGTAAGACGGTCCAATCTCAAAAAATAGTTCTGATATTGCTACGTCTGTATTCACAGTAGGGAGAATGTTTGGAATAGTTATTGTGCAATTTATACGATTGTCTACTGCAGACACATCGAGGCCAAGAATGCGTTGTATTTCAGTAAATTTGTTTTCATTTAGATATTGTTCGCTGAAAGGATTGGGAGTAAACAGATTTAGGAAAGTAAATACTTATTTACGCGAGCAACAATAGCCATTATGAGTAATAAAACAGTATTTTTAAACTTTAGAAAAACTAATAAAGAGTTATCAGAAATTAGAAAATTACGGTTTCTTTTCATAAAGTAAAAGTAAAAAAGCAAAGTAAGCCTGTAACATCTCTGTATCGATCCACTACTGGACAAAGGCCTTACCTCAACTATGCGGTAAATTTAGCCATACTCTACCGCGCGGGCTCAGTGTGGATTGGCAGAGGGGTATTTGCAAAGCAAGCGACTAACTCTGCTGTCAGATATTATCAAGCCGCCCTTAAGGCCTCTCACTAGGCTTATCGAATTATATCAAACGATATTAGCCGGGTCCAACGGTACGTTGTTTTATATATTTCAAGAATATTCATGATTTAGCATATTTGCCGGATTCAATGTAATAATAAAAATTGTCTTCAAATCAAAAAGCCGTCGGTTCTGCGCCTCATCTTTCTCCCGTCGGGTCAGATTGCTGTCCCATCAGGCTATGAGATTGAGAGGAATAGAGAGTACACCTGTGTTTGCGCACAAACTTGTGCACTATAATATGTCCCGCGCAGTCGAATAGTCGTTGTGACTGGCCACCGTAGTCGGAATCTTGTAATTACATAGCTGCTGAACGTGTATTTAGTTACTTTTCTTTTTAGATCCATTTGCCACAATGCGTCTGCATCGTTCAAAATGAGGTCAACAGAAAATATTGAAGGATTATTATTTGTGAAATATTCATTCGAAGATATAATGTGCATAATATTCAAAACTTCATGTACAACACATACATACATATGACAGACTTAATATCAAAAGCATTATATACCAGTCTACTATAAGTTCCAAACATATGAGAATCCGACAGAGCTTAGTACACCGATACCCACTGTTTAGTCGCAGGCAAAACCAAGCGTCAGCGCAGCGATGTTTATAATGTGCTTACAACTTATTCCCCATGGGGTCTCGGTTAATTCATTACCATGTTGTTAATCAAGTTGAGTGCTGACTTTTTGTTTTTTTTTTGTCCGCAGGTCAGCGGCCTGAAGTTCGAAACACAATTACGTACACTGAACCAATTCCCAGAAACGCTTCTGGGCGACCCCGCCCGGAGGATACGTTACTTCGACCCGTTGAGGTGAGATTTCAGGCTTATTTTACTACAGTACAGGAAAAAGTTTATATGTTTATTTATAACCTTGTAAGGTAGATATCCATTAAACAAAAACCGGGGTAGATACAGGAATGCTGGGTATGGTGATTATGACACCGCAAAGCACGTATATCTAACTGTATGATCAAAATACACATAAGATTAACACTTACATTACTCGTTGAAGAAATATGTCCAGTGCCCAATCTTAGTAAAACTAAGATAACACCACCTCCAAACCATCGAGGATGAAAACGAATAATAAAATATTTGTATCCGATATACTCTTTAGATATTGGTAAGCTTTTTGCGTCGAACATGCATTGAACATGTATAAATTTATTTTCATACAATGTATATTGTAGCCATGACGCCTTCCTCGTTCACTACCTAGGATAGGTTTCACGTTCTTCAAAAGTCTTATTATAATATTTTAATAAACTGGTCACAGATGCTATTCTGTTGTTTACTTGTCTTAAATGTCTTACCATTTCTTCACGCAGGAACGAGTACTTCTTCGATCGGAACAGACCATCGTTCGACGCCATCCTGTACTACTATCAGAGCGGTGGGCGGCTCCGGCGGCCCGTTAACGTGCCCCTCGACGTCTTCTCCGAGGAGATCAAGTTCTACGAGCTCGGGGAGCAAGCGACCAACAAATTCCGGTAAGTGAAGATATAGGTACAGAACAGCAAAAAAAACAGTCCAGTAAAAGTCGTGTAAACATAAATGAGAAGCAAGGCATGCCTTGCCTCTACCCTATACTTGGTGATATCTGACTGTACATTGTCTATTGCAGTGAGGATGAAGGGTTCATAAAGGAGGAAGAGAAACCCCTGCCATCCAACGAGCGTCAGCGCAAAATCTGGCTGCTGTTCGAGTACCCCGAGAGCTCGCAGGCCGCCCGAGTCGTCGCCATCATCTCCGTGTTCGTCATCTTGCTCTCCATCGTCATCTTCTGCCTCGAGACCCTCCCCGAATTCAAGCACTACAAGGTCTTCAACACCACCACTAACGGCACCAAGATCGAGGAGGACGAGGTCCCCGACATCACTGACCCCTTCTTCCTCATCGAGACCCTCTGCATAATATGGTTCACATTCGAGTTGATAGTGCGGTTCCTAGCGTGTCCGAATAAATTCAACTTTTTCCGTGACGTGATGAACATTATCGACATAATCGCGATTATTCCCTACTTCATCACGTTGGCTACCGTCGTGGCGGAAGAAGAGGACACGCTGAACCTGCCTCGCGCGCCGGTCTCCCCGCAAGACAAGTCCACCAACCAGGCCATGAGCCTGGCCATCCTGCGGGTCATCCGGCTGGTGCGCGTGTTCCGTATCTTCAAACTGTCCCGGCACTCCAAAGGCTTGCAGATCCTCGGTCGCACTCTCAAAGCATCTATGCGTGAACTCGGACTGCTGATCTTCTTCCTATTCATTGGTAAGCGGATAGTTACATTACAATTATTTTTCAAATGTGATTTAAAGAATTTAAAGATCTTGACTTCGTAGCTCAATCTATACTTTACAATGAAAAGAACCTATTAATAATGAAATTACTTAAATGAAATAGTCCAATAGAAATGAGAGAAGGTAGTGTAGTGGATCCGCGAAGAGGAGAGCCGCCGCGGCCGGCGCGGGTGCCTCGCGGTCCGGCCTCGCCGTCCCGCAGCCAGCGTGCACAATGTATCTTGTGTTCGCAGGGGTGGTCGTGTTCTCCAGTGCCGTATACTATGCCGATAAAGATCGTCCCGATTCAAATTTTTCTTCCATACCTGACGCCTTTTGGTGGGCCGTCATAACGATGACCACCGTCGGTTACGGTGACATGAGGTAACCGCGTCGCGTCGGCCGGCGGCCGCGCCTCCCGCACTGTATGTCGCACTCTGTTCTCCGTTGGTGTGTGCTTGTTCTTAAAGGTGTGGTGCTGTTCTCGTCTGCGGTGTACTTCGCTGAAGCCGGCAGTGAAAATAGTTTCTTCAAGTCCATACCCGATGCGTTTTGGTGGGCGGTCGTGACAATGACGACCGTAGGCTATGGAGATATGACGTATGATACAGCGACTTCACCCTAAATTTTGTATTTGCCTTTTCGTCATTTCATTTTATCCTTCAACCTTACATTGGCATATAACACTATTGTGATTTCTTTCGCCACCTCATGTAATTATACATAAAATTGCTTCAATTTGATTTATCGTCGGTTCGCCTAGATAGAACTTAACCGATCACTTTACACTATCTTCATTCACTCTCGTACGGAATATTGCACGTTTATAAACGTTCCTAAATGTCTTGTTAATTGTTACTGTTTTTGGCATTATACTCTTCCTGAACCTTTCACAATTTTACATGGAAGCATTACGGTAAAATTTTCCATTGCACTTGAAAAATTACTACACTCAGCATTTCCACATCCCCGTCGTCGGTGTGACAATCGCCCTTTCCAAAGCGTATTTATTAAGAGAGAGAACAGCTTTTCTGTGACGAGTATCAACGCTTCAATTCTGTTCCAAAGATTTGGAGTGAAGCAACAATATTTTCCACGTCACCGACAGAGGAGCGCACTCTGTACGCTTTCGCTAAAGTAATGTTTCCGCCCCCGTATCACTGTGTTGGTGTTGTGAACGTTTCTAATGTTGGCTCATCGAAAATGGTGACCATTTTTAATCGCTCGCACCGTCATACACATATCCTTTTTTATAGTCACTATCGCCTGGGTGGCATTAGCTCATACTGTCTGTCCGCATCATCTATTTAGAAAACATCTTGTCTCTCTCTGTCTATTCCGCTACCGATCCCTTAAAATTCATGGCAAATTTTACATGTAGCTACTATGTGAAATTGATGTTCAGTTTATTTTTCACCGCTTGATTTTTTACATCGCCTTTCCATCGTTAGCTTTCACACCATTTTCGATAGAGATCCTACAATAAATGAACTGAATGTTAGACGTAACGTAATGCATGACGGAAATTCTAGTGTAGGCACAAAGTAAATGTTAGTTGTTCATGTGTAGTTGCGGTTAAATCGTCATTCGAGTTTATGTTTTGACCTCCCCCACAATCTCTCTCGCGTGTTCGGGAGAAGACTAGTACTGTTAAGAGCCTGGTGTGCTGGAAGACGTTCTGGTTACGTTGTGACTGCTAAGCTTTCGAATGACAACGTAACTGTAATGATATCAACCAGCCCGTCCAGGATCTGACTACTGAGTCCTCTGCTGACCGCGCTTGCTGGCGATAACCTAATGCAAAGCGATAACTATAAAGTTACAGTTTCTGTAACAGCTGGCGAGTATGGAAGATGATGAGTGAAATTGTATTGCTTGCGATATACTCTCCACTGCAAAGCGAATGGTCTGAAAGTATTTAAACCTTGTAAATTCTCTTTCAATAACTCCTTAATAGGGTTTCATTTTGTCCTTACGTTCGTTTTGTTTTGAGTTATTTTATTAGATATCGGAACACGTTCATTTGGTAGTTGTCTTATCCCGGGTACGTATAAATTTTACCGCATGTTCACACACATCATCATCTGTCTGTTAACAATAGTTTTGACGTTTGCATTTTGAACTGATTGGATGGGTGTTTTAACTTTGTTGTTTTGGTGTAGACCGGTGGGTGTCTGGGGCAAGATTGTCGGGTCCCTGTGCGCCATTGCCGGTGTGCTCACCATCGCTCTGCCCGTGCCCGTCATCGTGTCCAACTTCAACTACTTCTACCACCGCGAGACCGACCAGGAGGAGATGCAGTCGCAGAACTTCAACCACGTCACCAGCTGCCCCTACCTGCCTGGCACGATGGGCGAGCCCTACTTGAGTAAGTGCTCTTTATAACTCATCCCCACAGTAACACTTCCAACCATTTCCTAAGGCACAAATGTTTAGATTTTTTTTATTTTTTAAGTAATTCGTCTCTTTATTTATCAATGTCGCATGCAAACTGCTTCGACAACTTATTTTGCGTGCTTTTAAACTTTTATTTATTTCCTTTACGTTGATTTTCGATACTTTCAGGTGGAAAGGACGATGAGAAAGAAGACCTCTACAGTGATCAATGACTATACGATAGTGTTGTTTTATTCGTAGTAAGGACTACATATCGGTAGAGACGATTCTTGTGATATTACCGTGTAAGAGACAAAGTGCAACAAGGATATGTAAATATTAGTTTAAGTGAAGTACAATTCATAAGTATAATACATTGTTATTTATTACTTTTAGTTATGTTTGAGTGGCAGTGTTTCGTAGAGTCTCATTGGAATGAGGCGTTTTTGGAAT
Source organism: Pyrausta purpuralis (assembly GCA_963924145.1). NCBI lineage: Eukaryota > Metazoa > Arthropoda > Insecta > Lepidoptera > Crambidae > Pyrausta > Pyrausta purpuralis. The sequence goes on from OZ001647.1 coordinate 27,652,993, forward strand.
TAGTAAATATTAGACACACAGATCGACAGTCGAAGTTTCAATCATCTCCAATATCTTGATTTCTCTTGCTTTGCTCTTAAAACTTATAAGCAGCAAAATTAAATTGGTTATATGAAATGGCATTTATTTTATTGAATAGAGTAGGTTTCTTTACTAACTTCATATTTTCCGTTTAAAAGATGTGATAACATTGGTATACATACATGTCTACTTGCAACTAAGTATTTTGGTTTTCAAATGCAATCTCAGCGTTGTGAAATCCAAGTTAATGCTGAAAGATATTTTTATTTCTGATTATTGCTTAATTCAAAAGGTCCAGTAACGCCTCTGCTTTGCAGGACGATGTATTATATTGCATTTAACTATTGATTTTGATTTTAGCGATGTTTTGCACCGTTGTGTCACAGGGATGTTGGAAGTAAGTTTACTTATTTATTTATTTTTATTTCTTTATGCTTAGTTTTGTGCTTTGAATATTTTAAATAGTTTGCATATTAATTTCAGGTTATAAAGTATATAAAATATTACTAAACTAATTTAACACTCATCATTTTTTAATCAAAACTACATACACGTTATAGTTTAAAAGCTACTTTCAAACAAAGTAAGTTTAATCGTTGTTACGTTTACTGCTCAATAGATAGACTTTAGTTCATATATCCGCTCCAATATAAATTCCGTTCGTAACTCGCTACAAAGGATCGGCGGGATTGCAGTGAACGATTCGCTTGGAAACTGGGAAGCGCAGGCATGTGGGGGCCCAGGTGAATCGTTCGATTGTCGGGAGTGCTGGCCGGTTCAATTACTCGCCGGGTCAAACGCTGATTCTAATGTAGGCTGGTTCTGTGTGATATGCTCGATTGATATTACGTAAATGGTGATCGCGACTGTAATACGGTAGTGTGTAGCAGGTTACGCGTCAGCACTGCCTGGCGTTTATTTTAAGGGGTTCCAAAATACCATAACGTTACTAAATAAATACAGTGTTTAATAAATTTAGTTGTACAGAGATATAAAATAATTAATTGTAATGTGGAAGCGACCGAGACAGGTTAGGTACGAGTTATACCCCTGCAGAACATTCCAGCTGATGCATCCTCATTGGCATGCCAGGCTTTTGTTTTATTTATCCTGTTTTGATTGAAGCCTTCGCTTTGGATATTAAAATTGAAATTTGTTTTTATAACAGCAGAGTGTTAACATCTATTCAAAGCAGTTGAAGTGAATTGAAATTAGGTATTCCTATTTGTAGGGCATTGTTTAAATAACCAATATCCAAAATTTATTTACCCATGTATTAATAGATCATCATTTATTTAAGTAACTAGGCCATTTATTTAAGTAACTTGTTAACGTAAATCATCTTATCAAGCTTTATTTTTTAAACAAGCTAGTTAACAGAAAAACAACGCATTTTCATTTAAAATAATAAGATACCTACTTAATTATTGTCCATACCTACATTGTTATCAAAAAAGTTATAAATGCCCAAGAAAAGTATACTATCCTTTAACTGCGTCAAATGCTTAAAACTGTAAAGTTAAGAGACGCTAAATTTACTACTTTATCCTTCGTTTATGCTAACACCTTTAAAAAGGGCTACTGAGTGTACGAAGAGGGTTTCATCCATGATAACAATACAAAAACACCATCACCATCATATTCAGCCAATGGACGTCCACTGCTGAACATAGGCCCCACGGTTTTTCTCAGCGACCTATCACCAGCGGTCTGTATCCAGTTTGGACTTGCGATCTGCGTCTTTGGTCGAAGGTCGAAGTATGAAGACATACTAGAACGTTTCTGCCCCAACGGCCATCAGTTCTTCGCGATGTATGCCCTGCCCATTTCCACTTGAGCTTACTGATTCAGGGCTATGTCCTTTACTTTAGTTAAATAAATAAAAATCAAACCATTTTTTAATCAACCACACAAACACACTTTTCAGGTTCATAATACATATTGATATTTTTACCTACGAGTAGATCAATTCTGAAGCTGACTGTACGTACAGCGTAAAGTAGTTAAAATTAGGCGCGAGCGAAATTGATTGATTAATCATTAATGAGTCGTTAGGTGACAGCGATTAGCAGCGAGTTTTGGAGCCTGTCGTTAAGTGCTTATGCATTATAAAGCTCGGTTGCTATCTTATTTTAACCTAAGTAACCTTCAGCCGAAATTTCAACTGAAGTTTTCTTCATAGGTCGTTGAGCATTTAGAGCTTGTCTTAGCTGAAATCACGCGCCTAATACTACCTTATTAGTTGAATTCGATTTGTGAGTGCAAATATTAATAACGACACTTCATCTGTGTGGGAACGTCGAATGCTCGTTCATCGTTTGGGTCTCACCGGCAACTGAATGACCAATTACAACGGCATGTATTGCGTCCATATTCAAATTTGTGTGGGTTTAATGCGATAGTGGGGCGCGTCATTTCAGTTTAAACCATAAGTTTAAACGAGCACTAACAAAGTACTTTTTATCAAAAAATTCCCGCGCCCTGTTCCCAGTTCAACAGTGCAATTTTATTGCCTATTCATTTAAGCCAGTTCTATGCACTCGTCTCAGAACGATCGATTTTCACAATTGGATTACTTACATACTCCATCTATTGTTTTCTAGGTCGGTTCCCTCCCTTCCAACCACTGCAGCTTTCTACTTATAAAGGTCTTTGCCCAATCGTGTTCGGTAAAACATATTCTTTATATTGATAACTATGACATCTTGTCCACTAGACCGTTCAGTCTGACACCGTAGCGTGCCATGCTCGGAGCGTGTCGGCACCGGCAACTGAATATTTTGTATAAATATATTTGATACCAATCACATACATTGCTCTGATCCCAAAGTGAGTAACTAATGCACTTGTGTTATGGAATCAGACACAACGGTGGTACCACAACACCCACGCCCGAGACAATTTAGAAAATTTTGATTTTTATACAACCCGACTGGGAATCCAACAGCGTGCTTAGCTACTACACCACGAAGGTCGTCGCGAATGACCAATTACAACGGTATGTATTGCGACCATATTTTAAATTTGCTTGTGTGCGTTAATGCGATAGTGGGGCGCGTCATTCCAGTTTAAACGATTTAAGTATAAAAATATTAATAGTAAGATAAAAGTATTGTAGTTCTTTCTATTTACATTTTCGCTCGCTCTCGCTCTCGCTCGGTGCGATGGAACGCTGTCAATTAGTTCAGTGGGCAAGTATAGCGTATTGAATTGCTTTTCGTGCCTTACACGTTCCAAGCACGTACATGGTATGTTACGCTGCAGTGGGGAAAAAGGTTTAGTCTCGAATACACCAACGTCATGAAATTATATTTGTAATTTACGTCACAAAACGCATCTCATTAACCTTCTTTAATGCAGATCCGGTGGAAATTGGCAAGGGTTACCTTAAAATCCTGGAATATTTACATTATAATTAGCCGGCTCCGATCGTTCAAAGTTATCGCTGTAATCTTTATTGTGTAAATAAATGCTCGCTGATAGGTTAATAAGCAACGTCCATATTTATCGCAGTATTGGTATTGATACAAAGTTTCATATACAAATGATTGGTAATTAAATAAGTATTCTCAATTTAATGGACCTTCTTGTGTAAAATACATAAAACTTATTATTTATTACTAACAAAGATGGATAATATCTATGGGTAAGTCTTTTGAAATGACATGGAGGTTTGTTAAATCATTTTCTTTTTAAGACTAATGCTTTACAGCTAGACGCTTCCAAAGCGGTAAAATGGGCGTCCCCGTCCCCCCATCTAACTTCAAAACCAAGCGAGTGTAAATTTTGAAAAAAAAATGTAGATCTTATCAAATACTTTCAATTTTGTTCTTCATACAAACACTATGTAAAACAAAGTTATATTTGCTGTCAACAAAATATTGTAGTACTTTACTAAGTGGAAGTAAGTGGATTCCCTAATTCAGTTAACGTTGGCACGGAACCCTCAGTGCGCGAGTCCGACTCGCACTTGGCCGGTTTTTTATTACTATTATATTGTACTGGCAAAATCATCAAGCATTTGAATACCTCAAAGATAGGAAGAAATTTATCACTTATAATTAAGAGGGTCAGTTGGATTTTTTTAAATAAATCTCGATAGCCATCATATAACGTTAATCTGTTATCGCTTTAAAGAAGTAGAGGCCGAACTCCACCAACAAAGAAATAAAAGTAGTTAGTTAGTAAAGTATTTGGAACCTTAGTTTGCACTGATAGTATCTGCAATGCGCATACCTACGTGAAAGCGCGTACCTAATATTTACGGACTAGCGGCCGACTGCGACTTATATAGTTAGCGCGTTTTGGTGTCACTCCGTTGCTATAGGTCGTAACGTAATGTTCTACAGCCTTTAACTACTCCTATAGCCATTCTGGATACATAAAGTATCTTTATGATTTTTCTAATCGGACCGTTCTTTTAATTGCACGTTCAAACAATCAAAAAATCTCTATAAAATACTTGAAGATGAAGTATGGATACTGTTTTGTAATAGAACACGTAAGAGTAACTCGGCCTGTTATCTTGTGAAAGTTGAAGGGTTCGAATCCTTGTCTGACATATTAGTTTTTTACAAATGCAATTTTATTATTAATTTTGTATAGTGTCAATACACTATAACAAAAATAAAATATGAAATTATTGGGTACTTTTCTATTCTTTTATCAACCTATCTTATTACAACGAATTCGAAATACTACACCTATCGTCAATTATCTTCTTTCAGGTTCTAGAATTCATCAGATTTATATCAGATTCCTTGCCACAATTACCACATACAAGCATACAATAGGGTATGGGCGAATCATCTTTCAAGTCTACTCCCACTTCCTACCTGCGCCCCCTTATAATAAAAAAGATAGCGACAGATTGAAACTGAGACTTAGGTTACCTGAACAATCAAAAAAGTACTGTACAATTTTTAATACGTGATATGTTAGAACACACATTACATTCTAAGCCTAGTGCAAAGTTTTTAGATTACGTGGGTAACAGTTTCACCATGAGCTTCAAGTTACCTATTCACTTAGATATGTATAATAATATACCCAGATATATTTGATATCGCTCACTTTCAAAAAAATCCAAAATTCAAAAATGTTTATTCAATTTAGGACACAATATGCCACTTATGAACGTCAAATGCACAGTGAAAAATAAAATAAAAATAATTGTGCCCTGAAGGGGCCGAATCATGTCTCCTTATCTTTTGGGCCCTACCAGCGCTTCGAGACAGCACACAGACAATTAGGCAAGTGCTGAAAAGAAACGCCGGAACAAACTCAGTCACCACTAGCTGCCGTAAAATCAAAATCATCAAAGGTAAGTACATCAGTCGGTGCACTATAAACCGCAACTCCAACTCTAGGGCACAGTACGAGCACTATAAATATTATACAGTAACAGAAGTCAAACTCGTGTTTTACTTCACTTTTAATATACACACACTCGCCGTTAGCGCTAGTGATGTCAACTTTGGCCTATTCACAAAAGAAGCAATCGTAATCGTCGCACTCCACCCAGATCTAAACTTACGTGTCCGTTTTAGACCTAGCTCTATCGAATGACAGTAAAAACACACAATATCTACATCATTATCTTACAAAAATTACATTACACAGATTAAAAATTAGAAGCATTTATAGAAAAAGATCTGAAGACACCTAACAACATATGTACATTCACCTTTCAAACCCGTCCCAGATGCGTGTCTCAAGTGGATGGCACTCTGAACATTTCGGAAATGCTGTCCGTGAGCGTCTATGTGTGCGATGCTCGAGCGCGCTTTGTATGTAGTTTGTCTTGTGTTACTATCCATATTTCGTGGTATAAGGGAACCCTTTTCACAGGGAAATATAATATTTTATATCCCGAGCTATAATGTTTCAGAGCGTTTGGAGAAAAGTATTATTTGGCTCTAAGCCCCGCCCCCTAGGAAGGACTCGGCGGCACAGTGCGCACAGTGAACTATTTGTATGCCCATACAAACAGGGTACAAGTAGGAACAAATTCGTTACTGAAAATATAACCAATTGAAAAAAAATGAACTGTTTAAAAATTTGTAGGTGATAAATATTTTTTGTTATAATTTTACATTAGTTCTAGGTTTACGGTGTAATTTATGTAAATAGATGATGAATAGATGGTTTAGCAACCCCAAAAAAGCGGGTTTATAAAAAAAATACCCAAAATAAATTGCTAAGGTCAAGTTAAAACGTAAATGTTTGAGGCACAAAACTACTGGGACAGAGCTACCTTTTTAAATGGGGGTCCCTTTTTGCTCCCCTCCCTTTAATTTAAAAAGTAAAAAAACAGTAGAAGTACAAGTAAAAGGCAAATTGACGTTCAGGACAAAGCATTTCTAGTTAAAATATAGTAATTTTCAAACATTATTACGTAACGTAGGCACTTATGTTATGCTCGTAGTCTGTAGCTCAGAATAACTTAGTCTATTAGAAGCGAAAACGGATCCTGCTAGTTTAGCTTGACTACTAGAACAATTGCGTGGGTCCATTTCTCGATAGACCGAAAACAATAGTCACTGTAAATTTATGTTTAGAACTTAATTAAAAGCAAAGAATATCTTTTCCTTTGTTTATGGCATATATTAATATTATAGCAGATTAGTATTTTATATTGCTTTAATATTTTTTTGTTAACGCATACTACCATCATAATGTATGTGAATGGATGTATCTGTAAACAATAAAATACTGAACACAGGTCACAGGCGTCACTATAAGTAACAGTGAATTACCAATACCCATTATCATCGGGGTAGTACAGTTTTTGTACCTGAAGGATCCACAGAATTTATTATTATCAATTAAAAGTGATATGAAACTGTAACTAATGAATTACGAACTGTATCGTAGCGATTATTCGTACGACTTTTTCAGTCCGATTTTAATCCGGATCATTGCTATGGAACCGCTTCCTAACTTGCAGCAGAGCAAATCAATAGGCCAACCGAGCCAGAAACTTCCACTGTGATTAGGTAACTCGGGTTACCTAACTTTCGTAGTGCGATACGGGTTGCAAGCGTTCGACCTGAAATTATATGATCAATTTAGATTAATTGATTTACTGGTGGAAATTGTTCCACGTCATTGATATTGCTTATACATTAAACGTGTATGTATTCAAATATTTTGGTAGATATGTTGCTTTCAGAATATTTTAGGACATGCTGATAATGATGTTCATATAGTGTGATTTTTTTAATCCCATAAAGTACGTCTTTAGTAAAAAAATCTGATCTTTTGGTCTCCGATTGAGGCGAGCTAAGACAATTTAAATTAACTTTGAATTTATGAAATTTATATCTAATTCCATAATCGGATATGTGATTAATACACACTAATGTGCCCGAATTACCTTTCTTATTCCACGGTGTAGTGGCTAAGCACGCTGGGTTTCAAGGCGTCGCCGCTTCAAGTTCCCGGGTTCGATTCGCGGTCCGGTCAATGTAGAAATCATAATTTTATATTGGTCTATTGGTCTCGGGTCTGCGTGTTGTGGCACCACCGTTGTGTCTGATTACTTTAACACAAGTGCATTGGCTACTTACTTTGGGGTCAGAGCAATGTTTGTTATTGGTGTCCAATATTTATTTATTTATATGTTCGTTTCTTGAACCGACACACGAACTTCGCTAGTGTTTAATAATGGGGCGATTTATATTGTAATTCTTTGAAGAGAGCCAGTTATACATATGCACCTTGTTAGAGCTATAGTTAGATTTAAACGACAAATGATTGCCCAACCCACTAGCTGTTCCAATGTTAGTGTTTGCCTAGGAATGATGAATTCGGAGGGTAACCTCAATCTATGGTTATTTTCCCCCAGCCTTTCTACAGAACTTTTGTTGTTTTTTATTCCATACCAGACCTTTAAATATTTATATACTGCCAGCGGGCTCACCCATGGCAGACGCGAAAATATTTGATATTCCGTACATACTTTAATTCCCAATTTTTGAGATTGATTTTAGAAATAAAATCGGCAAAGTTATGTGTAGGACTTGCACACTGAGGTTCCTTCAGCTTCCCTATTTTAACTGAATTAGGAGTCCGCTTACTTCCTTTTAGCCAAAATAACACAAATTTTGTTGAGAGCTAATACAACAATTTATTTTTCTGTGTTTAAATGAGGGACAGTTATATTTCCAATTGTTGAAAATGTACTTGTTTGTTCTCGTTTTCAACCAAAGTATTTTTCAATATCTACATCGTTTTTTTTTAATTTTTATTTGCTAAATTTAGAAATATCCTACTCACTTGCTTATTTCGGGTAAAAACGTTTTACAAGTTAAAAGGGAAACGTAAAGAAACGGTTAAGGAGATACACTACAAAACCTACCAAGTTTCAACTGTGGAATGCTAATAGTTTCCAAATAAAATGGCTGTGACATACGGATGGACAGACAGACAGACCGACACACTTGACGAAACTATAAATTAAATTGCAAATTGCACTTGTAAAAAGCAACTTTGGCTGTGTGACAGACGAGGAATCGAACCCCGTGTCTTACGCAATCCGCAATAGGCATACGCCCGGATTGCGTAAGACACGGGGTTCGATTCCTCGTCTGTCACACAGCCAAAGTTGCTTTTTACAAGTGCAATTTGCAATTTATATTATAGTGACAAAACACTATAAAAACAAAAATTTAATTATGAAACTATAAAGTCTTAGTTTTTTGCCATTCTGCTACGAAATTCTAAAAACTATCCTATGGGCGTCTCGTCCAATCAGCCGTTTTAGACATTCGCTGATCAGAATCCGATCCCACATTCACCGCTTATAAATCTCTGGTAAACGTTTACGCTACAATTAAGTTATAAATCACACCCGGTGGCACCCGGCCAGCCGATATAGAATTGCTGTTTCCGAACTCCTATCAATCTGTTGAACGAAAATTAATTTTTCACGCTATCTGCTCGGCAGCGTTCAATTACATTAGATGTTATGTTGACTTAAAGGTTACTGAAGTCTTCCCCTCCTTTAGAAATTTTTTTGGTACTTCATCATACTTCAGTCATAAATTTTCTTTTGTACCTATGCGCCAAAAGGCAAACCTGTACATCGATTTGCGGATTTTCCTTAAAATTGGAGTCGTCAGCCGTCCACTAGTATCTAGTATCCGAAATATTCAGATAAACAAAGTGCAATTGACGATTGAGTCGACGAGTTATTTAAAAATTTAGTAACCAGTTATCTTTTTATGACTTTAAAAAAAATACTCGTCTATTACTAAAGTAAATTAAACACCAAATGGATAATTTGTCATATTGTGTTATTTATTTAAACAAGAAAAAATAAAACTAAGTCATGCAACATAAAAAAAAGGATAATTGGATTATAATTTCGTATTGGTTGGGAAATATATTTTTTCTTCTTATACTACGATGACCAGACAACGATAATGACGGGGTCGTCTCCCATGAATACTTAAATACATGTAAATATCCATAACTTATTAGATGATTTCACCAACGTCAGATAAATAATATTCGTCGAATATGACACAAAACGCATAATTTGGGTCTGCTCTCCTATGTTTTCTGTTTGCAGATTATGTATTATGATTTTACCTTTTAAAATATCTACTTGCTTAAATTAGACCAACTCTATCTTACGGCTTAGCATCCTTTGTTCAGGGGATCCGACTAATTTCATTTATTATTTACACTTAGATTTTGCAGGCGGTTTGGAATCTGGATTTAGTTGACAGGTCTAGCCGGCTTCTATGCATTTTTAGTGTTTTATTACTGCTGCATTATTATATTTAGTGTTCATTTTACGAATATCAGATAAGGAATATTCGTCTAATTTGAAAATGACATCTCTTTGTCAGAAATCATTAAAGTAAATGTAATTTTGAAATCGGTCGTTTAATACTTATTCAGTCGAATAAGTCGTATCTGACGTTGGTCAAATCGATACTTATTAAAATAAACTAACCTAGTTTTGGATTACCAACTGTCATTGAGAGAAATGGACACAAATGAGATTTCACGGAGATTGTGGTGCATTCCGATACATAATTTTGAAAGATATTAAATGTAAAAATTAATAGTGAATTTTACAGATACCAAATAAATTAGTTATGCATTTTTAAAACTGAAAGATGATACTTTAAAGCATCCAAGCATTGTATACTCGACATATTTGGGTTATCTAATTACTATCTAAAATAGATGTGACTTTTTATGTTATATAATGTTCAACATAAGCAAACAATTAGGTGGGTAAATTGAACAGAAAAAGCTTATTTCATCTTATAAGCAAAAGCTTGTTAACTTTTTCTTTCATCGCGAAAGGTTACGAGGGTACGTTATGTAAACCTAATTATTGTATTTTATTCGTTTACAAATAATCACGTTTCTCTGTCGCATTGGAGCTTAATATTACGCTCTCGTGAAAACAAAGCTATAAATATGTCTCGACTGTCGCGGGTATACTAGTCTCGTAAATATTATAATTTAACTCAATTCTCCAAACACAAGGTTTTAGCTAGTGATAGTAGCAACATTATAGTTAGAAAATAGTCAGCAGCAATTTAAAAAAAAACTTTAAGTAATTAGGCGGTAGATTTAGTCTATGATTGCAGGTAAGTACTTAGTAGGAAATGGAATGTTCCTTCAATCCATCTTGGTATATTTATTACCGACCCCAAAAAAGGAGGTTATCAATTAGACCGCCGTCCGATGCTGTCAGAATTGGATGAAATTGTAGTATCTTGATCTATTATTTTTTCCTGAAACACGTGCAAAATTTTGTTAGTGTATATATATTTGTCTCAAGATTTCTCTATTAATTCAATCAGGTATAATTCAACTTAGGATACAGTGTAAGTTTCACCAAAATCGGTCCGGTGGTTTTTGAGATATGAGTAATACAATAACTAAACTATAACTAAAAATCCTGAAAGTAAAGAAAAAACCGCCTATGAAAATCTTAAAAACGCATTCGTCTTCTATTTAGGAGAAACAAATCCTTTCGGAGTCGGTGCATGATGTCAAGCTTACCCACACCAACAGTCTCTACGCGCATCATACTCCGACTTCAAAAGAATAGGGGTTTCTCCTAAATAGAAGACTTATACGTTATATTAAGCTGTTTTTACAATTTTTTTAAGGTCGATTTAATTGTTTTGTTGTTTATGTCAGTAGGTCTTGCGTTAACTTTTAGCATAGACTCGTTGTTTACTAACATAGAAAGGCTGCTCAAGAGTGCTATCAAGAAGCTTTTAATTTTGTAAGAAAATATGGAAATTATTTCAAACTTCCAGACTTTGTCTATATTTTCACTAGCAGTCCCCCGCGTCTGCGGCCGAGTGTTTTGAGGTTGCTCTCTCCCCTCCTTAAAATCTTTTATTCCTTGAGCGGCTGTGTCCCAATTAAATATAAAAAATCATTTACCTACACCTATTAATCCCCTCAATTAAGATTGATATTAAGTAACATCTATTATATGTAGCTAAACATTCGGTTATTCACTAACAATGTATTATCAAGCCCCAATAGTAATTCGAAGTAACATCCACAAATTTGTTGAATAAACAGTATTCAACGAATTTGTGGATCTAACTTAGCTTTGCTATTCTGAACCGAAATAATGTTCTATTCTGTTGATACTTTGTTAAAATTATCTCAATCGTTGACTATAGAAACACCACATGTGTGGCTAACAAGTGTAAATGACACCTTATTTGAGGTCATAGCATATGTAATGTGTTTCATCTGGACGGAAAGGGATGGGACTCGATGGGAAGCGATATATTTTTTAAAGATAAAGTATATAACATTAAATAGATACATCACAAAGAGAACATATCACCATTTTTAAACGTCACTACCAAAACTTCCTAAAAAAACCGACCCCACTAAGGTCTGAAGGAAGAAGTAAATGCTTCCAAAACTTCGCATCCCATTTCGTTCTCGTTACATAAGGAGCGATCTTAAAACAGTAAGGAGTCTCAAATTCAACGAATCCCGTACAGTTTCAGGACCGATCCAGAAGAAGTCTTCAATAAGCGACGACTCGTCATCCGACACCATGGAGCTGGATGAGACGGCGCTGGTGACCGACCCTCATCTGGAGTCGAACCTGCGGCGGTTGCAGGAGGAAGAGCGACTGCTGCTGGAGCAACAGGCCGCCATGGAAGCCGGAAACGTGGACGACATTGCTGCCCTTGAACACCAGGACGCGCTGCGCCTGAATCAGGTACGTTGGTGAAGTAGGTATGACTTGTGAGAATTTGACATAACATCTTAAATCGATTCGTGTGCCTGTCAATAATATGACATTGCGACAAGCGACTTTGTGCTGGTGATTTGGAAGATGGAACTATCCAATAACCAGTACCATAAATCACGCGTGCCATAGAAAAAAACGGGACCTTACCTTAGTAGTAGTACAACTAACAACACCTTTACACCTTTGGGACCTGCAACAATCCTTCATTAGCGTTGGTCTGCCTGCAGCTGAGACGTGGTGGCCATTGACCAGGTACAAACCTAGTCTGCTCGCGGAGTGTAGTCAAGAGTCGCAGCGGATGTTGCGCTGCCAATACCTGCTGGCCCAGGAAGGTCACTTGTCTCGCTTCTGCAGCCAGGCTGTGTACTGACACGAATTTGTTTGCATAGCTGCAGCAGCAGGAGCTGCACCGGCAGCAACAGCTTCAGGTGCAGCGGATGGTGCGATACCAGCACCTGCTAGCCCAGGAGGGCCACTCTCACTCGCACTCCGTCGCGCTGGCGCTTCGTCGCGACCAAGCGCCTCGCCGCCGCGCAGCATGCACTGTGCGCGTCAACAACCTACATGCAGCAGAAGCTATAGAGACGGACGTCTGACCATTAGGTAAGTTGGCACATCTTCTTCATAATTACTAATCAAAGTCAAAGATCTGGTTTCTGTGCGTAACAGTTTGATCTTGAAATCAAGTCCCAGAAAGATCTCTAGGTAACGTTCATGTGTTTAAATGGCATCTTCTTGGCAACTACATCTTTAGTTTACTACTATTGGTTAGTTCACTTATTGTTCCAATATGAATCGAATCCTGGCAGATGTAAGACTAACAACTGTTATCATTTAATTAATTATTTCAAATATCCATTTATGAGATTTTGCATACCATGCTTGTTCCCAAAACTTCAAATTTAAGTTTTTAACAGAAACCTGTTCTTTAAGAATGGTTTTCAATTTCGGTTCTTGCCGCAATAAGATTGAGTCATTTTAATAGTCAGTCACGGGCTATAGTCTAAACAATGTGGTTAAATTATTACTTGTGTTATTATCCATACCGCCCGGCGGCTTTGTCGGCGGTATACGTCAATAAACTGTCAGCTACTATGAAACATTCCGCTGTGGCAATGAGCGGCACGGCCGCCTGCACATGCCACCGGGCGGTGTGGATACACCATTAGCGACACGACCTTATTTTTAAAGCTACCATTTGAAGTATGTAAAAATGGTACTGAAGGTAATTCACTATGATAAAGATGATAAAAAAAAACATACGTGGACAACAGAGGCTTTCCATTTTTGTATACAAAGTACTCGTAGTACCTAGAAATGATGTTTATGGATTTTGGTGAAGATTAAAAGACAAATAACATAATTTTTAGACAATTTCAAATCATAGCTTGCAACGAAATTGGCCAAGAATACATCAAATCGTACGAGTATAAACCTACATCTTGATGTTTCATATATTTTTTACATTACTTTTTACAGACTGTCCCAAGTAGATACTTAAATCATTTTTCCACAACCACTATGTACGATAATTATCAAAATTCAATAATAGCAATAATTCAATGCAAAAACAACATCAGGAATCGAATTCAGGAAGTCTGTAATCTGTAGTTAAAAGCATTCACGACGGAGGGACTAAGGTAAACCCGAGTTCTCAATACTACGGACTAAACACGTGTTAAAAACAATCTACGATGATTGCTTTGTCAGACTGCCAATTTTAATTAAGTAATCAAGCCCGCGGATTACACAAACATTTATTATTAAACCCAAACAAAAGGATGTGGGTTTATTTACGACGTCCTTCCGCCGCGAATGCCCTATAAACGATCGATGAACACACATTTGAGAGAAAATTAGTTCCGTTGCTGCGCTTGACCTGGTGATGGTGATGCCAATTGCATGGGCTACCTTGAAAGGCATTGGAACTAATTTTAGTTTTCCTGGAATAGCAGGTCACACGCGGAGAGCTTTAAATAGGCCGGCTGGTGACCTCGCGACACTGAGTGCGTTCCGGGAACATCGCAGATGAGCGGGGCGGGCGCGGCAAGATTCTATTGGAACAGCGTTTGTTTTGGCCCAAAGGTCCCAATAACGGCTAAGGCTTGGGTTGAGGCATTATACATTGCGATTTTTTTTTAGCAACGCCATACATACAGTTGCATGGTTGTCATTTGTATATCTCTATTGCGACTAAAACTCGGAAGTCATAACGAGTGTAGTTGCTGCTTAAACGTTACTATCGAACAAAATCTCTGAAATCCTTACTTTAACGGCAATCAAGCATAGGATTTCGCCTAAAACTCTTCTTGTAATAATTCAGACACAAAGCCGGCATGATTCAAAACTAACGTTTAAATCAGAGTAAAGTTCAATTTCAAAAGCATTCAGACTGGGCCTCTATTAGAGAGAAATCAAAGGCATTGTACGCCCGAGGGCCCGCCGCCCGTAGTAAAGACGCAACGGATATTAAAGCCACATCTACGGAAATGGTGCGTGTGTTGAGCTAAACCATTTTGAGATTACATGAGATTATACGTATTCTCCAATAACGAACGCGTAACATAAAAATGAGTTCCTACGGCTTTGAACATTAAGAAATTAACACGATAACTTTATGAATGTCAGAAATTAAAACGTGCAAATAGTAACAGAATTTGGAAATACTGTCAATAAAGAAATCCTAACAAAGAAGAGTAAAGTTGTTGATTAAAAATTAAGTAATAAAAATCATGATGTGGAATCTATGAAAATTACTATTTCAAGCTATAAATAACAAAACAACTAGCATAGAACAACAGAACGTTAAATAGTAAACATTAATCATCTGTGTGATTGGTTTTGTTGGCACGCATCATCCGGTCGACGGAAAATAATGAAGACATAAAATGTTTAAACTAACAAGTAAGCAAATAGAATAGAATTGACCAGATTTTGTTTTTCTAAGAGCGGGAAACTACGCGCAAGCGTAAAAATACGAGGCAATGAGAGTGCGACGTGGTTCGATGTTATGGAGAAGAAATATGGTTAGATATTAAAATCTATAATGCCTTTTAAACCGTAAAATTTCTTAAACACAAAATAACAAATACGATTATTGACATAAGAAAAAATAATGATAGTAAGTAAAAAAATAATATAAACATATCTACGCAATACAGTACAAAAACCTCAAACCTATATTTACCTGACTGCTACTAAGACCAATATAATGAATTTTATACGAGTATCTTACACATTACATTGGATCAAAATATCGAATTGTGTCGAATAAAGCCAGATTTCGTTACTTTGCAACAAAAGCTTTTATAGAAACGATAGCGTCATCTAAATATGTCAACAAAAATACTGAGACAAATCTTATAGTTCTATTACTAACCGCAACATACCACAGGTTTTGATTCAAAGGTCACATTACAAAGGCTTATTAAACTGTAAAGAGCGTACTAACACGAGCAAAAGCTTTAATTGTTTCCCAATGGAAGAAAGGACCCGAGCGAGGCTTGACCCAAATAAAATAATGGATTGACCTAACAAAACAGGACCGCACCGCGCCACCCGGCCCGGACCTCACTTTCATTGTCATACTACATACTATAGCTGACACGTAAGTATTTGTAATATACCCGACGTTAGAAGCTTTTAAGAAAATGGTTTCGTAAACTTTGAAGAAACCAAATCACACGATTCAAATATGCGGACCGATAAGATTGGAGTTTAATTAAATCAAATTTCGAAATAAGTTAACATTTGAACTAGCTATTAAATCATTCTCTAAATCACCGAATTACTAGCTAACGCACTGAGCTGTAAGTTATTAGTTACGAATCCGGGATCAATTTGCTAAATTATAGCAGATAAGTACTGGAACAATTTTGAAAACTAACTGTATTTTGCAGATAGATGAAATTAACACTAAATAGTAAATTGATAAGCCCAGCGCGGCATTTCAGGAAGTACAGTCGTATAGGACAAAGGATCTATAATTTAAATTAGAAATGTAATATGCGGCAGTAAATTAAAGAATATTGCTGCAAAAGAGATCAATTTAGCTTTTGATGATTTAGTTTTCAACTAGAAGTGTCTAGGGATTCTAAAAAGAAGCTCATATCCAAGTCATGGCCAAACCTTGCGTCTTCGGAAAACTTCGCGACCAAGAAAACCGGGTCGGCCGTTGAATCGGGCCGCGTCGTCAGCGCTAAATAATTTCCGCTTTTTCATCCCGCGTGTGTACATAACGTGAAAGCTTTCGACATGCGAATCCGCGGCTGCAGTGAATGGTGCCCATTCACGGCACACACGGCGCATTGGTGCACCTGCCGCCCTTCGATCGCCGGCTTGAATGAATGCGGGCGCGGGATCGATACTGGTTGCGGCAGCGCGCACCCGTGACGTCACCGCGCCCCGCCACGTGCTCGGCCGGGAGCACGGGTCGCAGCCCGCGCCCGCCCGAATCGATGCGCGGGACACATCACGCCCTAGCGCCTCGTGGCCGCAGCCCTCCGCCGCCCGCCCCGCGCACATGTCACCCAAACTTCTACACTACCCCAGCGATACTCGCCCCCTAACTAATGCGTGTTTTACCTTCCTTCAGGCTCTATCGAGCTACATCATTACGAAAGCTCCCATTAAAAACGTTATGTAAGTCGAATACATTATTGCATGACGTTAACCTTACCTTTCCCGCAGGCCTGAAACGAATTTTTTGTAAGCTTTACCCCATTGGCAAACATATTGGCAACCGGTGCATGCCACCGGATACCGTCGGGTGCGGCGTACTGTCGAAATTTTTTGCTAAAGTTAATGGCCTGCGGATGCTCCGCTCTCCAATGACCTTCCTCTTCCTTTGTGCCGCTTCGTTGCATCGGCCGCCGGGCCTAAGCGATGGCGCTATACCTTCAGATACTTGTCGCATGTCAACTCTGTGACGTCGCTGTCATCCTGACCTGACCGTGTGGCCTTGAATGATCCTTCTGTGTCAACTAAATGTTGTTTGATGTTATGGTACTGCCACTGGATACACTATTAGTTAGTATTTTGAAAAGATAACACAAAAACTATGACCATCGTGCTCGAATGGTGCTATTCCTGAAACTAATTTTTAATAATGAATTGGAAGAATGTAAACATTTCTGAAAGTTAAACAATATGATTAATCACTATTCCAAATTCAAACTTAAATTGTATTACACGTTCACGAGTAGTCTCAATACTTTTCATGAATAGTTCCATTCTAGTGGGGTTGGTATTCTTGATCAACAGCACCAACTACGAGAATTGGCAGAATTTGGAACAGCGTGCGACAGTGCGCGGTATTAATTGGCCTGATTGTGAACTAAATATGTATATTCCCTATTTTGATTTCTAACCGACACTTATTTTACTGTTAACATTGATTTTATTTACACGTAACTTAAACGAAACACCATAATTGCTCAAATTGAATATACTCTCATTTTCAATTGAACGGTTCAAGATAATTATCACACAAAATTAACGAAACACCATCTGATACATGGAAATCTGTCGCACAATCAAAATTATTCATCGCATTGCGACCCATACTGCTGCAGGATTTGAAGACCTTGTATAACGACCAGAAATCACAAAAAGTCCAGTTTCCGATCTTCAGTACTGCAGCATTTTGGCGATGTCGCGATGTCGTATCGGCGGTACTACTTTTGATCTATGAGCTAATTGCCTAAATCCGCTTTCATCTTTAAGAAATTTTACAACTCCTGACTTTCATTGAAAAGTTCAGTGCTCACTTGCTGGAATAAGTATTTTCTTCTTCACTAACTTACGTTTACAAATATTAAGGGCTATAGACCTATAAGCAAGTTGCTCAATAATCAAAAGTGTGCCAGAGTCAGTGTTGCTGTACAAGAGTACGAACTGTGAGTCGTCAGACGCGGGTCGCCTCCAGGCGCCGGGCTACCTGTCCTCCTGCGCTCGGTGTTTTATGTTACGGCTGAGATATGGTACCGCATGGCTTCAGAGACCCCGCTCTCTTACCTTGTCTGCACTTTAGGCATACAATTAGATGTTCTATGTTAACTGTCGATACATAGTCGAGACCCACGAGGCTAGTGCACAAGCACAACCCCGTCTTCTGTACTTCAGATCTCCTGCAAGGGAGGGATGAGGATTAGCCGTATTGTAGGTTTATTTTTGAGTTTTGAAGATTAATTTAGTAGATTAGTGTTACTCGATGTGTTTGAGGATGTGACGGTAGAGATGTGTAAAATGCGCTTGCGTCGTGTTTCAGATAAGGCGCGGCGGTGCGAGGGCGCGCCCGCAGTGTGGCGCGGCCGGCTGCCCGCGCGCTCCCCGCCCCCCTGCCACGTGTGACGCGCGCCGCCCCCCGCCTCCCGCCCCCCGCAACCCGACCCGCGCTACGACGTGCTCGTCTCACCGACCACCAGTGACCACCTCAGAACTTTCGTATAGGTGCTCCACTCGAGCGAACCAGCGACCCGTTAGTTAGTAACGTATTTAGAGACGAAGTGTTTTCGATAACTATAAAACTTCTTTTTAAATAAGCTTGTACTGAGCGCGATCGCCGCGACCGCGGCGCACGATTGTAAATAGAGATAACCAGCTTACCTACCGCTTCATACACTTTCTACATTTCGACACACGTGTAATGTTAGGGATGATTCTTCGAGACAAATAATCAAAATAGGCCTATAGTTCTCGTTCCGTTTGTGGGGGACGTAATCGAGTGTCGCTTGATGCTTACCACTTAGTAGTTTGTAAATAGATAGTTATAGTCGGGTGGAAGGCGCACGCGCCGCACGCCGGCACACAGACCGAGATACTCTACCAGACACGACTCACACGAAGACGACTGAGCGCGCCCCGCACGCCCAAAGGCCTAAGTAGGCCCCGAATACTCCACTCATCCGAGCTGCCATCCTGAGCGTAGTACGCGGCCTGCACTAGATTACAGTTTGAGTATAGCTTCTTACCAGCAGCGCCGCTGTTAGTCGCGAACGTGATCCATTTTGAATTCGTTTACGCCCGATGCAGTCTCGGTGATGCGCATGTACGAGAGCGTCGCTTGCGACCTCCGAACCGTAGCTATAAGTTATTTATGTTACATGTTGTGGTGATCCAAAATGTTCGTGCAGCGAGCCCGCGGGCTCAGCGGCCGCTGCTCCCCGTACCCGTCGTGTGTCGCGCAACAGCCTCGGGTTCCAATCCACGATAATATGTTGTTTAATGTTTTAGTACGTAGTTGATGTTCATTCGAAGGGGATATTTATCATGTGACGTTACTTTACTGTTTTATCGGTGTTATTTCCATCGTACGATACAGAGATAGGTTGTGAGGCGTCGGCCGCCAGGCGACAGTACTGCGGTAGGCTACAGACGTGCGGAAGACAGTCTTCATGCTATCGACAAGATTTTCGATTGTTAGTTATAATATTACATTTTAAACATATCCAGTAGGAAGTGAATTTAATATTGTTCGCTAAGCTGATCGGCGACAGAGCAAGGTTATTATCGAGAAGGTATCAGCTGGTTTGTGTGTAGCGCAGGAGCCCCGGGCGAGTAGGCTTCGCCTTGGGGATCTCTCCACAAACATAAAAAGTATATTTAATTACTGTCACATTTAAAGCCCATAAATAAAAGTAAAATATCTGGATGTGACTGGGAAATATTCAAATGACAACTAATCTGTGTCTGCTTGAAGGCAAAACGTTTTTAAAAACAAAGGATTTTGTTACAAAAACAAGCAAAATGGAGAGATCCTCGCGTCGAAATTGGAGCACGCCATTGCTATTCAAGGGTTGAACTACATTTGTCGGCATCGATTCACATTGACCAACAACAGAAGCATCACTTTACGACCGCCACACAATCATAGTTGAATCCCTGATTACGTTTAGAAACCGCACGATCGCTCTAGTCACGATAACTCCATCCCGTCATGTCAAAATGTAGCTCAACCCAAAAATAACCATGTAGCATTGATTTGTTATAGCAATTACTTAATAGGTGTAGTAGATGATACATTCAAATAATTTTCATCATATCATTAATACACATTTCATAGTGTTAAACATCTAGATGAAAAGACATGTATTTACGCCCTATATGATAGATTAGAGTAGTCGTAGGGATACTTATAGTGTTTAAGTGCTGCCCCTTTACTGGGCGATTTTTTTTGTGCTAATCACATCCCGTCAATTCTATGGGGAGTTAGGTTCGGGAGGGTGAGCCGAGAGTTCAGGCCGAGGCCAGCAGTCACCGGTCGCATTTCTGCCAACTCGTGGGTCAGACTCGCCATTCACCTCACATGCCAAAATGCGTCAATTACCCCCGGCCTAGCGTTTCTAAGCATTCCTTTATAATGGCGTTCACATTTAAAATCATGTATACAAATTATATTACTAGTAAGTGTTAACAAAGTCAATCCATGTGATCAATGTCAGTAAATGTTTAATATATTGTATTATTATGTATATGTTACGTATGTTTATTTGAGTGTGGTGCGGGCAGCATTGACAATACATGTTCTTCTTAGTTTCGTGTTTCTAACGAAATGTCGACTTCAATAAGTTCTACGTCACTGCCGTGTCTTATGTCGCATTCAAACAACTTATGAATCGCCCATCTGGCCATTCATTTCAAAAGCAATCTCAAGGTCGTCCAATCACGGCTTCTATTTTTGAATTGGAATCGTTCTTCGATGAAGTGGAAAATTTCAGTTTGAGATGGATGTGGTGAATGGACGATTGAATCAATGCTCAACAGATAACCGTAAAAGGTGGTGATATTTTGATTCGCCAGACTTAAACTTAGTCTACTTTGGCTGGCATTATTGTGAGACACAGTGGTAAATTGTGGTCAGGTAACCAAAGTAACTTGGATGGTGGCGCGTCAGCCCGAGTGTGAATACGACCGCGTTTGCAAGCGTTGTGTCACCCACACTGATAGGATGAAGAGCCTGGCTTAATGGCTCCAAGATAAGACGGAACAAATTTAAAATCTAGAGTATTAGGAGTAAGGCGATTGGAATGTACTGTTACATTTTGCTGATGAATTAAGCGACACATGAAACTTGGTTAGATCGACACATAAAGCCGTAAAAGCCTCTAAATGATTTCGGAACAAAACTGACTAGGTAATGGCAATAATAAACACCATAGCTAATATCCAGACTTTTCAGCCCCAGGCTGATGCGCCACTAGCGCCATCTACAGCGATTTTGAACGCAAATTCAGACAACACATCAGGTAGTTAGCGGGAACGAGTCACAAACATGCGTAACAATGGAACCCGGAGCTGTTGCAGCGATCTTAGGTGTTACACGTAACAACTTTTAATGATTATATGTTATAGTAGAACACAGTATGTGGATGATATATTATTCTCTCTGTATGGTTCTCCAGTTGAATGTCTTTGGGACCGCTGTAGCAACAGTGCAACATCAACAGCCTCTGTAGTCAGATTACCGAGTCACATGGAAAAGGGAAAACGACCAATCGAACTTGAAAATCTGCATGGAATCCGTATTTTTTGCTCTGGTCTTCGCAAACGCTCATACAGTGATGCTGGCATGAACAGGAACGTCTAGAGTCAGAAGTAAAATAATAGGGTCTTTCCGTTGTCAACAAATGCACAAGTAGTTAAAATGTGCCTATCAATCCGTGTAGATATTGACCAATCCCAAGTGTCCATTTCAGTCCACTTCCAGTGACTCGGCGATCAAACTAAAGGTCATCAACTGGCAAAAGTATTTGCTGTCTGTATTACATGTAGTATTAAAATATAAACTCTTTGTGGTGAATGTTACATTACGATGTCGTACCTTACATCTCGTCGTGTTGTGTTGCACTGGTATTTACAGAATATTTCACTCACTGGTATTATCGGTTCCCTGTTATAGTTTGTCGTTTGTCCAAGGACCGGCAATACTAACAGTGTTCAAAGGTTTTAGGGACCTCGTACGGAGCTGTTAGGGCGCGCTCGCACTGCGACGGCCACGCTAGTCACTTATGGCGCACCGTGCGAGCGCGCCTTAAGGGTGTCACTACATCACTGATAGATTGTCTATGCCCTGTCGACCGTCGACTCTTGACACCATAGACATGAGATCCAAATTAGAAGTTATTGAATTACTCATGTTGGCCAAAATTGTAGTTACGCCGCGTTCATTAAGGGCGTATTATAATTTTCGCTCAGTATTATTAGTTGTTACACCGTCCGTTCCGATCCCCGCTCGCTTCCTTGCCGGTAGCTCCAAACACCAAGTCGGACTATGTTTCGTGTACTCAAATTTACTAAAATGAAAATTATTATCGTAGATAGATAAACCCACATAGATTTCGCTGAGGAAATCACGTTTTTCTATTTACTTGAGTAATATCAATCTCGTAGTTAGGATCAAGTTGGCAAATTTTAAATTTATTAAGAAGTCTGAAAATGTCCGTTATGTATTTACAGGCCACATGGAATGTGGTCTTTAGGAAACAACTGTAATCGGTAATTTTATCTGTAAATTAAATTCAATTTATTTAAGATTTATAGTTAGGTATAATCCGCAGAACTTTTAGCAGTGAGTGGTATATCTAAATTTGGGTTTGGGTTTGTTTCGCTGGTATCGTTTCAAACGGTTGCGATTGTATGAATTCTGAAACCCGCGTTGGGACCTGCCTTGGCGCCGCCGCCTGCGCTCGCTTCGAAGCCCCGCGCGCGCAGCTTAGCACTTGTTACACCGTCCGCGCTCGCCGCTCCCGCCCCCGCGCCCGCGCCCGCGCCGCTTGTAGGTGCGCCCAGCTCTTTTACATTTACGCTTACATAGAGGGCGAAGGAATCAGCCTTGTGACATTGTAACAAGTACTAAAAAACTGTAGTTATAATTTTCCTTATTCACTTGCCCCCTCTCCGTCCAGGTTAAAGCGTGTTCATATATTGAATATAAATCACAAATCAACATCATGTTATATTAGCGACGATAATTTCTATATCTCTCGTGGTACTTTGCACTTTTGAGTTTCGGGTTTTCTCAATAACGGGATAACGCATAAAAAGGTTATTTTCAACGACCCGATAGTTTTTCAAATTCCAGCTAAGTTATGCTCGGTTCGTCTGTTGAGTAAGCGTCACTTTTTTCTCTTCACTCGCGCGTCATTATGGTAACAATAATCAGGTTATGCTAAAATTCGCTACGAGCTTATCGATTATTTCAAATTAAATATTATCACTATTCGTATTAAATTCAATCACGTAATATAAGAAGCGAGTTCTCTAGGTACATAATTACATTATCCTCTTACAAATACATAACATTAAATAAGGATTTATAATATTAAGAGCTTTTCGACTAGTATACTTACAAAAAAAGATGAGATCTTATGAAATAATCTGAATTTTTCGCGATAATTTATTATATTTAATATCCATCCAGTATTATTAGATAAATAGGTGTAATGGTGAGAGGCCATTTCTAGCTCCTATAGTGTTTAATGTAACATAGGTTCAATGTTTGGCCAAGAATTCTTAATTAAGTACAAAATTTACGAATTTGTTCTTACTCAAAAACTGGGTCCCACAACTCATGAATTGTAATTTTGAAATATTACAAAGACGAAAGTTCTTATTTGGGACTAGCTGGGAAAAGAGCTGTGCTGAGTGTCGCTTTTTGATGTTTTACGCGTGAGCACAAAATACGCTCTTCGTCACATTTGTGAAGGGGGTCGATTTGCTGGCTTGTAAAACTGAAAGTCGGCTACTTGTATGGAACTCAGCTACCCAGTGCTTGGGACTGAGGCTCAGCTGTTCTAATGTGAATCATCCTAGAAGTAATCATCCGAAATTAATGGATTGTTAAGACATTACTCATATCAGCAGTTGTTTTATAAACAACTTTTCTATCTACTAACGGTTTGATTCTAGGATGACTTGCATTAGCAAATGTAGAAGATTATGCTTAAACTCTAAACCGTCTTAAGACAGGGCTGAGAGTAGATGTTCCTGCAAGAATATTCCATGTAATGTTACCAGATTGTCAATTGTAAAAGTCTTGCACGAATCTCTGCGCTCATTTTGCAGGTTTCGGTATATTCGGTGGACATTGTAACGGGGCAAATCAGATGATGACCGCTAACGTAGATAGGTAACTATTCGAAAGTAAATACGCTCGCGGACCGCTACGCGCGAAGTCCTTATGGATTGATAATAAAGTCCACATTTAAACGAGCAACATGCACATTTTGCTAAACGGTCACCCGCAAATTGTCGCGTTACAAAGGCGAAGGCAATGATGATTGGCATTTTTTTTACAAAATTCAATTTAAGATATTTCATAATTTACGAGAAGCAACGGTTTCGGAATTCATCAAATCGAACCAACTTTTTAAGAGATACGTATACCTCGTGTACATTTTAGTGAGATTCCATTCGTAGTCCTGTGTAAGTTGAAATCATTCGTTTTGAATCACGAATATTTTTATTTTATATCTATAGAAGTAGTAGGAATAATGTATTAGCGTACGCGCAGCGTTCTGTTGGAACTATTCAATTAATTATGACAAGAAAAATTGGGACCTAAAATCCCTGATGTATGATCGATCGAGTATAACGGGTTTTTGATCTTAATATTAAAATAAATTTTATTGTGTGTATAAGATATTCAGGGCGAGATAAGTATTTGCAATACTGCCCGAAAAGTAATCGAGTGACTATAGTTGCTTTTACTGGTAAATCAAGAGCCGAAGTTTGGGATAATTGCTTATGATACCAAATAAGTTAGTCGTATGATTGAAATGCTGAACGAAGATGCCGCGTCAAAAGTGTTTTATGTAAAGGTAGATGGTAATGGAATGTATAGAAAGAGAGCGGAGGGAACAGCATTAATTGTCGTACATATCACAGAGACAATAAGTTTGTGTTACAAAGGTCGATTGGAGTGGGGATGACTCGTGCCGTGCACATTGTATTATCTGACCGACGGAGAGCGATCGACGCGAAGTTGCAATAGGTAAGACTGCATTTTTACCAGAGTCTAACTTCACTTCAAATAAATGGATTAGCCTTGACAAATCCAAAGTTAAAGTCACCCATCGATATAAAAAGACATATACTATTTATGCAGCTGGTTTATGTCTCTGGTGTAAACGCAGCTTTACTATTAGTATTATCATAGGCTAGATGAGGACAGCTTTTAGTTGTTGGCTACGCATTGCAATAAGACTATTTTGACTACGGGCTGTTAACTTCAAGAGCGATACTCGTGCATTCAACGAACGACGAACTACGAAAGCAGAAGATATAATTTCGGTGCACTTAATTATAATAGGACCGTTCTATCTTGTTACAGCTTGTATAATGTTAGCCAAAGTTTGTCGTCATGCATGACCAAAAAAAATGGTTTATATTCGATAGAACTGTTTTTATAAGCCTCGCGTCATCGCTTTTGTCGCTCACATATAGTAGTGCCAGATACCGGTGTAGAAGAGTTTATTAATTCGAAATGCTGACGTTGAATTTTCGTACTTTCGATTTTGATAGTATTATCGCTGTCGCTTATGATTATAGCCACGATTTGTTCCCACTGGCAATAGTAAATATCAAAACAATTGAGCACCGTTGTCTGGCACAAATTATAATACAATGCCTTAGATATTAGTGCGTCTGACAGAACGCTGCCGGCGCACGGTCCCGGCGGGTTGTATATTTCGGCACTTGCCTCGCCGTGTACATAAAGTCAGGACGCCACCGGCGATCAGTTTTTTATTTATAAATTACGCGTAGGATCAGGATTGTAAATGAGATAAAGGATATACTGATGAAGTGTAACTTAAATTTTTGACTCACGCTTAGTTGTGGAGCCGAAACGTTAGTATAACGAACCGACGGCAGTTGTAGCGGTGCCGTCGGCAACGCACTAGTCAACTTTCCGAATAAATTGGGCATAGATAGTTTGGACGTTAGACCCTTCTTTTGTTTGAGTAGCGTTTGTGTAGCACCTTCCGATATTTAATGTTTTCCAGTGTGCAATACTCAGATATACACGTTGAAACAGTATCGCACTTCAGTGTGTAAAGCGATTGTTAAACTGACGATAGGTAATCTATGCTTTTGCGAAACGAATTTGCGATTAATAGAAGATTTATATTCCAGTAATGTAACAATAAATTTACCTATGTCAATTTACTTACTTTCAAATTATAGTTTTAATATTCACAATAATTGCAACCGTTGTGTTTTATAATTGTATGTGTATGTATATAACTGAAAAACTGGTCATACTAAAAATAAATTTTCTATGTATCGATATCGAAGAGACAGTGATGAACTATCGACAGTTTACCAAAACAATTGCCCAAATTTTGTTGCATCAGAATAGCAGTTGGAATTTGTAGTCTATCTCACTCTTCACAGACTGCACTAATTGATGTACATCTTGGTTTTTTATACACAGAGGCTGTAATCTGTAATACTGTCCATTTTCAATAGTCTAGCTATCACTTTCACTCGCAAGCTCACTGGCAAAAGCGATGAATATGGCTTGATTCGAAACCGGATTGTGTTAGAAAGTAAATTTATTTGTTTAAGTTTAATCGTGTGTTTGGTATTTCAATGTCCGGCTGTATGCGATTAGTTCGTGGTTCCGTCGCACAAGTCGAGTTACTTCCGTCTATTCGTCCAAACGTAACGACCGCAAATAACAGGCTTCTATAAGCATTTCTATATTCCCATGGTATGTCTGGAGCTTTTTCCACATTTGTACTTGAGTTAACAGTGCTATGCTGTAAGAATGATTTTCTTTTCAATATCAGTTGTGAAATTGAGAATTGTATAAATGATTCAATAAAGAGACATTGATGTTTTATTTTTAGATGTTGGTATTTCACCCTCACTTATTATAAGGAAAATAATCATAAAACTGCATCCGCACTAATGAACTAAGATGGTCATTAAAATTGAAAAAACACGCCTCAATGAATTTTGAAGTATGAGACTTTGTTTTTTAATTTGGTTTGTAAGATTAATAACAGTTTTCGAGGTAGACACAACCCAAAATTCCCACTTAAAAGGTCATTCTATTCCTGTCAGTTTTTTCTCCGGGTGAATCTACAACTAGACCTAAGAACACACCGGCGCCACATTTGTGTTAGAGCTAGTCTAAACTGAAATGACGCGCCTCACTATCGCATTAACGCACACAAGAAAATTAAAAATATGGACGCAATACATATACGAATGCCGTAGAATCACTTATTTTCTAACATGTGTAATCGCTATTTTGCCATCTCTTAAGAATATCGAGATTTTAACAGAAATGTATTTTCTTCCATACAAAATAAAAGTTTTTTTTTTTTTATCAAGAAATAGCCGTGTTATGATAATAATATTTTTTTGGCGTATAAGTAATCCTAGTACGAACCACCAATAAAATTTTCATGCTTTTAGCATCAATGTCCATGTTTTATTTAATCGGGACCACTGTGTGCCGGTGAGACTCGAAACGGTTTGTTGTTAAACGTGACATAATCGAAGTCAACGCGCGAGAGAGCGAACGTTTGACGCGGTGTTTTGTTTCATGCAATATGCCAGCGTTGCTCCTAAGGGGGTACGTATTATAATACCGAAAGTTCATAATACCTACAAATGAAATACCTACGCTTGAAACGTCGAAAATCAAAATACCGAACGAATGAAATACCTATACCCGATATACCGAAGCTCAATATGCCGAATTTCAAATAACCGAAAGTTCAAAATCCCGAAAGTTTGAAATACCGAAGGTTCATATCCCGAATGTTTAAAATCCCGAAGATTAATATACCTACAGTTAGTATACCGAAGTTCAAAATCCCGAAAGTAAGATTAACTTTGCGGTAGGCATGCAGCATTCAGCATGCAAGTAATCAAACAGGCATGCATGTAGCAAGCAGGCATGCAGCATGCAAGCAATCAAGCAGGCATGCAGCATGCAAGAAATCAAGCAGGCATGCAGCATGCATACAATGAAGCAGGCATGCAGCATGCAAACAATCAAGCAAGCAGGCATGCATGCATGTAGCTAGCAGGCATGCAGCATGCAAGCAATCAAACAGACATGCATGTAGCAGCAAGCTTAGGTTTTGCTCTTCTCCGGTGCTGCGGGAAGTGCAGCCCTTTCGCCCTAGCGTAGCGAATCTCAGGCACCCACGCTCGCCTCCGCAGCTTCGGCTTGCTGGTCGCCTTCGGCGACCAGCCTCAGCCGCTCCAGCTCGAACGGGAG
Organism: Pyrausta purpuralis; assembly: GCA_963924145.1. Taxonomy (NCBI): domain Eukaryota; kingdom Metazoa; phylum Arthropoda; class Insecta; order Lepidoptera; family Crambidae; genus Pyrausta; species Pyrausta purpuralis. The sequence continues at coordinate 27,681,519 of OZ001647.1, forward strand.
CCTGAGATTTGCTACAGCGGGCGAGGGCTGCTCTCCCTCCGCGCCTCCGGCTTTTGAATTACACTCTAGTATCGGGCAGACTAGTACCACGGCGAAGGACTACGGCGATTCGGGGTCAATCAAAATTTGTTTTTCTTAATGAACCTCAATCTTAATGGTATACAATTTGTTTGGCGTTTCGTTCATAGGTCTTGTAAATTCAGTATTTTTAATCTGCAGGTTTTAAATTTTTCGGTATATTAAACTTTCGGTCATATGAACAGTCGGTATATTGATTTTCGGTCATATGAACAGTCGGTATTTTAAAATTCGGCATTTTAGTATTCGGCATTCCAATCATAGGTCTTATAAGATTCGGTATTTTGAATTTTCGGGATTTCAAACTTTCGGTATTTAGAACTTTCGATCATATAAACATTCGGCATTCTAAAATTCGGCCTTCCATTCGTAGGGCTTATGAAATTCGGTATTTTGAAATTCGGTATTGTAATACGTACCCCTCCTAAGGAGAGCGTTGTCGGATTTATCACGCGACTAGTCTATTGTGACGTAGGCACACAGATCTTAATTCGCGGAACAGACGACGTTTCCAAATGAATTTACACTCACACATCGAAATCAACTAATTAAGTATCTAGTGGGGCGCGTCATTTCAGCTTAGACAGGCTCTGTGTCAATTTTGTCGCAGAGCAAGCAAACATATTTAATCGCGTCTTACATTTAACGGTCTCATAAATTTCAATGCAAGCATGCACACCTACATGACATTTGCAGTAGTGAGTGAATTTTGAATTGAAATGTACGAGGGTCAAACTGAAAGTTCTTAGAACTGGCCACTTATAAATAATATAATAAAAAAATATTCTAAAATTTGAAAAAAGAACTTTTTGCCAATATTACTGAGTATATATTTCATTCATTTGTCATTTGTTTTACGATTTGGCGGCAAATTGAAAATTGTCTGTGTCACGTCAACATGAATTTAACACGAGAAAATTTTCGTGCAATGTTTTTTTATGACTTTCGATGTCATTTAAGTCAACAAGAAAGTTATGATAGACTACGATTGGCCTTTCACGATGAAGCCCCATCTCGTGCGACTGTTTACAACTGGTTTAATGAGTTTAAACGTGGTCGCACTAATATCACTGATGATGTACGTGAGGGACGGCCTTCTACGGCGACGACTGAAAATAACATCTGTGTTGTGCGGCGTATGATAGAGACTGACAAAAGAGTGACCTATCAGCAGATTCGGACAAGCTTAGGCATCGGTATGACTCAAGTGCACAAAATCCTCCACGAACATTTAGCGGTCAGGAAGCTTTGCGCCCGGTGGATACCTCATAATTTGACTAAGGCTCAAAAACTCCATCGTGTGGATTGGTGCCGTAAAATGATTGAAAGATTTAACGGAGGTGACTCAAATGCTGTGTTCGACATACTAACAGGTGACGAAAGCTGGATTTACTGTTATGATCCTGAAACCAAAAGACAATCTGCTCAGTGGGTGTTTCCTTTCGAGGAGTTGCCAACTAAAGTGAAGAGAGATCGAAGTGCGGGAAAAAAAATGGTGGCCTCGTTCTTTGGAAGGATAGGTCATTTCGCCACAATTGTGTTAAAGGATCAAAAAACAGATTCTGCAGAATGGTACACTACCAATTGTTTGCCACTTGTCTTGGAAAAAGTTCGAGAGAAACGACCTCGCAGTAGGATCCTCCTTCACCACGACAACGCCTCGTCGCACACCGCCAAGCGAACGATCGACTATTTGGCGACATCAAACGTTGAATTACTGGGTCACCCGCCGTATAGCCCTGACCTCGCGCCTTGTGATTTTTATTTATTTCCAAAAATTAAAGAAAAACTTAAAGGAAAGCGGTTTATGAATGCTGAAGAAGCGGTGGCTGCGTATCGCGATGCCATTGAAGAGACCCCTAAGGACGAGTGGGCAAAGTGCTTTTCCCAGTGGTTCCATCGCATGCAGCGGTGTATTGACGTCAATGGACAATATTTTGAAAAGATATAATAAAACTAATAACTGGCTAATGTAATCAGTTTTTGATTTTCTAAGAACTTTCAGTTTGACCCTCGTATGGAATCATTAAATATGTCGCGGTACAAATGTGGCGCTACAATTTTCTGAACACGAGTACAGCATAGGTGTGCGGCGCCCCTAAGTGCTAATAAGAACAAAGACCAGCTTTTGTTTATTTAGTTACAACCGTTATTATATAACGCCCCAAATATATCTGTTAGGGAGGCGAGGTATCTAAATGGCGTAATTCAACGGCGCCGTCGAGACCTATCAAAATCGAAAGATAAAATAATTTCGAAAAGAAAAGCTCGTATGGTAAAAACCATTATAGCGGTGGGTTTGGCGTGTACGGTTTTTTAATTTGTGCCAAAAAAAACATTTACTTGGGCATTCAAAAAATTCAAAATTCAAAATATTTATTCAATTTAGGACACAATATGCCACTTATGAACGTCAAATGTACAGTGAAAAATAAAATAAAAATAAATGTGCCCTGAAGGGGCCGAATCATGTCTCCTTATCTTTTGGGCCCTACCGCTTCGAGACAGAACACAGACAATTAGGCAAGTGCTGAGAAGAAACGCCGGAACAAACTCAGTCACCACTAGCTGCCGTAAAATCAAAATCATCAAAGGTAAGTACATCAGTCGGTGCAGGCTGAACAGACCACACATTCGTGTCGTGCAGGTAGTCTTGAACCTTATAATAGCCTTTAGACATAAGCGTGTTTTAACGTGTTTCTTAAATTTATCAACCGGCAATTCGACAAGATTGTGTGGTATATTATTAAAGAATTTTATACAATTTCCCATGAACGAATTACTAGTTTTAACTAATCTGAAGTTAGGAACGACAAGCTTGTGTTTATTTCTTGTGTTATATGAGTGAATGTCGCTCTTCTTCATGAAATAATCTAAATTTTTACGGACGTACATTATATTGTCAAAAATGTATTGAGAAGCCACAATTAATATGTTGATTTTCTTAAAGACCTCTCTCAGGGAGTCACGAGGACTAAGTTTATAAATAGCACGAATGGCTGTTTTCTGCAAAATAAATATGGTATCAATGTCTGCAGCAGAACCCCACAAGAGAAGACCGTAAGACATAATACTGTGGAAGTAACTAAAATACACAAGCCTCGCCGTTTCAACATCAGTCAGATACCTTATTTTTCTAACTGCAAAGGCAGCCGAGCTTAGCCTCCTAGCTAGGGCTTCAATATGAGGTCCCCACTGTAATTTTGAGTCAAGTGTAATGCCCAGAAATACAGTGGAGTCTATTAAGACTAGATTATTACCATTTAGTATAATATTTGGTGTAAGTTGCTATACATTAGGCAAAGTGAATTTTACACATTTAGTTTTACTAGCATTCAGCAACAAGTTATTGGTGGTGAACCAATTCAATACTTTGGAGAGAGTATTGTTTACTTCGTCAAAATTTTCTTCATGTCTTTTCATTTTAAAAATCAAAGAAGTATCATCAGCAAACAGAACTATCTCACAAAGATTTGTGGAATAAAATGGCAGGTCGTTTACATATATCAGGAAAAGTAAAGGCCCCCAATATTGAGCCCTGGGGGACCCCCATTTGAAGAGGGGCTCCGGAAGAGTAGGTACCATTTATGTTAACTGATTGTATTCTACCTGACAAGTAGGAACTTAACAACTTAGATGAGTTTTCCGAGACACCATAGTGTTCTAACTTAATGAGCAAAGTCTGATGGTCTACACAATCAAACGCCTTTGATAAATCACAGAATACACCTACGGCATCATGTTTGTCTTCATAAGCATCAAGAATGTGTCTGATGAGTGCTACTCCGGCATCAGTTGTATGTACCTTTAGAGAACCCAAACTGTTTTTCGTGTAGTAAATTATTAAGTTTAAAATGGGAAAGTAATTGATTATAAATGAGTTTTTCAAAAATTTTACTTATTGTGGGTAGTATTGAAATAGGCCTAAAATTGCTGGGGTCACTTTTGTCTCCTGATTTAAATAAAGGGACAACCTTTCAATAAATTTGGAAACTGATTTTGGTCAATACATTCATTAAAGATATAAGATAAGTAAGGAGCTATTAGAGGTATAATGGGTTTTATTGTGTCTATTGATATACCAAATTCAAAATACAAAACTCAAAACGAGTTTAAATAGACGAACTTTATAAATAGTATATCGAAATGAAATTAAAAAAAAAAATATATGACACTATTTCTCTAACAAAATAATGTTATAATATTTTTTTTTTCATTACGATACAGATTACAGATCATAGATACATCTATTTAATTTTTTATCTGTGGCTGCGCGCGCTTTGGCGCATGCGCGGTGATAACGGGAATTTTGGCGTCATAGTACGTTTGTGTTTCGGTAGATAATTATTAGTGTTTATTAAAATGTCTGATAGTGAAAGTGCAGAAAATTTGACGCCGCCCGACATTTTAGAGACTGCGACAGCAGTCTGTCTTAATCTACTACCAGTAAAGTCAAGAAAATTATACGATAAATGTTATCAAGACTTTTTAGCCTGGAAATCTTTATCTTTCATTTGATATGTTCGTGTTCAATGAGAGTAGATAAAGTAGTGTATGAAACTGCACATAACTAGGTATTATACACTCGTGTGATACTTTTAAAAAACTCGCTTCGCTCGTTTTTTAAACTCACACTCGTATATAATACCTCTCATTATGTACCAGTTTCATAAACTACTATTATGATGTCTAAAGGACCAATATTTCTGAATTTAAATGAGGATTCGCACCTATGAACACTCGACACTAGTAATGATTTCGCGTGACTTGAGCAAGAATTCAACTGTTTAGTCGTCTCTATAGGAATATTACAGAAGTAATCCTCAAAAGCGTTTGCTACCTCGTCATCAGATTTAATAAGCTTGTTGTTTATTTCTAGACTAAATTTGTTATCATGAGTTTTCGTTTTACATGTTTCTTTATTTATAACATTCCATGTTTCTTTGATTTTATTACTAGATTTTTTAATTTTATCGCGTATGTAATTCGACTTAGCTACATAGCAAACTCTTTTGAAAATTTTTGAGTACCTCTTAACGTACTCATGAAACGATGGATCCTTTCTATATGCTTTTTTGTTATACAATTCAAACATTTTTTTCCTACTTGTATAAACTCCTCGTGTAGCCCAGTCACTGAATTTCGGTTTACAGTTATTGATAACTATTTTCTTTTGAGAGAAAAGTCAAATTGTTTTTTAACTACCTGAAATAATTGTTCATACAAGTCACTAGCATTTTTTTTATCAAAAGGTATAGACGGTATTTTATCACTTACAAGGTTTTTAAATTTGTCCTTACGAGATTCAGTGACCGGCCTGCATTTGATTTCTAGACGGGGTGGAATAAAACGGTTCTGTAGTGTAACTATCTGACCGCAATGATCCGATTTTACAAAATTAATAATAGATTGTTTGATGATTTTACAGTTGCAGAGAGTATTATCTAAGCAAGTAGCTGTTGTAGGAGTTACTCTAGTGGGCTCAGCAAAAACCGGAGTGAGGTCAAATGATTTGAAAATGCTCAAAAACCGAACGCGATGTTCCTCCGTAATATCTATAATGTCCACATTGAAATCTCCACATACAACTACTTTCTTTGTAGTTTTACATATTTTGTTTGACACATTTTCCATTACAGATTCAAATAATTTAAAGTTTCCACTTGGGGGTCTATAAACACAGACAATAATGTAGTCGTCCAGCTCCGCACACGATATCTCAATTGTTCGCTCAATAGTGAGAGACACTATGTCTTTTCGCTCGTCATTCTCGAGCGCGTCAGATATTCATACTACGTATGCCCCAAGTGCCTCTGATAACAACGGTATACTAATCTGCCGGTTTGCGTGGTGGGGGTAAGCATATAAAGTAGTCGAAAATGCAAGAAAAAAAATTTCCTCGAGCGCGTCAGATTTTCGGAAGGGGTGTTAAGTAGGCCCCAAGGAAGCTCCCTTTAAAAAAACTGACAATTTCGGCGTGACTATGAGTTACGATGAATTTTTGAAAATGCAAAAAAAAAAAGTTTTTTTGAAATACTCGAGCGCGTCAGATTTTCATAGGGGAGGTTTATCTCGGTATCCTAAAAGCATATTTTCTTAATCTGACAAAAATGTTGGTCGGTCCTCTTAATCTGACCGGAAAGGTTTTTTGGTTTCTTTTTTTCCTTTCGCTTAGTCTGTATTACATGTTTATGGCAAATTCCTCTTTTTTGCTTCAATTATTCACTTTGTATTGCTTACGGTACGTCCAAAAAACAATTTGAGGATCAACAGGCTATTGAATAATATACATACATGAAACTGTACATGTTAATAATACTTTTGTATACAGATACGCGTAACTTTTTCCGAGTCCACGAAAATTGTCTAGAAGCTTTAGAAAAAAAAATGAGATATAATAAAAGTAACATAATTTAATCATCGTTATTTCATATCATTTTTTTTAACACCCTCAGTTTTCAAGATATACTCAAAAAACCGGGAGTTTGAGTTTTTATGATGCTTCAAGTCAAAAATTTTTAACTTTGGACAAAAATGTCAAGAGACCTTTTTTGTGTAAAATAAAATTACCTTTTTTGTTTATTCAAACTTTTTTTTGTAAAATGCATCGTTCGCGACTTATATGCCGCAACGCGTTTTTCGGAAGACGAAATGGCTCCTCCACACTCCCGGTCATGCGGAAACCGGCAGATTTTGTATTTTTAGTACGTTTTAGATTATATTCTTCAAAATTAAATAAAATAAAATCGCGCTCGAGAATGCCGGATTAACGTTTTTTTTTTTTACAAGTTCACGACCCTATAACTCGGCGGCGTCAAGGACTTATCGTCAGATTAGTTAAATTTAGTCTTAAAACACTAAAATCAACCCCAGTATCTTAATCTGACGCGCTCGAGTATTTCAGACTATCGATTTTTTTTTACTAATCTGATCGTCTATCCTAGGCGCGCGTCACTACATATAGAGCTAAATACTTTACAAGGTTGTTCTATTAGGTCCAAGGTATCTCTCATATCCTAAACTGCCACGCTCGAGTATTACCGAAAATTCCCCTATTCGCCTCCCTAACTATGTTTGTTTTCATTAAATCCGTCTACAATCGGATATGTGAAGCAGGTTTTCAGAATCATAAAAAGAAATAAATAATAACTCCACGAGTAATTGTCACCGTTTATTTAAAAGAATACCATAAACACTTTACCTAATCTTGATGTTAAAAACTATTTGACCACTAACGAAACAATCACAACTATACCACGTTATTTACAAAATATACAGACTTTATTTTACATAAGAATAAGGTACGAATTCGGTTGAGCCCGTTTAATAGAATCACAGGAAGGAAAGGTTGGAGTCTTACTTCTAAATTCGCATTAGCTGATTGGTTGCCAGATTTATGAAAATCACTTGGATTGGTTGATTTCCTACCGCTGAACCAATTTTTTCACGTGCGAATACTATTTGTTAACAAAACCAACAGCCTTACCACAAATAAATAGACCAGGTTTGACCCAGTTTAATATAGTACGGCTAGTTTAAAATCAATGCCGAACAAGCGCTCTTTTGCCGCGTAACATTTAAACAGTAGTATAAACGTAGTCTATTTATAATTATAAAGACAGTAGGTTTTGGAAGATTTTACCCATTGTATCCTATGCAAAATATTGCTAATTTAATACATATCGGTTAAATTGGTTTTCTATAAAATACCTGATTAATAAAGTATGTTTCAAAGGATCTCTACAAAGGTTTTGTGTGATACACACATTTAAAAAAATACATTCAACTAACACGTTATTAAGTAATGGAAACAAAGAAACACGTATTATAGATTTATAAATCACATAAAATAATAATATAAACAAATTACAATACTTAAAAAAAATATGTATAAACTTACTATGGCATATAAGTTCCAATAAATTCCCAAATAATTACGATTTATTAAAATAACTTCTTGGTTAATTAACTAACTGTTGTTTTTAAGACATTAGGACAGTCTCAACAGACTTTACCTTTAAAATATATAAATAAACGATTAAATATATATAAGTCAAAGAAACTTCAACAACGTAAAACGATTGACGTTTGAAGAGTACGATACCGTTTGTATTTCGATCCAACATATTAATATATCGTTATACACAACGTGTAATGTTAAATCCGCAAAACCTCAGACCCCCTAATGATTTTTAATTCAATAGACCTAATTCTGAAAGAAAAAAGTAATTGCAAAATAAATCAAGGTTTCATGTGGTGTTTTAGTTTAACTGGCACTCGTAGTCATTTCTTGCTCTGCGCATGACGCTCTGTCGTGAGGAGTCGGTAGGTATTCAATTGGCCGCTGCCCCGCACTGACATTATTATTCTGATAATGTCAGCGCGGGGCAGCGTCTACGCTCATAAAGAACTAATCATTGCTTGTTTGCGATTTTTTGCGGATTGGCGCACGTCATGGCTTGTCTTATTAATAAATAGACAGGACAACATTTTAATAGAGATTTTTTGAATAATGTGACCCTTATTAAAATATGGTTTTATTGATTCTGCTTGTGATTCCAACAAACACAAGCAGAACCAATTGAAAAAAAAATATTTTCGGGTTTTGCGCATTTAACGATACACGTTGTACGAGTAGGTATATGGAGTATACTTATAGCCCGTAGTTACTTCAAAGTCAGTGGACCAATAAAGATAAAAAACGTTTCGATATCATTCAAAACAAGATAATTCAGTATTTTTTTATTTAGACTGAAAGTCATAACAGTATTCTATTGAGATCTTGTTCTACAAGGAATTTGAATTCGAATCTGCATTACTATTTATAATTATATTAAAAATTCACGAATCGACAGGCCACCGGCGATTGCGTAAACAAAAAAATACAAAAGAATGATGATAAACACATATGTGAGAACATATTTGGTCATGACCCTACTAGAAATTGAAACACGATTAATATTTACGAAAAATAATTATGAATTTCTAGCGTCATTTCTATCTAAATCAAGTGTAAGACAAGAAAGCATCGATTATGCTTATGTTGATTAATTATTTATTTAAAATTAAAACTATGTTTTTCTGTTACCCTTTTTTTCAAGTCATACATACCCTTTTTTTAAGTAAAGAGCCTGATTTACGCTTACATTCATCAAAAATTCGAAAACTAGTATTTACCAAAAATGAAGAAATAAGTTTACAAGAGCATTAAAAAGCGATGTTTTTTCTATGTGGTCTACGCCGCAACCAATTATTCTAGACAGCTTGTCCTCGCTATGCATACCATTGTTTTTGTATTGGCAATAGATCTACAAACCGAAACTAAATTACTTTCTTTTCGAACGTTTAATACAATAATTATCATTTCACTTTTTTTTTTTATACGTGAGAGAGAATAATTGATTTTTTTCTGTTTTATAAAAAATATAACTGCCTCGACTTTTTTTAAACCAAAACGACGTAATTTCTTATGTAATACAAGTCACATAGCCCGCGATTTTTAATTAGATTACGTTTGCAAACAAAACAAAGTTGCCAACTTAAGTTAGGAGGGCATTTAACAAAACTTGCAGAAGCTGGCTTGTAATAAGTTAATCATACAAAAACGTTTATCTATGCCTATTGTCACTATATAAATTTATTGAAGAAACCCATATTAGGCGAGCGAAAATATATAGGATTTTGAAGGCAAGACCATTCTTGTAAGAAATAAAGGATTTTGTAGTAAAGACATATTACCATCGCCGGGATTTAAAAAAATAGCAATTGCTCTACGAATAATTTAAGTTTATAATTCAAGTTTCCGATGAAATGGCTTTGCAAGTTGTGTTTGTGAAGTAAGACGTGGTTAATAATTTATGCACGAACGTTAAACACTTATTAATTAATATAATTAACTACATTATATTTCCCCATGACAAATAGTGAATACTTTTGACCCCAATATTTATTTTCATGTTTTATTGCAAACTACGAACCCAGCAAACTTAGTTTCGCCCCCAGCCCCGTTCCGCTTCGGCCCCGGTTAGTAAGGTAGGTATTGTTATTTATTAATTTTCCGCGCCTATTTCTTATTTTTTTCTTTCATAAGATCATTCTTCTGACAAAACACAACAAAAAAACAGCAAAACTGGTACAGCCGTTCACGTGTGATGCTGTGACCAAGGGAAATTTGGAATCATTTTATTTATTAAAAGTTCCAACAGAAGTTTTCTATTTCATCCATATCTTATAAGGTTAATTATAGGATTCAAGACAAGAACAAATAAACACATAAATCAGATGTTAGGAATGTTGATTGTATAAAAACTGTTATCCAAATATTAATTTAAAATGATTAATAAATAACAATATTTGGTAAAAGCGAATTTCTTTCAATGCGGTAATATAATTTATTGATAAAACTCATCTAACCTTCCTAACATCACTTTTGAAAGCATACATGTCATAAAACTTTTTGGTTTCGCTGAATATCCGCCTTTGTGAATCTATACCATACTTTAAATGGTCTTATCTTCCACAATTTACTTCTCTAGTTCAGCTTACAACTGGCATCAACGTTAACTCCAAGCATTCATGTTAGGTTATCCCTTGAGAGAGGCCAACTTCTGCAATTTTTTCTGCAAATCCCTGTCTCATCGATACCGGAGCACTTGACATCACTTAACGACATCTCTTAAAGGCCATCTACCTTGCAAGTCAATAGCACAATGATCACCCACCGCGTTCTCATAAAGAAGACTTGAATGGCCGCAACTCGAAGGACGCGGCGAGAGCGAGGTGGTCTGAGCCGTAGACGTCGTTGGGCAGGCAGCCTAGAGCCAGGCACTCTTCCGACGTGGGAAGACGGAGACGGTCTATCAGTTTCAGGCTGCTGCATAAGCTGGAATGATAAAAATTAACTTCGTAAATTTTTACATTAAATTGGTGCTGAACAAACGTCTTTTTAACCGACTTCAAAAGAGGAGGAGGTTATCAATTCGACTGTATTTTTTTTGTATGTTTGTTACCTCATATATCAGTCGTTAGTCGACCGATTCGAAAATTTTTTTCGCCTAATTAGAGGGTGTACCTTCTAAATGGTCCCATTGTTGCCGATTTGGGATCTGAAGATAGGATCTTGGTGTAATCGAGGCAAACCCTCAGAGCAAAAACCTTAGAGGCTGATGGTGGAACTCCTTAACGCTTAGGAGTTCAGTAATTATAATGACAGAACACATGCTAGGTAGTTTGTAGCTTCTTAAAGAACAGAGTCATAAAGTGCAACTCCCCCCCCCCCCCTCTTGTAATCTCTAAAAATGGAAAAATAAAATTAACTTTAAAAAAGTAAAAACCGACTTCAAAACCAAAATGCACTAAAAAGTCTTAAATAACCTATAGTCATCACATTAAAAACTCAGCCTCACCTGTCGCAGCACCGACTCCAAAAAGAAATTGTTTCCCTAAAATGGATTCCTTTCCTTTCAATGTTCAAGAGTTTATTTAAGACTTTTTAGTGCATTTTAGTTTTGAAGTCGGTTTTTACTTTTTTTCTTTGATGTCTTTTCCTTTTTTCATAAATTAACCGTCAGCACAGGTAGATACCCTGCTAAGAACCTATCAAAGCGGTAGTTTCAAAATGTCCTAATAAATTCTGGTTAACGTTTTTTCACACGAAATGCTCCAAACGATACGCAAACCTCATACGAAATGGCGTTCCATATTAGAATTATTCGTTGGTTTATGCTTATTTGTGGATGAAACTGTATAATCCTTAGTGGATGAGTACATTCGTATTCTAAGAGCCAGCTTCTTAACACAAATAGTGGTCCCCTGGTAATGCATTCGCGCGTATTGAATTAGCTCGCTCCCCTCCCGTGGCAGCGTGATGATTTATAGCTTAAATCCCTCCTCGATAAATTAGTATCCAAAACACACATATTTTTTCAAATCGTTCGAGCAGTTCCTGAGATAAGCGCGTTCAAACTAGTGATGTAAAATTAAAAAAAAAAAACAATGTTTTTTTTTCAGTTTTTGAATAAAAACATGAAAAAACTTAGCACAGTTGTTTTTTTTCTAAATTTGTTTTTTTTCTACCATACATTTTAGTTCAATGATAAATGAAATTTGTATTATAAATCAACTTATTTATTTAATTATAATTAACTTATAACAACTTCCGATTTCCAACAATTTAATTACTTATTTTCTTATTCTTCATCTTCACTTTCAGTTTCAGTATCAGTGCCTACACTACTCTTGTCGGCGTCGGAATTTGCACTTTCTTCTGTCTCTTCTTCCGTCTCTAGATCTACAGTTTGAGACACTGTAATATTTTCTATAACTGGTGCGTCCGTATGTTCGTCTCTTGTTTTTTGAGATTACAATCTTAAATTGTGAGCAATATACACTATTTTGCTAGCCCTGTCATTTGTTAACCTATTGCGTTTTTTGGAATGAACGTCACTGTAAGTACTAAATAACCAGAAAAGTATAGTAGAGTTAAAAATAGGCCGAAATTGTATTCTTAAGTATTCATCTTAAACGGTAACTGTCTTAAAAGTTTTGGAATTCATACTCTTGAAAAAAAAATGGTCTAGAAAAAAAACATTTTTTTTCAGGTTTATTATAGTCTGTTATTTTTTTCAAGCCCATATCAAAGGCCTTCTGCAGCCTAAGAGGTGAATCCTTCTATTGAAATACAAATATCTCGCGTCTACAGGTTATGAGAAACAAGTGGATTAGGTACAAGTGCTGCCATCTAGCTTGACTTTATTGTAGGAAGACCAGGCCGTGGCTTGTGTCAATGCTAAAAGTCAGAGTGTGTAAGGAGTCTAAAGTAAAAGTATTCAACAGTTGTATTGTAGCGTGGAAACCTCACTGCTGCCATCTGGTTTGATCTTATTGTAAGAAGAGACAGTTGCAAGAAATACTTGATGCTTTGGCGGTTAAAGGTTTATATTGCATTCCAATCACCTGTACTACCCTAAAGGTAATGTAGTCCAAAATGCTGCGATCTGGGTCACCCTTATTTTAAGATGACGCCAGGCGCAGAGAATACCTTAGACCCTTTGCACACTGCGATATTTAGCAGCGATGCAGTCGCGATGCTAACGCGCGTTGGTATAGATGCAGTTGCAAAATGTCAACCTTTACACACTGCGCTATTTTTAGCATCGATACAGTCGCGGTGTAGAAGATGAAAATTTACAAATTATGTACTGATTATTGCGACTGCATCAATACTAAAGCGCCATTGCATCGATGCTAAATTAAATCTGTTCATTGTGTGAGTCGACATGCTGAAGCGCGTTTTCAAAACACGTGACTGCATCGATACTAAAAGTATCAGTGTGTAAGGGGTCTTATGCTTTAGCGGTTGACGATAGAACTAAATTGCACACTATTCCGATCTCCGCTTAAGGACCGCATGACATTTCGAAATGTCATTTCTGCCCTAGTCGATATTATCTAGGATTTTAAAAGGTAAGAACTGTGATCTAGTAGTCCTGTAGCGTGCGTCCTCAGTGCTGCCATCTGGTTTCACCTAATAATAGAAAGATACCAGGCGTATGGAATACCTTATTCGTAAGCGATGATAGATAAAAATTACGTTCAGATTATTTATACTTTAAGTAAATGTGCGTTAATAAACTTATACTCACCTAAAGTAAATGTAGTCAACAGTGACCCAGTAGTCTTGTAGCGTGGAGGCCTCAGTGCTGCCATCTGGTTTCACTTTGTCGTAGGAGGAGACCAGTCGCAGCGAGTGGCCGATAACACCGCTGTTGAAGAGCTCGCTGTAATCAGTACCAGGAGGTTCTGGGACCGGATACTCGGGGTTGTACTCTGTGCAGTAGTCAGAGTTGAATATCTGGAAATTTAATTTAATTTGATTTAGTTTACATAATTTTATTTATTATATCTTACATATAGAAACTCGTAAGACATTATTATGATATCTTCAAGATTGAGAACCAGTAGTTGCAGTTTGGTGAAAAGATGTATTCTGTTAACCGCTTTACGATTCTCTTACAACAAAAAAATATTTAAGTTTTTTTTTTTAGTGAAACCTATGCGTGTGGGGTGTCTATGGTTAGGTCTCTTAAAATAACATAGAGGTTCCTAAAACCTTTTTTTTTTAAAGTCTAACATTTCATAGCTATACGCCTCCAAAGTGTCCCCCCACCCCCCCTTTTGTGTCAACAAAAATTGTGGTATTTTAGCTAAGTGGAAGTAAGTAGATTCCCTAATTTAGTTAAAGTTGGCACGGAACTCTCAGTGCGTGAGTCCGACTCGCGCTTAGCCGGTTTTTTATGTAATATGATAATGAGTTAGTTTCATCAGTCAACAAGTCAGTTTTAAAAGGCTAATTTGTTAGAGTCCAGGGTACCCGCCATCTTCCAACCAAACTGAAGTAGGTGGATACGTACAAAATACACAGCACTAGGGCGTCCAGGAACTCAAAGTCAAGCTGAAACCATTTGATTGGCTAAGCCGTGAAAGTCACTAGAATAATGCAATTTATCAGTACAACGAGTTTAAGTTGGGCCTTGTTATAAGTTTGAATTCTTGGTTGGACTTAGAAGTGTCATGAAAAGAAAATTGAGGTAGCCGTGTTAAAATTTTAAACTAACGTTGATAGAACAAGCTATTCAAACTTACAATGCAAGAAAAAAAATCTGAAAAAACCTAATATCTGTAGCCACATTAGTCGACAAACCAATACAAGGTGTCAATTTTAAGATTTTTATTCAAAAGTCTATAACTCGAAAAGTACAGACATGAAATTTTTATTATATTTTTATAGTGACTGTCATGGCCTAGACTCAAAAGGTTTTGGTTTGACCTTGTCTGGACACCCTACATGATGAATTAAGAAGAAAAAGTATCACGGCCATGATAAGGAAACTAATTACAGAGTTGTAGTCCATAAACATAAAGCCGCTTAATTAAGAAGTAAATTTTTCGCTTAGTTTTTTCTCTCTAAAATACGTAAAGATATAAAACTGAAACTGTATTCAAATATAAATTTTAATTGTCTCTTTTAGCTGCAAAATCCGACTCGCACATAGTCGGTATTTTTGAAGGCAGTTTAATTTTTAGAATTTCGTAGCCGTATGGCAATAAACGGAACCCTTATGTATCGTCAAGTGTTAATGATATTTAAGGGGGCTTTCAACTCCAAACCAAACATTTATTATTTAATATTTGTCAAACAAATCGCGCCCCGCGCTTGTCTCAATTAAAAACGAGTTGCGCACGCCATTGTCGATGGCATATCTATACGTGGTCTTAATGCGGGCATTGAAGTATAGGACACCAGCAGGATATAGGGCGACATGATTCTTTTGGCATACGGCGACGCTGTCATGTTCAAAATTGCGGTTGTCAGATTAATCGCACTGTGCTGACCAATAGGCGTCATAATCGCGAGAGGCAAACAAAACTAATTACAGTCACTCGTAAAGCGGTGTGATTGACCATTAGCGCAAGATAAAATCAATCCTGATTTTGTAATTACAAAGGCAGAATAAATAATTAATAAATAAATATTCAACACCAATCACATACATTGCTCTGATCCCAAAGTAAGTAGCCAATGCACTTGCGTTATGGAAATCAGACACAACGGTGGTACCACAACACCCAGACCCGAGACAATATAGAAAAGATAGTTTTCTACATTCACCCGACCGGGAATCGGACCCGGAACCTCACGAGATGGCGACGCTTGAAACCAGCGAGCTAGCCACTCAACCACGGAGGAGAATTCTGAGCAATGTGGTTTGCGTGTGCAAGCGAGTTTCCGAATGCGGTTTACTGAGGCTATGATGGTTTAGTGTACAGAGCGAGCGTGACACATCGCTCGGGTACCAAACGCTAAAACTCAGGGCGCGGTTTCCATCCGCGCCCGCCGCGACCGCGAGAGCGGTTTTATTTCAAACTTACGAGCCTCCCGATTATTGCGGTTAATATCAAACACGCGCCCTCCACGTCGTGAGTTTTGTTTTAACTTTTTACATACAAATCTGCATTCCACAGAGGCTGCGGGCCCGCATCCAAGCCCGCCGCGGATGGAATCCGCGGAGTTCTTAGCCAAAGGAAAAAAAACAAAATATTTTTATGTTATTTATCGTCTAAAAAGATGACGAAAACTATCCAACCCTACGCCCTACGACTGTGGGAACAGCTGAAGGATATGTGAGCCTCCAGAACTCACGGGGAGAGACACCTACCAACTAGTAACCGACCACAAATAAGCGTCTGAATAACTCGACACTCTGTTACTTCTACTTATTTATTTAGTCTCGACTGTGATTTAACCACATTACTGTAGTGGCGATGAAATACGAAATCGGATAAAAACCAATATTTATTTATCTCCCGATTCATTTGTTTACATTAACAAAACGTGTTTTAACAGCAAATTAGCGAGATCTCGACAATTTCGGTAAACATAAATATTGCGCAGCGTAGTATAATAAAGCTGATAATATTACTACGCGGATAAGGTGCCATTTACTTTCACCTTTAACCTGTCAATGTGCAGTAAACTGACGCTATCATTATGCGGTACTTTGTACCCATAACAACACACGTTTATCTTTAATATTGTGTACCGCAATTATAACCGGTAAGGTAATAAGTTTTATCGACAATTTGTCACGTGCCGCCATAGTACTTTGACACTTTGAATCTCAGTTTAGAAAATATGAGGAAAATTAAAAGCAAATGCTTAAGGACACCCACTGGCTATGTGTATCCAATATCAGCTCATAATAGTCGTTATATCATCAGTTACAGAACGGTTTTCAGCTCTGTTCTCATTTTATCGGATTAAAACTATCTTTTTGTACTCATAAAGGTCTCAAACTAGGTGCAGACTGAAATTCATCAGCAGCAACACAATACTCTAGGCATGAAAATGTAACTGTCTCCTAGTCAATTATAAAAATATTAATCATAGAAATATATATATATATATATATATATATATATATATATATATATATATATATATATATATTATATTATTATTATATATTATTATTATATATTATTATTATTATATATTATTATAAAATATTATAGAATATCTGATTATCACTAATCAATGCACCATCACTCCCGCCCACCTAAAGAGACCTACTATGAAAATCGAAATCTGTCAACACGGCAAACATTTTGCGGATCCGAGGCAGTTTGAGATTTTGATCGATGATAACCTCGATAATACCTTTATATTGCTGTAGAGAGAATCCCGTCCTTCCATCCGGTCTAGATATACTGAAAGGTGCTGGCAGTTGTCTGTCACTCCTATCCGCTTCCAGTCTGAGCTGTCTCGGAACGGGCTGGCACTGAGAATGGATATAATAATTAAGTCCACTTAACACCATTATAAACTTCATTTTCAGGGACGTCCTCTGACGGACGACGCGATATCTACTCAGAATATTCTCAGAAAATGCGTGAAGTAGAAAACATTTTGAAATAGTTTAGATAAGTGTATTAACCTGCTTTAAATAAAAAAAATAACTTTTTATTTAAAATTCATAAATCCATAATATGTTAGAAGGTGTGTACCTACTAACTTATTCTAATGTTAGTATTATTTTTCTGTTAAAATTGTTTTTTTTTTACTTATATAAACAGACAGAAATGAAATAAGAAATTACTTTGCCATCATAATGTGATTGCGCCTGAAAAAGTGATTGTCCATTTTTTCAGACAACGAATATGTTTCTTTCTTTCCCCAGGATGGTGTTAGCACTTGCTCGCAGTCCACAGACGCAATTTTTGCGTAGGCAGGTTTGAAATCTGTCCGTTTTAGCTTCGGCGAACATACCTACAGAATTGCGGCAGTCCCAACATCATCCTATAGGCGTTATACTGAACACGAAGAGCGCCGATATATTTTTTGGTATACACTGACCAGAGGCTACGCTATTATAGAAATAATGATTTAATTAAGGGCAGCAACCCACACGTACAACAACCACACCACAACCCAGCGTCAAAATGTCTTTGAGCAGTGATACGTGTGATTAGTGTCGCTGCAACTTTTTGTAGTTACGCTGTGTTCCCGACATTAGCGATGTGGTTCTCGGTTCTTTCTCGGCCATTAGTTCTCAGCGTCGCTGGTGGTTGCGTTGTGGTTGCGATATTGTTGCAATGTCGTCGGTATCACAGAAGAAGCATAATGTGGTATGTGTGAATGAATCTATTTTCAATACAAAATAATCACACCCCAATCCAATCACTGTCCTATTCAAAAGACGTTTCAACTACTTGAGAACGGACTGGAAAAACTACCGAAAAGCAGCCGATGTAAACCTTAAATCTATCCCTGCAGTCCCAGAAAACTATAACCAGTTCGTTTCAGTCTAATGCATCACGGAGACACATACCGAGAGGCTGCAAAACCTCCCTCATCCCGGGCCTTACGCAAAAATCAAAAGATCAACTTCATATAAAACTATAAGTTGATATTTTCTCCCAAGAAACTATTGACATGGGTGAACAGCTGTTACTTGCAGTAAATGAAAGCCGTAAGGATAAGTGGCTTAACATGGTCACTAGTATTTATCTGACCCACAATAGTAAAAGAGTCTGATCTACAATCAGAAAACTGAAAAGTAATCCATCCCCTCCAAAAACGATTGGTAAAGTAACAGCCAACTAAATAGCCACACAGCTTCTCCTCAATGGAAAACCGGCATCAAGACCCGAGAAAGTTCCTGTTACGAATAGTACAAAAGATACAAACCTGATAAGCCGCCCTTTGGAGCTGGATGATCTGATGACTCAACTTCGTAACTTAAAGCTCGGTAAAGCCTCGAGTTTTGATAATGTGTCGGTTGAACGGAAAAATAATCTAGGTCCAGATGTAGCAGCCTGGCTTCTCCGGCTTTTTAACAATCGCTTAGAAGTGGTAAAAATCCTCTCTGGCGAAAATCTAAATTGAATGCAATTCTCAAACCGGTTAAGCCAGAATCGGACCATAAGAGCTTTCGTCTTATTTCTTTGCTCTGTCACACCTACAAGTTTTTCGAAAGGATATTGCTGACGCGTCTTCCTTCCTTTGTAGACCCAAATTTAATTACCGAGCAGGCTGGATTCCGTCAGGGAAAGTCTGGCTGCAATCAGACTCCGAAACTGACTTGGGTCAGTTTGGGTCAGTTGCGTCTCGAAACCATCTTCAATACGTTGGCGTATTGAAGATGGTTTCGAGACGCATAACGTGACAGGCACAGTATTTGTTGACCTGTCTGCGGCTTATGATATGGTCAAAATTAGGCGTCTTATTTGGCAAGTGTCCATCACTGAAGACTTTGGGTTTGTGCAAATGCTTAGGGAGCTTACTCCATAACAGGCGCTTCCAAGTCCACCTTCTAAAGGGAAAAGTAGATGGCGAACAATTAAAAATGGCCTTCCTCAAGAGAGTGAACTGGCCTTATTGCTGTTCAATATCTACACTGACGACCATCCCGTGTCTGGAGATATGACCCGTTTCCTGTACGCCGATGACTTAGCACTGACCTCACAAGCCGTGAACTTCGTGCAGGTTGAGGCAGCCTTGACTGCTGCTCTGGGAGACCTCGATCGGTACTACGCACAAAATGCATTGAAACCAAATCCGTCGAAAACGGAGTCCTGCGTCTTCCACTTGCGCAATTGAGACGCTAGGCGTAAGTTAAACATGCATTGGAGGGGGGTGCTTATAGCACACAACGATTATCTCAAATACCTGGGCATCACCATGGACAGATCTCTGACCTATAAGAAACACTGTCAGAACACCAAGAACAAGATACATGCCCGTAACAATCTAATTCATCGCCTAACCGCCACCAAATGGGGCGCATCGCCGGATGTTTTACGGACTTCAGCTCTAGCCCTTTCGTTTTCCGTAGGCGAATACGCGTGTCCGGTTTGTAATCGATCTGCCCACTCGAAACTGGTGGATACAGCCTTAAATGAAACGTGTCGTAATATTACAGGCTGTCTGAAACCTACCCCGGTTGAAATGCTGTATCCATTAGCTAGCATCGCACCTCAAGTGATTTGGAGCGTCGCAAACGGAAGACAAGCGCACTTCATCCACTGCACTCTTACTGCATGGCCCCCCATAGACTGAAAAGTCGCAGAAGCTTTATGTGCGTTTCGCCTGTTGACCGTAACCCCGCCATTGCAAGGCGTGTCCTGTGGGAGAGCGGTCCCTTACCACCTGCTCCTTTTGTTTCTCCTTCAGAGCATCCCCCTCAAGGACACAAACTGCCATGGCACACGTGGAAATCCCTTAACCGACTCCGATTTCAGGTGGCTAGATGAAAGGATGCCATGTTTAAGTGGGGCTTTTCTCATGGTACCGATGCAGGCATCTGCGGTTTCATCCCACAAGACATGCTCCACCTTCTGTCTAGTCCTGCGTGCCCTGAATCTTGCTTTTTGGACCTCATGATACGACGCGAATTACTGGGCACAACGCATTTCAGTCGCTTTTACCATCGACACGCTAAGAAGAATACAAAATATACGTGTTGTGGTTGTGGTGTGGTTATGATACGTGTGGGTAGGGGTTCTCCCTTGTTTTGTCGAACAACGTTTAATATAATTTAAATTCACAAACCTTAAAAATATGTAACTTCAATTGATTTAATTATTCGAATCGTATAATACAGGGTGACTTTGTTATCACTACCGAAATTTTGTGTGTTTTTTTCCACTGATGAATTTGAACAACTTTTACTATGGGGGCAATAGTGAAATCGAGAAAAAAAAATTAGATGTTCCATACAAAAGTTCAATTGGCGCGCGGTTAAAATGTATGCACTATATAAAAACAAAACTCAATAAACAATATAAGTAAACTGATCAATATACAAAATAAAATTAGGTATGTAAAAGGTAATTGTGCAAATTAATTTTAGATCAAACAAAAAAAATATGAAATGATTATTAGGTCTAATGACAATTATGTCATTAAAATGATAGTTGTATACCGAACGAATATAGTTCGTCAAAAAAATATGTCAAACATAAATATATTAAACAATTATTATAATAAGAGAGTAAAAGATTAGTAAAAGTGAAATTATATCAATCGTATTTCGACGAAACAAAGGATTACCGTGGGTAGGCCTTAATAGTAACTTATAAAAAGTATTAGATGCGTACCTTACGTGCCCTCTGTCAAGAAGTTTTATTACAGCGCTGTCAGGAGTTGAGTTCAAATCCCCCGTCAGTATAATAGGTAGATGACCGGATCTACAACAAATATAACAATTACAATATCGAGTACACTCTTAGTATCATAATAGATATAAAAGAAAAATGTGAGCAGATCAAGCATACGAGTGTAAATTGTTGCATGCGAATAAACCTACCAATTAAAGAGATTGAGAAGTGATAGGGATTCGTATCGTACATAGGTACTCATTATTGCATAGGACAAGGTAATTGTCCCCTACGATTTAAATAGACATGATCCCACCCAAGACAGAACGCTTTATTTGGTCCCATGTCTCATGACGCACACCGGTGCGTGACGAGACACGGTGATCACAATTAAATTTATATTCTATCTCAAGTGTGGCAGGCAGCAAATGGTTTAAGGCGACAGGCAGAATAGGCTAGTTAATCAAATTTAAAAAACTAGAGAGTACTTTTACATTATTAAATATATTAATCAAAAAGCTTAATATTTTTAAAAATATTTATGATCAATTTGAATGGGTATCAATAACGCTCGACCTGTCATGACGTCCTAAATAACGTGCTTACAGCCGAGTCTTCTTGACAGCAAAATACAATGAATACTTTTCTATGGTAAAGTAAAGTTAGCCTGTAACATCCCACTGCTGGGCAAAGGCCTTACTTCAACTATGAGGTAGTTTGAGCCATACTCCTCCACGCGGGCTCAGTGCGGGTTGGTAGAGGGGTGTTTGCGAGGCAAGCGACTAACCCTGCTGTCAGATGTTAACAAGCCGCTCATAAGGCCTGTGACTAGAATTTTGAATTTTTTAGTGACTTTTCTATAAAAGCAAAAAAAAACTTGCCATCGTTTTTGACGTTTGATAGGCGTTAATATTTTAATTATTTAAAATATTAATAATCCTAATTTAAATACAGAAATAAATTAGTTTTTTTTTTATAGATATCCCCATACCAAAGTTAATCACTAGAAACTACAAACATTGTGATTTGTTTTTAGTGAAAACTAGCCTATTGATATCTATAATTTAGCCGTTCAGAGAATGCTATTTTGACGCTTCTAATTGTGATAGAAAATTTACAGGAAATTTGACATTCCGTCAATACATTTTGTGTCAAAATAGCATTGTCCGATAGAATTTTAGGGGCAAAAAGAGTAAACTACTCACTCCCTAGCACTAGTATAGTATGCGAATCGGTCTATCTCCGCCAGCAGCACCTGTAGCTGCGCCAGTCGCACGTCGGTCCTCTTAGGGTTGTACAGCAGGTGCGTGGTCGCGACCACGATGGGTGACCGCGGCAGACCGCGGGGCACCAGCTTAACCATCATGCCTATGTTATCCCGGTTCAGGATGGGCAGTTCAGGCTGGTAAAACTCCACCTAAAATTACATATTTTCATCCATAATAACTAGGCTAAAACTGATTTTAGCTGTGTTATATTATTCTGATGTTCGGCATTTTGAAGCGTTCATGGTTGATTATGAATGTCGTATACAACAATAACGTGCCACAAAATTGTTTAACCTTTTCCGCCCAGCTATACAGTCTATAGTTAGCATTATGAGGGTTAAAACGTCAGCGTCGCTCTATCTTTATCACAATGATATTGTATTAAGAACTAGATCACCGGTGAGAGGCTTAAAGATAGTCAAGCAAGTACCACCTCATGACAAAGAAAACTTTGACTTTGACTTAGTCTGTTTTTGATGGCATCAGTGTCTCGATGCCTCAGTGCGCCTTTAAAACTGCAGAAACAACCAACTAAATAAAGAAAAACAAAACAGTCGGAATATCATATTTTCGTTAAGTAAATTGTATTTAATGATGCCTATCATTCATGAATGATTGAAGTATTTTTAATAAAATTAGTAAGTTTTGTTTTTTGCCAACCCACGGACCAACATAGTCGATATTCTAAGACAGTGCCATACATGGAGTAATTTGGTACGATATTTTTTTAATAATTTATCGACAAATATAAGCTTTCGCGGGTTCGAATCCCGCCCGCACGACTTTAACACATATGTCTATGGACATGAATATTAATATGCCTATGTTATATAACTATAAATAAAGTATACCTTCAGTTTCTTTGAAGTAACAGCGTAGACGTGATCAAAAGGTCACAAAGACTGTTGATAAACACATTAGTAAGGGATCCTCACGATTGTAGAAAAAAAATGTACGCCAACTATTAGCATGTTATTTTAAGGAATCATCCTGTTTACATGATGTCAGATAACTATGGTGTATTAATATTTTTTTATTTATTTAAATAAGGACTGTAAATATTTTCATAAAATTTATTTTATAAACAAATATACATGTGGTCACGTGATCGTGAATGCCTACGAGTAGCAGCAGTGAACGTGACTCTGATATTGGCGCTATGACATTTCAAGCATTCATGTGATACATTCAATTTGCATTTATTAGATGATTATTCAATATTTTAAACGTTAAATAGTTTGAAAATAAATGTTTTTGTTGATTAATATACTAACGAGCTAAAGTCTATTGTAATGTACCTACATACTTTAAAAAATATATTAAGAAAGCTACTCTATTAAGACTGTGTTCCAAAACTGATGTCTGATGTGAAAGATGTCAATCCATTGACATCCATTAATCAGACGATGCCATATTATGTAGGTACTCTTTTAGTTCGCGAGGCGACATCTACTTCTAAATACAATAT
The DNA here is from genome assembly GCA_963924145.1 of Pyrausta purpuralis. Classification (NCBI taxonomy): domain Eukaryota; kingdom Metazoa; phylum Arthropoda; class Insecta; order Lepidoptera; family Crambidae; genus Pyrausta; species Pyrausta purpuralis. The sequence continues at coordinate 27,705,492 of OZ001647.1, forward strand.
CATTGCTTTATCAGCAAGAAATAAACTGACAGCATCAGATTGATATTTTTCTATTACTGACAATTTCTTTTGCGGAAGTTCTGTAAGCGGTGTAACTGAGTTTTAGAGGACAAGACAAATAATAAACTTATAGGCAAACTTGTTTAAGGTAACTATCATGCATTGTTTTGATTAAGTTTAAAGCAACAATAACAAAAAGTCGCCACTGCAAGTTAATCACATCATCTCTTTTTTTAAATTAATTGATTTATTATTCGATCTTGATAATCCAGTACAATATAAATGAACAAATATATCTAAAACACTGTATGTAGTCGACAGAAATTATTCGTATAAAATTTATTGTCTGCTATTATTATGGCCAGTCATAACGACTATTCCTTTCACCCTCATAGCTCGATAGGACAACAATCTGACACGACCGGAGAGAGACCAGACGCAGGACCAACGACTTGACGTGAGCACCGAGGCACGGTGGTGAATCACCGGCAACTTTCAAACTCCGGGATACCCTGAGAATTTCTGAACCGAAAAACCCAAGTACATTTTTTGGCCGGGGATCGAACCCGGGACCTCTAGCGTAGCCGTTGCTTTAAAATGCGACCCTCTAACTAACCGCTGCGCCTCCGATACAGTTATTATTATACGTAATCCTCTGAGGCTATTATTATATCTAGCTCCTAAGCAATTACGTCTAGTCGTGTGGATCTAGATCTAGTAAGACATTGATAAATAACACAGTTGTCTTCACAACTAATAACAAATGGCAAAGATATTTTATCAAAACAACACAAGCTCTTAAAAATAATCTTAGGATATATGTATTCGCTCAGCAATCCCAAGAATCAGGACGGGTCAAGGATAAAAAGTGTCAAAAATTATAATGAATACTTCATGAACCCGTACGTTCTTATTATACTGGAGAATGAGACTATAATTGTAGTGTGCTATCAACATATTCAATCTATGGGTGGCAAGGCCCGCGGTGAAAATAGACTCGAATACGACTTTTGCACCTTGACTCAGTTTAAAACGGGCACAGGGTATTGAGATTCAAGGAATTTTCTCACTGCACCGTAACCTACCATGACCGTGCTAGGAATGTGACAGGCACGAGAAGCAAAACGATGAGCTCTATCTACCCACTGAACGGTTTAACAGCATTCTATGTAACCGTTATATAAGGTCACCTCGTTTTAAATGATAATATTACAAGGGCCGATACAGTACGAGAAAAGAAACATTTTTTGTAGAAAACACTTAGGGTTTTTATGCGTTAGTTTTTGAGAAAATTTGGGATGCAGGTTTTTTTTCAGCTTTTTATTTTTTTTTTAATAAAGGTCTATTTAGATTAGAGCAACAAAGGGAAGGCATTGAATTGAGAAAGACGTTGCCTATGACGTAGATAACTTTTAAAATGTACAGGAGGCTGTTTTAAAAAATATATTTTCTTTGTTAGAGATAATTAAAAAAAAACTCGATTTTTAAAAAAATAATGAGAGTATCGTGTTGCTATGATGTTTCAAAAGACACAGTAAAAATATTATCACTTAAAATGATTTGACCTTATATAGAGCGAGAGCGAGCGAGGACGCATTTGGCGACACGGTGTATGTCGGTGGCGGAACGGTCTCTTGGGCAAGGTGTCATAGTGCAATACAAATAAATATTTTTTTGCCGGTCCGCTGCTATCTGTCACGGTAAGGTACCGTGTACTGGGCAATAACGTTTAACCAAAATTCCTATATTTACATTCGCAACTACACTGGTAAATAATATATGGTCAAATTGTTAGGATAAATTCCTCGGTTCATTTAGTTGAACTTCACTTAGCTTCATTGTATTCAATTTTCTTCTAAGTCCTCAACAACATTAAATAACTATAAAATCATAGTGTAAACACTGCGACTTTTGGCGGACTGCGACTGCAGCTTTTAGACTAACGCGCGTTAGCATCGATACGATTGCCATTATTCAGATACAGTTGTTAACGCCCAGCTTCTGCATTGCGACTGCATTGATACTAATGCGCGACAGCATCGCGACTGAATCCATCTGAGACTGCTCCTTAAAGTCGCAAACTGTGTGAAGGGACTATAACGGTTGCAGGTTTGAATAGCACATCTCCTTTTATGGATTCCGTAATTATAGACTCTACTTCTGACTCTAAATTAGCATTTCAACCAGTGTTAGATGGCTAAAATCGAAAATACGGTCATCTTTTATGGTCTATGGATAGGTGGAACGTAAACTAGTATTACTTATGGCCAATAGTACATGGAAAAGTAAAAAAGTTAAAGGTACATTCGCTTTTGCATTATTTGCTGCAAATAAATTTCGCACATCCACAGCTGAAAAAAGTTATTTATTAATTACAACCAATTTTTACTGCCAATGTTACTAATGTAACTTCATTGACAGTGTTTCAGTTGAATAACCAAGTGCCTGTCTACCGAACACAATAATATTGTACGACAATATTTGAAATAGTATTCTAATTATTATATAAACATTCAAGAATCTGCCACTAAAAAAAGCGAGTACATACTTAACTTACTGCATTTTCTTAGTAACAAGGACAGTCCGATTCCAAACACGGATACAAACAGTAGGCATCAGCCACGTATCTATACTTAATATTATACAGCTTGTTTTATTTGAAAGCGCTAATCTCAGGAACTTCTAGACCAATTTGATAAAATATTTTTGTGTTGCTTAGCTTCGCTTCGCTTAGTCGCTTAGGGGACCGCTATAGGACTGGATATAATAGGAGCATACTCACACTGATATGATCCTCCATTTCAAATACCGACTGTTTGAAATATATCGCGCAACCATCTTGTCTGTGTCCAGTTTTCTGCTTGAATACCCCATAGTATCCCATATCCTCGAATTTAGAGTAGAAACTATTCAGATGAGACGCCTGGACTTCTTGGAGGCACAGGATCTAAAACAAACCGTGAATTAATAGCGATATTAACTAAAATATCTGTCAACGCCGATCAGTGTTTGTTAATTTTTTAAGATGTTGTTGATTCAAACTCAAATCGCGCATGGCCGGTAAACTGACGATAATCAAATGTTTGTTAGTGACGTCATTCATCACGTACAAAGTACATTGCAAAGTAAACATTGCAGAGGTGATGCGTAAATCTGTATACTTTTTTGCGTATGAGTATACTAGGATTTATCACTGATCGATGTTGATAGATACAAAAAATATGAAGGATTTTTATGTCTCTTATCGACAACCGATTCAAGGCAAATTGCACTGTTTGATACGGGTGCTTGTTTTGCCCAACTTATAACTTATACCTCTGGGAAGATATGTGTTATTTAAAGAATTATTTACTTAAGTCATGGGTTCATAACCCACTGATGGTATTGTTATCATAATATGATGATAAACAACGTCTTGTGTCTGATGTTTCTGAAAACAAGATTTACTAGTTTTGATGACATATTTTTTTTTAATGTAAATCACGTCTAAAGGTGTTTGTAAATATTAGAATTAACACATTTGCTTGCATTACTATTATTACATTTATACAATACACTATTATACAAGATTTTTATAAATTATTTTAAAACTAAAACTTGTAGTGTTAATTCTAGTGAGTAGTTTAGTATAGATGGTAGAAACGGAACTTTAGCTCTCTGTCTTCAAAAAAACGATGTTAAAATGTTTTAAGTTAATGACACATATTTTTTTTATTGTTTACTTAATTTCGTATTAACATCAGCCTGATCATTATTGCGTCGTCAGCTATTGATAATAGCTTAGCCTAAGATAGAGTATCAGAGGGCAATTGTGATGTGAATAACAGCATTATGATTATAAATAAACAAAAGCATGCCTTGTTTCTTTATATTTGACAATATCAGTTGGCTTCTTTATCTATTAAATCTCAATGACTATTGAAAAAGTCTGATTGTACTAAAAAAAAACAGTAAACAAATAATGAACACAACAATTGTTGTCTTTATAGTAACTTGCAAACCGTTAATTGACTTAATAAAAGCTTTAAATCCGCATTATGCTGCTATGAGACCTTTTTATTTTATTCAAAAAAGATACATAGTTTTTTCTTAACTCTAGTCTTCAAAACTTCTGCGCAGTTAGTAGGCAGTCGCTCTCGTGGTATATTCGCCTTAAAACTATGTAGCTTGCTTGTATACTGAATATGCATGCAGCAACAGAGTTTCATAGGTAGGTACAGCCAACATCCCGTCAAGGTAGACACGGTCTTATTTGTTTGTAGTAGGGATCAGTTTTCAACAAAAATGTGTAGACTGACATGCTGGCGACCACCGTCACAATGTTATGTTTCTTTATATACTTGTTTAAAACTTTTTAATATCATCTTAACTAGGTACTACAATCATTCGAAGTCACAAAGACAGGTAGTGTTTTTTAATTTGGACTTCAGATGGGTTTTGATGTGTGTTTAAAACACATGTAAAGCGTTCTGCCCAAACGTTTCATTGCTATCGGACTGCCTACGATCTAATGTTAAGAAGCACTAAGCATAGAAAAAAAAGAAGAAACAAACAATACATTAAACTCTTTCTTACGTCCGGAGCCAGGTTGACAATCTCGTCGTATAGCCTAGCCGACCTGACCTTCCACGTCAAGTTCCTCGGCGAGCACTCCGTGTAGAGGTAAGGGTGGCATTCCAGCAGATACTGAGCTAACACGTTGTACGAGACCACGCGAAAACGGAACGCATTGCTGCCTGGAACAAGCGAGAACCTATATCAGTACTGAACCATTATACTGGTGTATATAGCTAAGATAGACAAACTAGGAATTCGATTCTCGTAGCAAGAGAAGGCTGTACGGTTTTGCATCAAATTAGATACGAGCACTGTGGAAAAGAACCGGCTAAGAGCGAGTCGGACTCGCGCACGAAGGGTTCCGTAACTGGGTAAGGAGTTCATTAATTGAAAGGCGTAAAAAGTGACGTCAGAAACGTCTCAACTTTGCGGTCGACCTAAAGTAAACAAAGTCGAGGCAAAGTAATTGTGTCTAGATTTCCAGTTCCCTAAAATCAACCGGAGTTGTTATTTACTTTTGTTTAGACACCTATAAGCGAGTAGTAGAGGTTGGTGTCTAATGCTGAAATTGCTGTGCAGAAGTCAATAAATTTTAACATACCATCACATGTGTCGCTTTTTTTTCCAACCGTCTCCCAAACCCGAAAATCAGATGGAATCTTATTAGTCCTCATATTGGAAGAAGATCCAGACTCCCCGTACTGAGCTCTCCAGTCAACGTGCTCTTCAGCAGGAGAACTAGAAATGAAAAAAGTATTTACTACTGATGAAGTAAATTTTAAAAAATAAGAACGACTAGACAGACCACTCCTTGTAACTAGGTGGATAAAAACATTGGGTAAGTAAGTAAAAAAATAATTGAAAACTTTTGCTTAGTTACAGTATTTTAAATAATACAGACATAGTAATGGAGTTAGTAACTCAAGAGTACTTATTGAGCCGCCAGTGGGCAATGACTGATATCCATACAAAAGTGGCACAATATAAAAATGATTTATCAATACCAACAAGTTCATAGATTGCCACCAATTGTTATCTTGTTACTACTTGCAACATCTAGGCTTTACCAATACAGAAACATTAATATGATAAAAATTACTCCATTACACATGAAATGAAACTGATGAAAGATTTCATTTCACCAGTACTAATCCATGTAATATTTTTACTTACACTTCAAACTGTCCTCCATAGCTGATGTGGTTTAGATTTGGTTGCAATGATTCACTCATTTGTCTAGTTCGCTTTGGTTCATTTGAATGCAAAGATGGGATTTTTATCCGTGACCTTTTTTTTATACTAGCAAGCAATCTAGACTGCACTGCCAGATGCAGCAGAGGTGGAACTAGTAATGCATCCAAGGAACTGTCTATCTTGCATGTCTTATGCATACACAAGTGTGAAAACTTCCTCACATGTGATTGGTTACTAATTATGTCACAAGTGACCCTCAAATATCTGCAAAAACTGTTGGACAATTTCAGCATAGCTTTATAAACATAAACAAATGGAAAACTTATTCAAATCATGACTAGTCTAGAACAACCACTTTGGACATGCATTACTTGGCCATATCTAGTTAGTTTTGCATTTGACATGGAATCTGCTCAGTGATATTCAACTTGATGACCTGAAAAGAATATTACAAATAATTTTATGGCAAACAGTCATTAAAAAAACAACAATGTATCAAATGATAAACACAGTTTATAGCGGTGACTTTGTTCTATGTTTAAAAGCTAAAAATCAGCTTCATAACAATTTAATTTAAGCATATTTTACGTCACAATACATGAAACAAGTGTCTGTAATATTATGTTGCCAGATGGGATATGTTTATTTATCCATAAATGGTTCCTACACTCTTTATGATAAGCTCCCATCTCGAAGAATACACTCCAACCACATAGCCCTCAGAAAATGTATGGACGATTAATAAACGGATTGCCATCCATATCGTAAACAACAAGTAAAACCACATGCCAACAAGTCACATAAACAAATTTCGCTAACGACCCCCCAACAGGCCGAAACCCCCAAAACCATAAACAACAATCATTAAGAAAAGAAAAATACTCTTTACCTATTATATAACTTTGTTTCTCTTACCGTCTGACTAAAACATTTAATGGAACATCATAATATCCGAAGATATGACAACAATACCTTAAGTAACCTATAACAACGAAATAGAAATATGATTTTAAAAAAAACTTACATGCATTTAATCAAAGCCATAGTTAAGTAACTTGAAAGGCAAAGAGCAAAAACCATGACGAGCATCTAAAATCTACTGTAAAAATACATTTTTATTGACCCACCGACCTCTCCTATCGTCGTTTCGTATCTCAGTTATGTCATGATGTCATAATTGACAGCGGTCATCTGTTTGTCACTGTCATGTGCTCACTGACAGCTGTTATTACGCTTTTTACAAGTTTATGGGATAACCACCACATCACACATTAGCGGAATATTCGGAGTGTCCCTGGTGAACGGATATCGATAGTTGCACTTGCAGATTTCACAGTCTACTTTCACCTTTTAGGTATCAGAATCTCACTTTATTCAGGGACACACCGTATACATTTGATATCGAGGGCGATGCCGATTCGAGAAATATCATATCGATGCAGCAATATTGTCATTTAAAAAGTACATAGTATACTTATTTGGATACGTTTCACTAGGTATTATATGATTTGTGTCGGTCATTCCTAGGATTAACTTAAAGCCGGCTTTGCGTAGATACCGGGAGCCATGCCATGCCACTGGGCAGTGCGGGCTACCTTAGAAAACAATTTAAATTATCAAAATAGTATTTGACTACGTTTTGAATCGGGATCATCGGGACGATCGGGAGGGCAGCCTCTAAATCTAAGCATTTTATTAGACTACACACGTCACTTTTGGTCGGAATGGTCACCCATCCAAACACGACCACTGCGCTACGAGCACTTCTCTGCTCTATGTATTAAACACACACAACTATACAGGGTGTTTGGTAGGGAGCTGTACATACGTCTAGGGTACAAACTCGGGATGGTCTGCTACCTACCCCCGCCCATTATATTAAACTTGGCTTCAAGGTTTTTTTTAATGTTTTAGAAAAAAACATTTTTTTGGACTAAAACTACCTGTAGCTCAAAATCTATTTATAGGACAGGTCTGTTTATGGTCTTCTTTTAATTGTTAGAGTCTTAGTATACTGTAAAAATTAATTTCACATCAGAAAATTGTAGAGAAGAAATGTTATGGGGCCTGAAGTACCGTAGTAAGGTAAAAAATATTTTTCAGGGTAATTTTCTATGGAGTTTAAAAAAAATCTAAAAAGGTTGGAACTCTTCTGATTTTTCGAAAACATCCCTTTTTAAAGATATGCTTAAAATGTTACTATCCCTTTTAGTTCCGAAGTTATTAATTAATTTCCGCAACTAGGGCACTTTAAGTAACAATTTCAACTAATGAAACTGCTAGCGCTAACACTACAAACGTAAGGTAAAAAGTGAAATTGGAAAATAACTTCGAAACTATAAGTGATAATAACACTTTAAGCATACCTTTAGAAAATGTAAGGACTGGGGATGTTTTCAAAAAATCAGAAGAACCTTCCAACTTCCAACCTTGTTAGTCCATTACTGGGCACCTAGGGAGTGAAAAGGTACAGAGGATTCCAAAGAAGGTTTTCCGTGAACGTATGGGCAGGCGTCATTGGCAATCGCTTGATAGGGCCACACTTCTGCCAGACAACTTAAACGGGCAAAACTATTTACATTTCCTCGAAAATGAATTGCTCATTTTAGTGGAAGCTGTGTTTGACGAAGATCGGCCCATAGTCTTTTAGCACGACGGCGGTCCTGACCATTGGAGCCTAGCAGTGAGAGAGTTTTTAAACAACTCCTTCCCTAATGCTTGGATTGGTCGGGGTGGGCCAATTCCTTGGCTTCCAAGGTGACCTTACCCCGCTTGGCTTCTACGTCTGGGGAAGGGCGAAAGATTTGGCAGAGGAAGTACCAACAAGGGAAGTTTTAATAAGCAATATCCACGCCGCTTTCAATACGATGCGTGAGGAACTGCTGCTTGGCAGGGTGACCGTGGAGATGAGGAAGACGTGCCGAGCATGCTTACAAGTCAAGTCACCAATTTGAACATATTTTGTAATTAAATAAGTCATTAAGAAAAGTTGCGTTTCATTTGCTATCCTTTTACGATCGGACACATGAAGGTATTTTTTAACCGACTTCAAAAAAGGAGGAGGTTTTCAATTCGACTGTATGTTTTTTTTTTTTTTTGTATGTTTGTTACCTCATATCTCAGTCGTTTGTCGACCGAATCGAAATTTTTTTTTGCCTACTTAGAGAGTGCACCTTCTAGTTGGTCCCATTTTTTCCATTTTGGGATCTGATGATGGGATCTTGGTGTAATCGAGGGAAACCCTCAAATTTTAAAGGCACGTATAGTGTTTCTTTACTAGAATCTTAATGTTGACGTGTTGTTACGTCTGATAGTCAACATCTTGTGGGGCTGAGCTGATGGTGGAACTCCTTAACGCTTAGGAGTTCAGTAATTATAATGACGGAACTTATAATAGGTAGTTTGTAGCTTCTTAAAAAAGAGAGTCATAAGGTGCAACTCCCCCCCCTCTTATGTAATCACTAAAATTGAAGAAATAAAATAAACTTTAAAAAAAGTAAAAACCGACTTCAAAACCAAAATGCACTAAAAAGTCTTAAATAAACTCTTCACCATTGAAAGGAAAGGAATCCGTTTTAGGCAAACAATTCTTTTTGGAGTTTGGTTTGGATTAATTAATAACTTCGGACTTAAAACTGATAGTAACATATTTAGCAAATTTTTATAAAGGGTATATGGACTGGGGATGTTTTCAATAAACCAGAAGAACACCAATCTTGTTAGTTTTTTTTTAAAACCCCTAGAAACTTGCCCTAAAATTATTTTTTACCTTACTACGGTATCTCAGGCCCCATAACTTTTCTTCTCTATAATTTTCTGGTGTAAAATTAAATTTCTCAGTACACCAAGACTCTAAAGATAAAAACAAGACAATTAGCAGACCTGTCCCATTAAAAGATTTTGAGCTACAGGTAGTTTTAGTCCAAAAAATAGTTTTTTTTTCTAAAAAATAAAAATAAAACCTTGAGGCCAAGGTCAATATAATGGGGGTAGGTAGCAGACCATCTCTAGTTTGTACCCTAGGCGTATGTACAGCTCCCTACCAAACACCCTGTATAATAAATTTAAATCGATAACCAGTGGGTTTCACTAACCTAAATTAACCGTTCCTTAACCTAACTATAAATTTAACCTAACTAGCTACTTGACTGTTGTTGGATGAAATGGGTTGGAAATGAATCTTTTACTTGAAAGACAAGGGTACGTATTACAATACCGAATTTTAATATACCGAACTTCATAAGCCCTACGAACGGAAGGCTGAATTTTAGAATGCCGAATATTTATATGATCAAAAGTTCTAAATACCGAAAGTTTGAAATCCTAAAAATTCACCGAATCTAATAAGACCTATGATTGGAAAGCCGAATACTAAAATGCCGAATTTCAAAATACCGACTGTTTATATGACCGAAAGTTCAATATACCGACTGTATTTACCGAATATACCAAAAAATGTAAATCCCGAAGATTAGAAATACCAAATTTAACAAGACCTTTATACGAAACGCCAAACAAATAGTATACCATTAAGATTGAGGTTCATTAAGAAAAACAAATTTTGATTGACCCCGAATCGCCGTGAGCCTTCGCCGTGGTACTAGTCTGCCCGATACTAGAGTGTAATTCAAAAGCCGGAGGCGCGGAGGGAGAGCAGCACTCGCCCGCTGTAGCAAATCTCTCAATCGCATTTCAATGCTCAATAAGAAAGTTTAGCACGAGAATAACGATCCGAATCAGTGAGCGCGATCTAGAGCACGCTTTAATTTGTTGCCTCCTTTGTCTTTATTGTTTTCTTCAATAGCACACATTATTATGATGATTCCAACACAAAATCACAATAAGTTACTAGAGAAAAACAATTACCAAAATGAAGAAACAAAATTCAACTTCCTCTTCTCGTTTCCCACGCTAAATTCCAACTTCTGCCCGTTTTTTTATAATACAAGTTTAACGTCCTTGGCTCAACGCCATACAGACTGTTCTTTAGTATTTTAATTCATTTTATATCACTTTAAACTATCCTATCTTAACCTAACTCATTAAAATGCGAGGTGGTTCACATTTCAATGCTCAACAAGGAAACTTAGCGCAGGAACAGCGATCCGGATAAGACGGCGCGAACTGATCACTTCACTTAATTCCCTACTTTAATTGCAAAATGAAGATATTAGGTCCGTCCTTCCCTTTTTGTTTTCCGTGCAAAACTCGAAAACTTCCGGCCGTTTTTTTTTAATAATTGTTTTACGGCTCTGGACGATCCTTGCTGCAAAATCTTAAGTGTTGCTGTCTTCTTATAACTTTTTTCCCCTTATTTATTGTCTTGTCAACTTGTTAGTAAGTTATATTAATCATCGTATCTTCAGTTCCGAAACTGTATCATGTAAGCATTTGCGTACTTTAGATGTTTTGAATCGTAGAGATTACGTATTTACACAATTCTTCATATGTATCGGTATTCTTTAGTAAAGGTGGCAATAGGGGGGGTATTTCTTTATGTTTATATATCTTCATTAAGCTATCTATCAATACCATTCTTTGTAAAGTAAAGGCTGGGCAATTCAGCATCAAGGTGATCCAAGGTGGCTCTGTCGTTGGCACAACAATCACAAATGTCTGAACGTCTGAGATGGATTCGTTTCAGATGTGCTGGAAACTTGCATTGTCCTAATCTCAATCTATTTATCGTTGTGATAAATATTCTTGTAGGTGAATGTATTTTGAAAAACCATGGCTTGCTTGGTATATTTTCTTGAATGTCAGCATACCATTTTCCTTTCACTTGTTTGGTCCTTTCCCAATCCTGCCGCCAGTCTTCATACATTCTGATCTTCAGTAGTGAAAAGTAGTCCGTAAATGGCACGAGTGGAGCCGGATATTGCGAGTGGAAGGATGGTGTTTGAATTTTTATCAGGCTGTCTACAGTTTCATTTCCTCATATTCCTTGATGTGCTGGTACCCACAGGAACTCTATGAGTAGATGAGGGTTTTCTTGAATATATAGTCTTGTCTTAGTTATATATAGATTGTTCTTGTAAGATAGCTTAGGGTTTTCCAATGAAATCAAAACACTTAATGAATCCGTTATTATTAGGAATTTGCTATCGTCTTCAATTCTACTAAGATATTGTAACGCCATGTAGATGGCATATGCTTCTGCCGTAAAAATCGATGTATTCTTGTCTAAGGTGAAGCATCGTCCGAACTTTCTCTTTGAGTCATATTATGCTGCTTTAGTGTGATCAATAGTCTTCGAGCCATCGGTATATAAATATCGATATTGTGTCTTTTCTGTATTTACAAAATGTAAAAACTCTTCATTGGCCAATATCTTATTCTTGCAAATCCTCGGTTTCGTTATCTGAATTTCCAGTGTACTCAAATCCCATTTTACACTTTGGTTTATGCATTTGCATATACATTTCAAATCTTTAATTTGCTCACTATTTACAATCTAATTATTTTGATAACTACAAGTATAAATCTTACTGGCTAAAACTTTAACACAGAATTTTTCTGCTAGATAGGTACTTATACGGTCTTATCAAAATTGGAGGGATGCCAGCCTCTATTTCTAAAGAATTTATCGGAGTAGAACACATAGCCCCTGTAATTATTCGTAATCCTTTATTTTGTAACACTTCTAGCTTTTGAAATAGAGACTGACTGATAAACTTGCCATAAATAATCAAGCAGTAGTCATAGTGACTTCATATTAAGCAATTTGGGATCCATTCCCCAGGATACGCTTGCTAAATATCGCATTATATTTACACTATTTTGCATTCTATTAACAATTTTTAAGGCATGAGAATTGAATGACATTTTCGTATCAAAAATTACACCAAGAAACTTTTTCTCCTCTACAAAATTAATATTTACAGAACAGTAACTTAGACACATATTTACAGGATAAAAATCTATTGTTTTACTAAAGATCATAGCTGAGCTTTTCTGTGGATTTATTTTTAAATAAAGTATACAATTATAATATAGATAAAGTTTCTGTAGAGCTTCATTTAACTTACTTATTGCTGATGCTTAATTTCTATTCGACGTATAAATAACAATGTCGTCCGCATAGGTGGTCCGCATATTGGAGCATGAACAACTTGGGTATTGATACATATTTATGAAACAATGCAGTATATAATGCGTACATCAATGGAGATAACGTGGCCCCATGCATAACACCTTTGTAAGCCAACTTTGGACCAATCAATGAATTGTTATATTTGACATAAACCTTTCGAGCATATATTACATACCTAAATTATCAAACCCTTACATACAGTAAACAGCCTCGAAATAATGTCTTGTGGGGAGATAGGGATAAAAATCAGACTGCAAAGTATAAACAGTTGTGTCACAATAGCTTAAGTAAAATTGATTTTCCAGTTGAATGTCAAGAATGTAGTAACCACATTTGTAAAATTGAAGACCATAGAAAAGTAATTGACATGTTGTACCATGACATTGTAAAATCACTATCTGAGGCAGCGGTAATAGCTACAAATGATGTAACGGTAAGAAGGGCTGGTAAAAAACCGTACATAGCGGGGTGGAATAAGCATGTCAGAGACGATCACGGGCAGGCGAGGCTTGATTTTAAGGGTGCGTTCCGTATTGCGCTGACAGCGAAAATATCACTGATATCGCGCTTACAAACCGTTCCGATTTGGCGTTAGCGCGTCAACGATAGCTGTAGTGACGTCACGGCTGACGTCACTATCACCGCCATCTTGCGTTCACAGTGCAATCGTTTTGCTGCGTTAGCACCGTGAGCGTCTAAGAGCGTACTGTCACATTGACGCATTTGACGTCTTTTTGCTTCAAAGAACAGCAAATGTGATCTAAAGCCGTTCCGAAATGAAATCGCGTCAACAGCGCTGTCAGCACGCTAATCAAATCGGAACGGCTTTTGACGCTCACAGTGCCAACAGTGATATTGGCGCAATACGGAACGCATGTTTGGTAAACCCAAATGTGGGGAGTTCTACAATCAAATGTGTGAAAGTCGTAAAATATTTAAAGCTAAATTGAACTGGTGCCTTAGGAATCAAGAACAGATTAAAATGGATATTTTAGCTACACATCATAATGATAAAACGTTTTCGAAATTTTGGAAAGCTGTAGCTAAACAGAATGCCAGGCCGGGCATGCCCGTGAGCGTTGACGGGGTGAGTGAGCCACAAGCTATTGCCAACCTCTTCAAGAACCATTTCCGGGTCGAGTCGAGGATTAAACCTGCGCGTTGCACGGATGCTGATACTACTTTTGACAGTGAGTGTTCTCCACCATTAATCATCACAGCTAAAGAGGTAGCCACGGTGATCGCGCACATGTCAAGGGGAAAGTCCCCTGGACATGACGGGCTAAGTGTGGAACACTTCAAAAATGCTGGGGTTCACTTGCCTCGTGTTCTGGCACTGCTGTACAATCTCTGCTTGCGACACTCGTACTTGCCCCCTGATTTCATGAAAACGATTGTTGTACCTGTTATCAAGAACAAATCGGGAGACGCGTCAGATAGGTGCAACTACAGACCCATTTCGTTGGCAACCATTACAGCTAAAGTGTTTGATGGTGTGCTTGACAAGCTCTTGGATGGGCATTTGAACCTGCACGATGCCCAATTCGGTTTCCGGGCCGGCTTATCTACTGAGAGTGCTATCCTAGCCCTCAAGCGCACCGTCAGATACTACACCGACAGAAGCACCCCCGTATACGCATGCTTCTTGGATCTGTCAAAAGCCTTCGACTTGGTGTCCTACCCGTTGCTGTGGAATAAGATGAAGGGCATTGGTCTTCCGCCGGAGGTCATAGAGATTTTCAGGCACTGGTACGGCAACCAGGTTAATTACGTGCGATGGGCGGATGGGCAATCGGACGAGTACAGGTTGGAATGCGGCGTGAGACAAGTGGGGTTGACGTCTCCGAAGCTTTTCAACTTGTACATCGACCAGCTGATCCGCGGGCTCAGCAGCATGCACGCGGGATGTTCTATAGATGGTGTACAACATCGATCGGCGCACTCAGGAAGCTGGTGCAAACGTGTGAGGCCTATGCTGAATCTCACGGGTTGAGATACAATACAAAAAAGAGTGAGCTCCTGGTCTTCGCCGTTGGCAGCAGCTCTCCACAAGTCGTTCCGCCTGTCACATTGTCTGGAACTGTCTTGACGAGAGTCAAACAGTTCAAATACCTTGGGCACATCGTAACAGAAGACCTGAAGGATGATCATGACATAGAGCGGGAACGCAGGGCGTTGGCGGTCAGAAGCAATATGCTGGCCCGTAGGTTTGCTCGTTGTACGAAAGAAGTAAAAATTACCCTGTTTAAGGCGTACTGTCAATCATTTTATACGAGCTGCCTATGGGTGAGATATACGCGGAAGGCCTACAGCGCCCTGCGGGTCCAATACAACAATGCTTTCCGGATGTTGTTTGGGTTGCCGCGCTTCTGCAGCGCGTCGGGTATGTTCGCCGAGGCACACACTGATGGATTTTACGCGATCATTCGCAAGAAAGTGGCCTCGCTGATGAGCAGAGTGTGCGGCAGCTCCAATGCCATTCTGAGGGTGGTGGGGGGTAGGCCCGAGTGTCCTATCGCTGATCATTGGGCGGCCCTTTTGATCGGAGCAAAGCATTAATTGAAAAAAAAAAAACATGTTATTGCATTATAGTGGGTTGACATTGTTTTTTTTTTGTAATTTATTGACATGTGTATTTTAATTATTATTTGAAATTATTATTATTATTTATTTAGTTTAATGCTATCAACGTAATCGTAAGAAGTACTAACAATTTATATGGAATTTTATTCTGAAATAAAATATTTGAATTGAATTGAATATATAAAGTTGAAAATCCACTGACTTATATTGCCAGGGATATTGTAGCTATCTAAAATTTTAACAAGACTAAATAGATCAACATTTTCAAAAGCTCCACTAACGTCCAAGAAAGTACTAACTAAATATTTATTATTAAAAAAAGCTTCATTAATATCTCCTGCAAATGTAACTAAACTATCGGTGGTACTGCAACCTTTGCGGAAACCAAATTGTTCAGGTGGAATTAAAAGTCTAGATTCTGCGTAAGTCTCAAGCCTACTTTTGATCATGTTTTCAAATATTTTGCCTACACACGATGATAAAGATATAGGCCTATAAGATTCAGCCAAAACTGGAATCTTTTTCTGGCTTCAAGATAGGTACAACAGCTATTGTTTTCCATGATGCAGGTATTACATTTTCTTGCCACAACTGATTGAAAATATGCAAAAGAACTAGTTTAGCAGACTCATCTAATTTTTTAATTAAAATATATGGAATAGTATCAAGTCTTGGCGTGGTATTTTTTTTACTATTTAATGACAAACTAAACTCTTCGAACGAAAATGGATCAGTTAAAAAGGAATTCATATCGTTTTTTTTTTTAAATATTCTGTTAAATCCTCAATATCATCACATTGTTGATTGGAAGCTATTTTGTCTAAAAAGTCATTTACAAAGCATTTTTCTTATAAGTCTTTTTTCTTATAAATTAAGTATATAATTCTCTATAGTAGGGTATCGTCTATATACATATAAGGCAAGTTTACTTTCGTTTACAGTATTTGCGCAAGTGTCATTCCACCAGGGAACTTTGGTTTATGATACATGTTCATACTATTACTATTTTTGACTAGAGGCACAAATTCATTTCTAAGTTCAAGAATTAAATCAGTAAATTTTTCATAAGCCACTAAACAATTCAGTTCTAAAATAACATTATAAAAAACAATTTAGATTTTTCTTTGTAACCTTGCCAATCTGCTTTATCATATGTATTTGAATTTTTCAAAAGGAGGTCTATGTTCAAACAAGTCTATATTTACATCAATATTTACAAATGTTGGAAAATGATAGCTAACAAGTGTATCATCTGTATAAACATACCAGTCTGCAGAAGTCGCTAAGCATGGGGATATAACAGCAATATCTATAGCCGATGGTGACTGATTAGGGCGATTAAGAGTTGTCACTTCACCAGTGTTTAATATATACAAATCTGTTCGTTCAGTCATATCGTAAATTTGTGTACCTCTGTGCTTAGTAACTGCAGATCCGAAGGCTGTATGATGGGCGTTAAAGTCTCCCATAATTAATATAGGAGATGCTAATGATGATATAACATTTTTAAGTAGGGTAATAGGGAATCGACCTCTTCGTGGTGGACAATATACTCCTAATATTGTTAAAGACCTATCTTTCAATTTTACACTTATTGCTATTGTTTGTACCTTTTCGGAACTTTGTGTAATTATTTGCCTACTTTTAATGGAGGTTTAACATAATATGGCGATACCGCCGTAACCATTTTGACTATCTTGTCGGTAAATGTCATAACCTTTAATGTTGACTTTATCAGCTGGATAAAGCCAAGTCGATAAGCGCAACGCCGGTCTAAGCCAAGGTGTTTCCGCTGCACTCAACCTCATTCTGGAGACCAATGCACTGTTCAGGAAAATGCGGGCTCTTGTATCCTTTGCACTGGCTCGCATTTTGCCTTAAATAAATCTTGCCCTGAACACGCTCGCCAAAAAGTAATTAAAATGACTATGTCTCTTACGAGCAGGCTGCCGCACTTTATCCACTGGTTCCTCGACAGGATATCAATCGCAATCACCCTCTGCTCCATCAGCATCCTATAAAAAAACAATTTCTCGTCCCTCCCGTCCCCGGGCTCCTTTGGGTAACGGTTATGATAGACAGGCGCATTAGACGATTACTCGCGAATGTGCCTCCTCCCTCCCAAATGGCTGTGCCCTGAATGGTCCCTCTTCCACTTCTGCTTTACCTGAAGACAATGAAAATCTTCTCGAGCTTATCCTCTCCCTGATTCTTCGTGTAGTTACCGGTCATGGAGACCGCATACCGTCCAACGTTGTCCAAAAGCTCTCCCAGTTCTCTCAATTTTCATTAGGTAATGAATCCCAGTTCCACGGTAGTCCAGTGGAATTGTCAAAGTATTAGACGTAAAAAACATGTTTTGATTTATTTTATCAACAAATACAATCCATCCATCTTTGCCGTCTCGGAGACTTGGTTGGTACCTGAATCACGTTTTCGCATGACGGGCTATTCGTGTCTCCGGGATGACAGAGATGATGGCTATGCAGGTAGCGCCTTACTCATAAAGCGCTTTCTGCCTTTTTCTCAGATTTCCCTTCCCCCGCACATTCGGGCCATTAGTGTTGTGGCTGTGCGCGCTTTTGATATTTCATTCATTTCTGTGTATATCCCATACCCTAATTCCACATCCCGTAATGAACTTTGTTCTATTATTTCATCCCTCCCCTCTCCAGTACTTGTTTTGGGTGATCTTAACGCCCACCATATCTCCTGGGGATGCCACTCTATGGATTCTTCAGGGTTTCTGCTCGCTGTTCTTTTAGATGACCACAATCTCTGTATCCTAAACGACGGCAGTCCCACTAAAAGAGTCCTCCCTTCTCAAAACCCAGCTTCAGCGGTTGACCTATCCATCTGCTCTCCCTTGACCTATCAATCTTGTCCCTCTTATATCCTGGTGTGTCCTAAGTAGTTCATTTGGCAGCGATCACTTCCCAATTTTTTTAACTCTTCCCAACAATATTTCTGAAAATCCTCGCTTGCCTCCTCTTTTAAAGTTTAATTGAAATAAGGCTGATTGGCCCAATCACAGGTCCTCAGTCAATGAAAAAATTGATTTTCTTCCAGTTATAAGTCCCAATAACGCTCTCTCTGCTTATTCTCAGTTTGTAACTGCTTTACTCAGCAGCGCTTCCGATCACATCCCGGAAAAGAATCTCAATCATAAGATATCCCCTCCCTGGTGGGACTCTGATTGTACAGAATCTTTTCGGAAACGCAGGGATGCTGAAAAAAGATTCAACCGATCAATGACTCTAGAGAATTATGTAAATTACAAGCGGTATCGGCTAAAACTAGAAAGACTTTGGCTAAGAAAAAAAAACTTGGTTGGACTAAATTTTGTGAGTCAATGTCTCCCAGAACCCCTTCCTCACTGGTTGGGAAGCAAATAAAAAGATTCCGCCAATACCTAGACTGCCCTAATACCACTTCTAATCATCCTTTTTCTTGGCTAAACGATTTCGCTGATAAACTCGCCCCT
The DNA here is from genome assembly GCA_963924145.1 of Pyrausta purpuralis. Taxonomy (NCBI): domain Eukaryota; kingdom Metazoa; phylum Arthropoda; class Insecta; order Lepidoptera; family Crambidae; genus Pyrausta; species Pyrausta purpuralis. The sequence continues at coordinate 27,724,403 of OZ001647.1, forward strand.
CCTTTTGTCCCTTTATTCGACAGCTTACCTTCTAACTCTTCTTGCTCTTCACTCTGTAACAATTTAGATAACCCATTCTCTTTTGAAGAACTTCAATTAGCCCTCAATGGCTTAGTTGACTCCTCTCCTGGGATTGATGGAGCCCCTTATTCCTTTCTGTGCAGATCCCCTGACAAGGCTAAGTCTTATTTTCTCAACCTAATTAATATATTTTTTGATCAGGGCACCATTCCGGACGAATGAAAGCAACAGCTGGTCATTCCAATTCTAAAACCCGGAAAAGATCCTATTGACCACAATTCCTATCGTCCAATCGCACTCTCTTCAGTTTTTCTAAGTAAGTAATGGAGCACATGATTAGGATTCACCTTGAATGGTTCATTGAGTCTCGTGGCATCCTAGCCAGGAGCCAATTTGGCTTCCACAAGGCTTAAGCACTTTAGATAGCTTAAGTATTCTTACCTCCGACATTAGGCTTGCTTTAAAAAAAAAGAATACTTGGTTGGCGTCTTCCTTGATGTTTCCTCAGCGTACGACAACGTCCTTCTTCCGGTGCTCAGGCAAAAGCTGCTCCATCTGTGTATCCCAGAGAAGTTAGTTCGTCTCATCTGTTACTCTCTGATGTCTAGGTCCATTATAGTTAGACATCAAGATACAATCCTTCCTCCGAGATCAATCTGGAAAGGCCATCCCCAAGGCTCCGTTATTAGCCCTTTACTTTACAATATATACACCCATGACCTTGAGTCCACGGTCACCCCCTTTTGTAATATCCTACAGTACGCGGATGACATTGCTCTCTATTTCTCGTCTAAAACCTTAACTGAAACAGCAGTCCGGCTAAATTCTGCTCTTTTCTATCTCGGGGAGTGGCTTTCAAACCACGGACTATCAATTTCTGTCCCTAAATGCTGTTCCGTTATATTCACTCACAAACTCACAAACTCACAATCCCAGACATACAAATTCTCCATAACGGTGAACCTATTCTTTCTTGTAATAAAGTTAAATTCTTAGGCCTTATTTTGGATTCTCGTCTGTCTGGCTCTTCTCATTTTAATTATATTAGCCAAAAAGCTGAGAGCGGAGTAAATGTTCTCCGCGCCCTTTCAGGCGTACGATGGGGAGCTCATCCCTATTCGCAGAAGCTACTGTACAACGCAATTATTCGAAGCCACTTTGATTACTCCTCCTTCTTACTAGATCCTAGCAATAAAGCAGCTCTCGAAAAGTTATCCAAAATTCAATCAAAATGCTTGCGTATAATTCTGGGAGCGATGAAATCCTCCCCTATCAATGCTCTACAAATTGAAAGCGTTGATCCGCCTCTCTACCTCCGAAGGCAGTATCTTTCTGATCGCTTTTACTTAAAAGTTGCGCAAAATTCCTCCCATCCTCTTTTGGCTAAACTCGAGCTTCTCTCATCTTTAACCGAATCCTCTATATCTCCTCGAAATATCCCTTGTATTCTACTTAGTTAGAAGTTCCAGAAGTTTAATCGTCTCTCCTCTATGTAAAATCTCATTCCCTGAAAGTTGTTCATATTATGGAGTTCCATAATATTTACCGATTCATTGAGCTGTCTTGAAGCAATTTTGGCCAATCCCTTTAAATCTAAAACTAAATTTCCCATCATCCTCAAGATCAGAGAAGCTCTACTTGAATGTATTATAATTGGTATTAATGTTGCTTTTAGAATGTTTTAACACTCACAGTGTCATATTTTATATTCATAAAGATGAAATAAGAAACCAAAAATTTGCGCACGGGCGGGACTTGAACCAGCAACCTTTTGGCAAACCGGGCCAAATGCTCTTACCAATTGAGCTACCGTGCTGTTAGTCCGACCCTGCGAAATTTGTGGTTTCTTATGAAAACGTCAATTGCGTGACGCTTAGCGCCATCTAGCCGTCTGTTTATGAAACATATGGCCCAAGCAGTTATTCTTTACAGAATAAATTCAACTTGGAAATTGATGTCGCTTCGCTATCTAATGCTTTTCATCTTTATGAATATAAAATATGACACTGTGAGTGTTAAAACATTCTAAAAGCATTAGATAGTGAAGCGACATCAATTTCCAAGTTGAATTTATTCTGTCCTTCTGTGCTTCTTAAATCCCTTTCAAAATTTATAATAACTCAAAACATTACCTTATAATCAGTATATAGAGCAACTCTACCCCTGTGACAAATAAATATGAATTTTCTTCTTCGTCTTTGTTTGTCACCAATTCTCCGTCCTCACTCCTTTTTTTGACCCCATGTTCCATTATACTCATCATTCGATAAGTTATATTTATTTTATATTGTGTCGTGTTTACGTATTTGTTTTGTCATTTTTGTTTAAGTTGTTAATTTTGCTTAAAGCTAATTTAACGATTTTATTTTTTTGTTTATTATTATAAAATCCCCTGACGTGTAAATGTTGCACACTTTGACGGAACGGTACACCAGGCAGCTGGTAAACTTATGTTCGTCGCCACAAAAGGAAAAGAAGAAGCCAAGTCTCATTTAAAATACAAATATCAACATCTTGTGTCTGAAGTACATTAGTAATTAGTAGTAACTTTGGTTTTAAACTTTGAATGTTATGCTGCAAGACTTTAAGAGGTAGTAGTTTGCATTGTAAGGCCACGAATTAGGGGGGGAGGCGGGATGAGGGGGGAGGGAGGAGGTTTGGGCTACTCCCCTACACCACTCCCCCCCTCGATTGGGCCTAATTTGGGACATATGAATTTTTGAAAAATACAAAAAAATGACCTAAAAATGCAATAAATTCACACAAATATCCCTCTGAGGCATGAAATGGGGGGGTAACAGGGTCTCCCCACCTCCCCCAGGGGGATACCCAACTCATGGATGCCTACCCCTCCTCCCCCATACAAGACGCTAACGAAGCACTAGAAAATGGCGCTCGGCGGCCGCTGCCGCGACACGCTCGCTACGCTCGCTCGCCTTGGCGCGCTGTATGGTCGCAGTTCTAACCTAACCTAACCTAACCTAACCTTCATGTTTTTTATTAAGGGGGTAATGCAAGCAATTTGGATTTCCTCGTCTCCGGCGCTGCGGGAAGTGCAGCTCTTTCCCTCCGCGCCTCCGGCTTTGGAATTACACTCTAGTATCGGACAGACTAGTACCACGGCCAAAAGACCAGTCGGGGTTAACAAATGGTTTATTCATTTTAACACTGACAAAAATGTAAGGAATTCTTAGTATCAAAAACCTGCATAAAAATAACGAAACGCAATGACAGATCAATCGTCGATAAAAAAAAGACCGGATTTTTTACAAAAATTTAGTGATTTTCGAAAATAAACTTATAACCAGAACGAGAGCTAAAACTTCGTGATTAAATGCAAAAAATACCTGCCTTTCCAATGATAGTAACTGTGCATCAAATATCGTGGCCGTACAATGTAAACGTGAGCCATTTTCTGTTGTTTTACGGGGCATGTCTTTGAAACAGCAATGTGTTCCCCTTTGCAATTAGCACAGGAAGGCTTGTCTTGGTTTGTACAGTCTTTGTAATGATGAGAATGTGAGCAAATTGAACATACCACATTTCGTTTACAATATTTGGTTGTGTGCGAATGTCACTGACACAGTCTGCAAAGGAACTACACCATCTCTTCTTTGTGAATCTGCGGACAGACAAGATTTCTTGGGAGCTGATCAACTTATCAAATAAATGCTTGCAGCTTAAATCTGTTGGTATGAATTTAATGACTCCTGTTGATTCAGACGTCGAAGCCGGGATAAATGCTTTCACCTCATGTGAAGACAAGAATTGAGTGTTGGTCTAGAGAGAATTGACATTCTTAGCATTATCAAATATAATTGCATATCTCAAAGCGTTAACTCTTTTAATTTTAACCTTTACACCCTTGTTGTACCGGCTAAATATGTTATTTAGATATATGGGATCTTTGTTACCAAACTTCACTGTGTCTTTAACGCTTTCAATATAAACTGGAAAGACTGTACCAGGTGAGTTCACTGAATAGCTTCGTATATGGTCTTGTTTGTTATATGGTGCGAACTTGTTCTTTTCTTCCTCGTCAGACACATCCACTGGAGTACCTGCAGCCTTCCGCTTTTTCTTCGCCATATTACCGCCACTTTCGGCACTCATCAAGAACGCTCAGTCGAAATTTCCTACTAATTAGACTTATGAAAATTAATTAAAAACGTGAGCAAAATTAAATCGAACCTCCCGCCCCGAGAGTTCCCGCCTTTTTCTCACTTCCGGCCGAGAGATGACATTGACAGGAGGGCGCTAGCATTTTTTATTTATTTACAAGTTTAAAGTCCTCGGACCGAGCCATACGGACAATTCTTTATTATTAAATTCAATATTTATAATTAACACTACAAAACTAACACTAAACTAGCCTAGCCTTACCTAACTCATAGAAATGCGGGGCTGGCGTTCGCATTTCAATGCTCAAGAAGGAAGTTTAGCACGAGAATAACTATCCGAATCAGTGGGCGCGATCTGCGATACTCATACCAGGCCGTGTACGCGTGTGACAGGGATGGGTATATTCATGGGATCGGGTTTTGTGTCCAGAGTAAGGGGGCAGAGCACGCTTTACTTTGTTTTCTCCTTTGTCTTCATTGTTTTCTTCAATAGCACACATTATTATGATGATTCCAACACAAAATCACAATAAATTACTAGAGTAAAACTATTACTAAAATGAAGAAACAAAATTCGACTTCCTCTTCTCGTTTCCCACGCTAAACTCCTAACTTCTAGCTGAGAGATGACATTGTCAGGAGGGCGCTAGCATTATATACAGGAGGGTAGCTATTGCAGAAAATCTCCCTTAATTTTTGGAGTTTAGGAAGCTTTTTAACCAATATTTTCTACGCAACCATGGCAAAGTCTAAGAGAAAGGTACTAATTTAACGCAGTCTTTGCATGTGTGTTTGTATCTTGTGTGTTTGCCTTTTAATGCAAAATTAATTTATAAACCATTGAAAATACCTTATAACTTTTTTTAGTGAGTTTAGCTTGACTATATTAAAAAAGAATATCAGCTATTGTGAATTATTTAAGTAAGATAAAATGGGACGATTTATTTGCAGGTAAAACGGTAGATGAGGCCTTAGATATATTTTACAAAATAATTTATGGCTGTTTGGATGAACTTGTGCCTTTGCCTAAACGAGTTGTTGAAAGCAAATACCCACCTTGGTATAGCGCAGCTTTAGTAAAAATTATCCGCGAAAAGAGTAAGATGCACAAAAGGTGGAAGCGTTATGGCAACCCGCGCGATCGTGATGTATTTACTTTGCTTCGTAAGCGACAGCAAAATGTTCATGAGCAGTGTTATAATAACTTTATAGCTGCCACTGAGAATAATATCGATAAGAACCCAAAAGCCCTCTGGTCATACGTCAAGTCTAAAAAGGGTGGGTCACAGTATCCCAAACAATTTACCTACCAGGGTCAAAAGCTGACTGAAGGCTCCAACATCTGTAATAAATTTAATGAATTCTTTCAAACAATGTTTTCTCAAGGCCCAACCACTAATTCAGATCTTAATGGCGAAGCTGGCCATGACAACTGTAAGGATACTGTTACTAGAGCCTCAGTTACACCTAATGGGGTCAAAGTAATGCTTCAGACGTTGGACGTTAACAAAGGTGCTGGCTGTGATGGTATACCACCAGTGTTTCTCCGACGCTGTGCTGATGTTTTAGCTCATCCAATTTATTTGCTATTTAGATTATCTTTAGAGAGTGGGATTTGTCCAACGATATGGAAAAAGGCAAACATTGTGCCAATTCACAAAAAATCAACAAAAACTCAAATTACTAACTATCGGCCCATCTCTATCTTAAACACATTAAGTAAAATGCTTGAGAGAATAGTTTACGACAGTATTTATTGTACAATTGCTAGTGGCTTATCAGAGCATCAGCATGGCTTTCTGAAATGTAAATCAACCATAACTAATTTGGCAGAATTCAGTAACTATGTGCTTAGCGAAATGCAGGGTGGTGGACAGGTTGACGTGATCTACACTGATTTTGAAAAAGCTTTTGATCGGGTAGATCACGTCATCCTTCTTAAAAAGCTTTTTGAGCTTGGCATTCGTGGCGATTTACTGCGTTGGATAAAGTCCTACTTTCTGAACCGATCACAAGCTGTTGTAATGGGAGGGTTTAAGTCCGATTATGTCAATGTTCCCTCTGGTGTTCCACAGGGGTCACATTTGGGACCCCTGTTCTACTGTGCTTATATTTATGATATAAATGAATGTCTTCAACATTCGAATCACTTGTTATATGCAGACGATAAAAAAATCTTTATGAAAGTAGCTTCGCCTGCAGACTGTTTGCTTATACAAAACGACTTAAATAGGCTCCAAGACTATTATAATAGCAACAAAATATCACTTAGTATCAATAAGTGCCAGTGTATTAGTTTTAGCCGTAAGAATGAGATAATTTTGTACCCTTATCACTTTGGTGGTAACTTAATTGAAAGGGCTACTACTGTTAGGGACTTAGGCATTACTCTTGATTCGAAAATGTTGTTTTCTGTACATTTTGACCATATTGTCAACAAAGCCTATCGTAATCTTGGATTTATAATAAGAACATGCAAACCTTTCAAGAATACAAAAACTATCAAATCTTTATACTATGCATACTGTCGCAGTATTCTAGAATATGGTAGTCCCATATGGTCTCCTCATTATGCCAAATATAAAAACAAAATAGAAAGAATCCAAATAAAATTCATTAAGTACTTGAACCATAAGACCCACAAACGTCATGGAGACTATCTTGAAGACTGCTGTCATTACAATATCTTATCCCTTGAGTCGCGACGCGAGGTGCTGGATTTGTGTTTTTTACACGATATATTACAAAGTAACTTGGATACACCCAAATTACTGTCGCAAGTGAACTTTAATACTCCTAAATATCGAACCAGACATACTCCGTTATTTAGTATACCTAGGAACCGGACCAACTATGCCGCTAACGCTGTCATGACACGTTTACCTTTAACTTACAACGTTAATTATAAAAACATAGATTTATTCAATATGAGCAAAAACGTACTAAAGACACGACTGCGATTAGAAATTAAGTCTAAATATAATGCCCGTAAATCTTAAACTTAAACAAACAAAGGAATCGTTTATATCTAATTTCTTTTTATTTCTCACCAATAATGGTCATGTAATTTATCCTTTATTCGAAAGTCATGTATGATGTTTATCCTATACTTAATTATCACGAAGCCGATTCTTTCGAAAGCCGTGATTGATGGGTAGTTGTTCGAAGACTGCGTATTATTATTATTGTTTTTCTAGAGGGATTCAAGTCATCAATCTGGTACTACATCTGACGGTTCGACGAAGTGTCGGCTTTAAATATTTTACTCTTTGTTAAATTAAAATACAATGTACGATTTGTTCAAATAACCATGTTATGGAACTCTGTTATTGGCTTAAGTGATTTATTTATTGTTCCTATATGTGTTAAGCAAATTGTAAAATAGCTGTAGAGTTTCTTAATAAATAAAAATAAAATAAAATAAAAATAAGAATAGTTTGATCTTAGAATCGTTTGATTTTAAATACAACGAGTACAGAGACATTGCCACGTTTTGAACGGATTTTTTTTCTGCTTAAAATGGAATATAAGAACATGTGTAGGTAACAATATCAGTCAGCTAAATCATAAATAACATAGCATAAATAGTTGTGAATAAATCTGTTTAGAGTCTATTCGTTTGCGTCACTTTGTATACAATATGACGTTAGTCACGTACCTAACTGGCGTTAACGCGCGTACTCTTTGATTACTAAAAACTGGTTTTATTACAGGCTTTTTCCAAAGTAAGTATCTGAAAGTTAATTGACGTATGCCGCCGGCAATGACGCCGGGTGGTGTGGATCAGGGTTGGAAAAAAAACAGTTTTTTTTAAATTTTATAAAACAAACAGTTCAAATTGTTTTAAACAAGTGTTTGTTTTGTTTTTTTTTTGTTTTTTTTTTGTCCTTTTTAGTTTAGGGCATTATTTTAAATTAATTCGAATTCGACCTATAATGTTTCATTTCCAGACTAGATCTTTTGACTTTTCAAATTTTCTATAGTAAAATAAATATTGACAAAAAACGATCAATGGATAAACATTTATTTTATGTTGTGCGTATCTCTAATCACTACTAAACGATTTACATTCACCCTGAATGTTTCCTAGCAGGACTATACCGGCGGGGAAATACCTATAAACTATAAATTCTATTCTATGAATAGGGGCACCCCCAATATTTATTAATTAGTGATGGGCCGAATGTGGTTTGAACCGAATACGAATTTCGGCCGAACATTCGGTAAAAATCAAAAATGCCGAAGTTCGGTTTTTATTCTGCACTTATATGGTAACAACTAACAAACAACAATAAAATATACCTATAAGTAATTAATATATTGAATTTTCAAAAAGTTTATTTGATTCAAACAAATCATAAGACTTCCTAATTTAATAAGAACTTATTGAATTTGATTTTTTAATTCTAAAACTTAAGATTGAAATGTCGAAAAAGGAAACTGATAATGACAGTTAGTTACTTGATTAATAAATAAATTACCATGATTTTAAATTATGTAAAAGGCTTATTTATTTAATCAGGTATGAGTGAGTATGACAGATTTGATTTTTTTTATGTTTTATTAATCTTAAAATCAAAATTGTGCAACTATTTCACTCTTTTCTTATACCGAATGTTCGGCATTTCAACCGAATTTCGGAAGAATGCCGAAGTTAGGCCCATCCCTAATATTTATATTTAAATGAGGGGAATAAAATAACCACTATTCCATTCGACAGCCATCCATTAGGGACTTTCCTAACGGGACTTTACCGGCGGGGAATTACTTAATATGAATTCTATAAATACGAGTGCCTTTCTTTCTCACATTTCATTTCATTATTAATTCTGCGACTGATAACACCTCATAAAAATGTCAACTCCAGGACGCAAAAAGCATGCAATTTGGGAACAATTCACATCGATCCCCCAAGAAAATACCACACTGAAGACCAATAGGGTGCGTTGCAGAAAATGTAAGAAAGAACTAGTTGGACTTGTGAAAAGAATGGAGGCACACTTCCAGCAATGTAGCACCACCACCGGTTCTAACACTGACGCAAATCTTGACGCGGACAGGGACGTGGAGGAGGAGTTGTTGAGTGATGCTGGTTCTTCCCGATCTTCAGATAATTCTTCTGCTACACCCACATCTTCTGTTACTACTCTTCAATCTAAAAATGCCAGTACCAGCAGCAGCGCGAGCGTGAACATTTCAATGAAAAGATTTATTATTGCTACAAGTCAAGAAGATAAGAAGAAAATTGATTTACAATTATCTCGTTATATGTTTGCTACTAACACGCCTTTTAACCACGTAGAACACCCAGAGTTACTGAAATTAATGGAAATTTTACGCCCAGGATATAAACCTCCAAACCGCAAACAAATTGCTAGCAAGCTACTCGACGAAGTCTACAACTCGACTCAAGAAGCCGTAAAAAATTAATTGAAAAACAAAGTTGTTAATCTGGCAATTGATGGGTGGAGTAATGTCAGGCAGGACTCGATAGTTTGTGTCTGTGTTACCGATGTGTTGACAGACTCAACTCATTTAATTGATACAATAGACACAGGAGCCGAAAGCCATACAGCTGACTACTTGGTTAAAGTTACTACTGCGGCAATAAAACAATGTGAAACTTACAAATGTACGGTGCGAAGTGTTGTGACAGACAACGCAGCAAATATGAGCCGTATGAGACGAGATTTAGCCCAACAGGAAGAACTAGCTTCTCACGAGGATATACTTACATACGGCTGTTCATCACACATATTAAACCTTCTAGCAAAGGATTTGAATGCAGAAGATATTACTGATAAAGTTAAGTCGATAATGCGGTACTTCAAATACACTCACTTTGCATCTGCCAAATATAAAGAAGCTGGTGGAAAAGCAATTGTTATACCACAACAGGTACGGTGGAACACAATGGCTGACTGCTTAAAAGTGTTATTAGAAAATTGGCATATAATGTCAGATATATGCTTAAATCATTCAACTGCTATAGATCTGTCAATTTCATTGAAAGTAAATGACATGGCGCTGAAGCAACAAGTCCAGGCTCTCTACAAAAAACTGGAAAACATCGCAGTTACACTTGACATCTCCCAAAAGACATCCTGCTGTATTGGCGAAGTGACTGAAGCATGGATAGAGCTTAAAAATATGTTTGAGGGAGAGAATGTACGACTGCGTGAGACCGAGTATTCATTGGATGATTTAAGGAAGTTCAAAGCTCGTTATGAAATGGCAATGTCTCCAGCTCATTTTGCAGCAAACTTACTACATCCTAAGTACAGGGGTGAAAAACTCACGAGTGAAGATATTTCTGAGGCTTTATTATTTATAGAAGCTTATCACAAAGAGGCGATGCCCTATGTTGTTAAATACAGGGCAATGACAGATCCCTTTCATAACTTTCTATTTGAAGATCATGTAGTAAATCAGGTCGGACCTCTCGAATGGTGGCAGTCATTAAAAAAACAAATTAATGGTCAAACAATGAACTTAGTGGCTCAGCTTCACACTGCTGTAGCTTCAAGTGCTGGAATTGAAAGACTGTTTTCAACATTTGGATTTATTCATTCTGACGTACGAAATAAACTGGGTACAGAGAAAGCTGCAAAACTTGTTACAGTTTTTAAATACCTTAATAAGGAAAAGAAGAAATAATTGTTATCTTGATCTTGTCATATTGTCTTACTCTCCTGACTGACAAACAATTTTGATTTTATAATGTTTATTAAATATAGGTAATTTTGTTTGTTATAATTTTGTTTTTGATTGATTTTAAATTGAAATTTTTAATATTCTATACTATCTAATACATGTTTCAAAAATACGTGTTATCTTATCCCATTTTACCCATATAAATCCTGGTACTTGGTAGGTACTTAGATCTTTGTTTGACTGAATAAATAACTTATCAAAAAAATATTACTTTCATTTTATATCATTCATTCGCAATGAAAAGTAGTTTTAAAGCTTGTTTTTTTCTCATCGTTTTATACAATGTTTAAAACTTGTTTTAATCTGTGTTTTTAAACGTGTGATGAAAAACACGGTCAAACTGTTTTAAACATTGTTTTAAACATGTGTTTTAAAACCATTTGTTTTAATCATGCCAACCCTGCGATTTACGATTCTCATACAAAAAAAAGATGTAAGATTCAAGGGGAGCTCTCATATATGAAACTAAAATATATTTGTTCTAGTACTTTTTGAGATATAGCACATTTTCAACAACCGCAAACATAACTTTGTTCTTCATACAAACACTATAAAAAACAAAGTTATATATGTTGTCAACAAAATATTGTAGTATTTTGGCTAAGTGTATCTCTAATTCAGCTAAAGTTGTTGCACGGAACCACAGAAAACAATTAACTAAAGGCACGGAACCCTCAATGCGCGAGTCTGACTTGCACTTGGCCGGTTAGTTTTCACACATACTCCTATCTATCGAATTAAACATTTTAGAAAACGAGCTTGTTTGGGTAATTTGCAACTTTATCGATAAAATAATAAATAAATATGGTGGTGATTGTATTATTAATGACATTCACTTACTCGACCGCAAAAAGATCCGTGGAAAGATCTTGCATCCATACTAGTCCATAATAATACTACAAATTATGAATGCAAAACTGTGTCTGTCTTGTTTCCTCTTCGCGCTTAAAACGTTGTACATAAATAACAAGTTATCTGTAGAGATCGAGAGCCGTGAAAGGATATCAGATAGTTTAAATTCCGAAATTCATCCCGGGTGAAAACGGAATTGATTAGAAATACCTACGCGCCGATTTTAGAGATACCTAGTTTGAGTCCTGAAAAAGTGGAAAGCATAGCAATACATATGCGCCAGATCGATTGTTTAGATCCTGAAGTTCCCTTAAGAGGGATGATAAGTAAGTTGTGTAATTACCACTGATTTAATTAAGACAAAACTACAGAGAGGTACTGTGATCAGTGTAGTTTGCAAATTACGGGAAAATCGGTACTTACGTAACGGTGCCGCGGGGTACCGCTGCTAGTCATTCTATAAATAATAAATTAAACCGACATCCATGTTACATCTCCAGTAGTCATCGACAGATAGCGCTGAACGCTTTTAACTCGCGGTATGACCCAGGTTATTCTGTCCCACAAAGAAAAATATTTACGTATACGCAATTGAAACGTCGGTCGTTCTTCTGAATGATTACACTATAATTTTTGGCAAACGTATAACTTGCAAATATATGAGCAGGGATACGTTTTATGTTAAGTTGGGTTTTCTTAATTTGTTAGGCGAATAATCTAATATATATAAATCTCGTGTCACAATGTTTGTCCTCAATGGACTCCTAAACCACTTAACCGATTACAATAAAATTCGCACACCATGTGCAGTTCGATCCAACTTGAGAGATAGGATAGTTTAAATCTCAATTTATCATAACTGCACCCGTGCGAAGCCGGGGCGGGTCGCTAGTAGTAATATAAAATTAGTTTGTAGCGTTTTTGTGTTCTTTTACGCCGCCATAATCGTTTCTGCTTCATCCAGCTGGTTGACTGGTAGAAAATGGTTGGGCATTGAGTCCGCTATTTATACTTTATTTTGTCAGTGCAATAATGAATAAAATAATAATACATATCAGTGAATAAAAATTAAATAACTATTCGATTTTAAAAGATCTCAATGTTTATCGATAATGAATGACCTATAAAGGTTGTTAGTGTCGTGTTTTCATTATTTTTAATGGATCATTTAAATAGAAAGGAATGTCACGGTTGTAAGATATGTAAGATATTCGCCAAGCAAAGGCCAGCTAAAGCCCGATATTACCATTGGGCTCTTCCGACCATAATTAAGATTTTATCCTACTATGATATAAGTGACGTCTATCACGAGCATTTCCGTGCTTCGGAAGGCAAGTTAAGCTATTGGTCCCGGCTAATACCCGTTAATAGTTGTCGTTTTATGGTTGGCTTGATAACCTTTGTTACACGATGATTCCCGATCCTAGACTGCCTCACATATTTACTTAGTTTTGTAATAGTATACTTTAGCACTAAACCACATACTCACTGTGCGTGTCTTATGTAACCCCGTTGTTTTCACTAATTTACACATTATCTTCGTCAAATATTCAATACATCAGCATAGCTATTCAACGAGGCAACGCAGCCAGCATCATAGCCTCCTTGCCTCAAGGAAATGGTTTCGTTTTTGAATAGGTAGACTTTGAGTTATTTTTGAAGTGAAAACTTCTTTAGCGGCGTTGAGCACTTTTGTGGGATGGGGGAAAAATGTGAAACACACGTCAGGACACGTGGGCTGATCGAAAAACCGTAAGACGGTTGGCGAAATTATGGATGTAAGTTGATTTTTCTGAGAGATAAACTTTTTTATGTAATTTAATATAATATAAATTGTAATGTTTGTGTACGATAGCGCAATAAATAAATATTGTATTCTATAAAAATATTATATTATTATTATTATTATTATTGTATTATTATTATTATTATTATTTGTGTATAGATTTTCTTCTCAGATTGCTCTGGTGTTTTCAAGTCAACACGGGCCTAAGCCAAGTGCTGCCTCTACATTTTAGTTTAGGTTTGACAGAGATGCTGCAGCTGGAGTAGCTGGTGAGTCGATTACTAATGTGAATGGTGATGGATGTGATGACATACTTGGAAAAGTGTGGTTGGAGCGTGCATGGTGTGATTGGTCTGGATTCGTTAGTGCAGTTGACTCCTGTTGTAAAAACTTTCTCACAATTCGGCAAGTGTTAAGGATTACTGCTTTCTGAAGTTGTATGTATGTGAACTTTGAGAGATTGAGTGTCAGAAGGGATTGGTGTAATTGTATTGGAATGATTCCAGTCGTTGAAAGAACTATTGGTACTATAGTATTATTATTATTATTATTATTATTATTATTATTATTATTGTATTCTATCACAAAAATGATAGTACTTTTATATTGATAATAACTATTCCAAAAAATCAAAAATGCACAACGTTGATATTCAAGTTTTCACTTCTGCCGGCACTCCCGAAGTGCTTTCACAGTTTTTTTTTATGTAGCATGTTTTAGTTTTATTTCTTCTTGTTTGTTATACATCATAATTTTTACACCCATCTGGATTTGACTCATGAGAAACGTTTGTTATGGAAATGCAGGAAGTGTCCACTATGTTGACTGTAATTCGGCTATGATATTAGAATTACTTTGAATAATCTTTACATCTATTAATTTTATATTTTTTCTCTTCTTGACTTTTAAGTGGATTCATTTGGTACCTAGGTGTTAAATTTTGCTCTACTTATTTTGTGCTTAGAAATGCATTACTGTTTCTTTTAATAATTTGTGATCTGACGAATAGTTTACATACATGGTTTTGATATTTTTAAATAAATAGGTTTGTTGTTTGGACAATATAAAATCTATTTCGTTTTTGTATTGTCTATTTGATGATCGCAAAGTCCATCTTCGGTTTGGTTTCTTCTTGAAACAAGTGTTTATAATTGTTAGTTTATATTCTCGTGCAAACTCTATCATTTTTTGTCCTCTGTTGTTCCTTTTTCCGTACCCATGTATTGTTGTATGTACACTACTAAAATTAATCCATAATTTTTAATACACGACCGGAAGCAACAACACATTAAAATATGTCACAGCAAAGGCGTAACCTGTAAAATGCCTACACCCGAGTTTATTTGTCTTTAACATGAACTTTTAAAAAATAAGTACAGAAAAATCTGATATGAAGTCGGTTACAAATATTTTAAGTGTTTTCGATCATACCGAACAGTTTGTTCGTTTGTTTAAACGCGCTTATCTCAAAGACTACTAGACGTAGATAGCCCTGATGGCTTTAAATGTATAACATAAAGATACGACACATAAAACCAACGTGGTAGTTTCGATGCGCAGTGACGTATGCTAACTCGAGTAACTCGTGAATTACTAGACTCGACAGGGTGTTTTGACAGTCGATACGCCGAAAACGCAAATTTAGACAGATGTTGACGATAACGCTATCGAAGGTAGTGAAAATCTGTAAAAGCTCATCTTAGCAGAAAATCGAAAATTATGCTAGAATTATGTTATAAAAAAATCAAAAGATTTTTCTTTGTATTTTTTACCTTCACTCAAGTGTTTAATTCCTCTAGATACGGTGTTTTATTGTTTTCGAATGTAAAGAGCCTCTGGCGGATACTTCTAGGAACTAACTTCTAGAGACATGCTTTTTAGGGTTCCGTAGCCGATTGGCAAAAAACTGAACCCTTATAGTTTCGTCAAGTCTGTCTGTCTGTCCGTCCGTATGTCACAGCCAATTTATTCTGTTACTATAAGCATCACACTGTTGAAATTTGGTAGGGAGATGTATTCTGTTTACCGCTTTACAATTCTTATACAAAAAATAAAAAATAATGACACCATTTAAGGGTGGGCTTCCATACATGAAACTAAAACCGAAAAAAATCTTTTAGTCAAACCTATGCGTGTGGGGTGTCTATGGATGGGTCTTTTTTTAAAATGACATAGAAGTTCCTAAACCCGTTTTCTTTTAAAGTCTGACGTTTCTTAGCTAGACGCTTCCAAAGTGGAAAAATCGGCGTCCCCCTCCCCAACTAACTTCTAAACTAAGCGAGTGTAAATTTTGAAAAAAATATACAGGGTGTCCAAAAAATGAAGGATAATCCTGTAACAGGGGACAGGTCACATTAAGGCCTATTATACGGCAAAAAAAAATTCAGGTAAAAGTCTCACCATTTTCAAGCTATGAATATTTTTAATTTTATTTCGGAATTTTTGTACTCGTTTAATATAATTTATGCCATTTTTACAAATGATGACTTTTTTGAGTCCTGTTTTTTTTGTAACCCTCACAAATGCTTGAGTCATCTAAAGCAATGTCCCTTTTAGTTTGGAAATGGTACGAAAACTAAAAAAAAATACATGTTTTGCAAATAATTTTAAAAAAAATATTCAATAGCTGACTTTCATAGCCTGTGGTGTAAAAAAAATGTACCAAGCGGATCGTGCCAATTACTTTAAAAAGTTGCTAGTTTACTGACAATTTGAGAAAGGTATTATTGTTTAGCAATTACTTTTAAATTAATTTTTTATTGTAATTCTAATGAACAAACGTCGTTATTTCGGACTCTTAAAAAAAGTTACATCGAAACGAAGTAACTATGCAAGTCTTTTGTCGTTGTGTGAGTCATGTACGGGCCAGGTAGGAACCTTATTTGCGATTTCATTGTTCATAATTATGAACAATGAAATCGCAAAAAGGGTTTCTACCTGGCCCGAGGTTGACCTTAAAATAGCTACCTGATTGGTAGAGCGCGGCGCTATCGCACTGGAAATGGAAGGGATCCGAATCTCAAATAAACAAAAAAATGTTTTAGTGTCCTGCTTGACTCTGCTCAGTTGTGACGCGCACGTGATTTTTTTGGGTTTTGATTAGTTTCTTTTACGTTTTGTGCTTTGAAATTGGACTTGTTGTGCTTTGTGATTTGGACTTTGATACTGGTGATCTCGACGACTTGGCTTTTCAACGGACATCTAACCTTCGAGGTTATTTTGGGCCACTATGCCTAGACACGTGTACACGGCTAGCGAGTATGCTGATATGCATTTAATTTATGGAGAATGCCGTTGCATCGCTACCGCAGCTGCTCAACTCTATCGTGAGAGGTAAGATAGTTTTTACTTAGCCTTCTCTATCAAGTCATATTAATCAGAGCAGTCTTACAAATCTTATTTGGACGTTAATTAAAAACTTTTTCTTTTTCAAACTACGTCTTGTTACGGGTTTTTATGCAAAAAACATCTTTAAACGGTAAATTTCCTTTTCCGACGATACAACGCACGTTGCACAAACATTAGTGTTATTTCTTTTTGTTGTAGGTATCCTAATCGACATTCTCCAGGCTACCGAGTGTTTATAAACGTCCATCGCACGTACTCGGAAGGACGGACTCCAGGAAGAGGAGGCAGCCAAGGAAGACCAAGAATGGATATCGATGATGAAGTGTTAGGTGAAGTGGAAGCAGACCCCTCTACTTCCGTAAGGAAAATACAACGCGCTACAGGAATTCCAAAAAGCACCGTACATAAAGTGTTAAAAAGATACGAATTGCACCCATATCACGTGCAGCGGGTGCAAACTTTATTACCTGCCGACCACCCGCGAAGAGTTCAGTTCTGTAGGACAATGCTTACTAAAATTAATGAAGACCCTACATTTTTGAGTAAGATTTTGTGGAGCGACGAGTCTTCGTGCCGAAAAGACGGATATTTAAATATGCACAATGTACATAGCTGGCAGATGGAAAATCCCCATGCCATAAGAGAAGACCACTCTCAGACACAATTTAAAATTAACTTGTGGACCGGAATAATAAATGGACAAGTGATTGGCCCGTACGAGCTGCCACCAAGCTTAACAGGAGAAATTTATTTAGACTTTTTACAAAACCAATTGGAAAGTCTCATGTTAGACGTGCCGCTTGCAACAAGGCATCGCATGTGGTTGCAAAATGATGGCTGCCCAGCCCATTACGCTCGAGTGGTTCGAGATTATCTCAACGAAAGGTACCCAAGAAGGTGGATCGGGCGCCTCGGCCCTATTGCATGGCCAGCAAGATCGCCGGACTTGAATCCTTTGGATTTTTTTTATTGGGGCTGCTTAAAAGATTTGGTGTACTCTAAAGAAATGACATCTATTACACAGCTGAGAACAAAAATTCGAGAAGCGGCGGAACACATTTCACGCGAGGGTTATGCTCGCCGTATAAATCGGTCTTGCATTAAAAGATTTAGGGCATGCATAAGGGCAAATGGCGGCCACTTTGAACATTTACTGTGATTTTAAGTGATTTTCTAAATTGTATTGGTTAAATTAAAAATTATTTTATAGTTATTCTGTATTTTTATTTGCATTTACACTATTACAAAACCAATTTTCAAAGAATTGTTTAAAATGCAGAAATACTTTTTAAGAACTTTAAATTTTAATAAAAAAATAATTAATAAAGGAACGTGAAAGAATTATAACATTTTAAAATTGTCACTAAACAAGCAACTTTTTAAACCAATTGGCACAATCTGCTTGGTACATTTTTTTTACACCACAGGCTATGAAAGTCAGCTATTGAATAATTTTTTTTAAAGTATTTGCAAAACATGTTTTTTTTTTTAGTTTTCGTACCATTTCCAAACTAAAAGGGACATTGCTTTAGATGACTCAAGCATTTGTGAGGGTTACAAAAAAAACAGGACTCAAAAAAGTCATCATTTGTAAAAATGGCATGAATTATAATAAACGAGTACAAAATTTCCAAAATAAAATTAAAAATATTCATAGCTTGAAAATGGTGAGACTTTTACCTGAATTTTTTTTTGCCGTATAATAGGCCTTAATGTGACCTGTCCCCTGTTACAGGATTATCCTTCATTTTTTGGACACCCTGTATAATGTAGATCATAACAAATACTTTCAACGAAAATTGGTTCGGACGGAATTAAACTAGAAGTTTTTGAGATATCGCACTTTTTCTACAACTGCAAACATAACTTTGTTCGTCATACAAACACTATGAAAAACAAAGTTATATTTGCTGTCAACAAAATATTGGGGTATTTTACTAAGTGGAAGTAAGTGGATTGCCTATTTCTACACTACATTCGTCGGGACTTGCAATTTTTACAAATGTCAATCTCGCAAGCACAATTTTCTAATGTCATTATCATTATCGTCGAAAAAAGATAAGTAACAAGAAATTATTTTATTTAATACTCGTGGCCCAGTTGTGGCATTTGTGCGGTTGTAAGGTTAAAATAAACGCAGTATTTTTAATTATCATTTTCAAAGGCCTGATAACAATTCCAATGATACCAACAAATTGTGTTGAGGGTTGAATAAAAAGAAAATAGGAAATCCCGTCGGAATTCCCTAATTTAACTCCATAATTGTTTTTTAATTAGATAACTAATATATTTTAGATAACGTATTTACTACTTTTTATTTTTTTATTTTACGTACCTTTTTACTTCTTACCTACATTACCTCAAATTTTAAGGCTCTTACGAAGTAATTAGCAATGTAGCTGATAAAACAATCTTTAATATTGCACCTTTACTTAAAATTATATTTTTAAAGTATATTTAAGACAATATGCACGACGAGGGGCAACAATTTTTGAAAGAAAGTTGATAACTACTAGAACACTCGGTCACTACCCAAGTAACAATTTAACGTCGTATAAAGGTTAAGTAAACGTTATCTGAATACCATACATCGCTATAATAAAGTCATACTAACGTTATAATAACGTTTACTAAACGCGAAAATGGCCCCAGTTATACGACCTAAATGGTCATACAGAAAGCTCGAGCCAACTTCGTTAACGTCATTCAACAGTCGTACAAATGTTATGTGATAACCACTTTCGTCGCGCAGTAGTCGTTTGTGGTTCGAAGATTTAATTTAGTGCAAAATAAATACTACAAGAAAATACAAAGATGAGTGTTATTTAATTTTCATATCTTGCTTACTTTATCTGTCTCTCATGCTATTTAGTTTGACTGGGAACTAAAGTTTTATGATAATATACCTATGTGAATACTATTCAGATTTTCATGCCCCCTCGTAATTTTGTGTTAAAATCATTATATTTTCATTTACAAAAATAGTTTTTTTTTCTAAAAATGTCCGACATATATAATATGTTGCTTTTGTCGCACACTTACCTCTGTACGACCTGATGATGATGATCATGGTCGCCATGACAGCTATTAGAGTAACTTCCGTAAATATGGCCGTCTAATCATTATAAAGTCAAAACCTGACTTAAATGCGACTGCAAGTTTGATTAAAGTCAGGAAAGGGCTTAAAACGGACATCATGTAATATAAAGGTTATATTTGAGTCGTCAATAAACAACCCAGTCATTTAAGAGTATTTAATTGACCGCTGTAAAACAAGGTACTGATTGTTATATAAACGGCACTATGAAAACGTCTATATAACATCCACGTTGTATAATAGTACATTATGATACAAGTGTGCTAAGTTGACCATTATATACAAGGCGATATTGTGTGCGCACGAGCGAAAGCGAGTGCGCCATAAGAAGCCGCGTATATAATAGGTCACGGCACACGTGTTTCATACGACGTTTTTCAACACACTTGCCATTAATCAAAACTTCATCACACCACAGCCGATAATTATTTACGAAAAATGCACTTACTAATCTGTGGAAAAATGGCGCGTTGTTTTTTTTCTTGCCGCGAAACAGATGCGCGCGCAAGGCTAAGGCGCGAACTAGATCGGCCAACAGCCAAGATTAAAAATGTAACAATTCGTGTTTAAAAGACAAATTACAGAAAATTTAAAATGAATTTGAGTTATTTTTAGTAATAAAGCTGTATTTACCATTTCTTGAAATAAATATATACATACTGTAATTTTTCGAATATATGTACATTTTGTTCCTAAAATAAAAGTTATAACCCGACTAAATTATATCGCTTCATCTTCGTACTTACTACTTGGTACTAGGGTACAAATGTAAATTGGTTGGGTTAATAAACAAAAGGCACTAGTGCAATAATGTACAGAAAAAGCACGCGTGTTTAATATCTATGATTATGTGCCAAAAATCGGTGGAATAAAAACGTCATTTTGAGCAAGTGTGTTGAAAATGTCGTATAAAGGTTTTCCAAAAACATAATTTGGTGTGTTTAAAACGTTTGTTGGACTATAACGTTAGTATGACTATTGCGTTGTCGTACAAACGTTTTAGCTAAGACTGTAATATAACGTGGTATCGTTTAGTCTCCCCAACGTTGCTAATACCAGTTTACTATGACATATTCGTCGCACGACTAATTAGTTGCATTAAAGACATCTATAGGACCTGGTAGTCATCTCATTACCATTGTAAGACGGCTATCCAACTTAAGGTTGTACAAGTCAAGACTTATAAGACGTATTTGTTTGTTGGGTATTTGCAACCCTTATTCGACTCTCATTAATACAGCTGGGCATTTCTTCAGAAAGTGTTCTTCGTGTCACCTTCGTGGCGAAAATTTATACTGATATTATTCAAATCAAAAAAAATACTGCTTTAAAGAAGCTATCAAACTGTAACAAAATCTGTTAGTTCATGAAAATCGGTTCATTATTCATGTAGATATTTAATATTGAAATTTTGTCACCCACGAAAGTTACTCACCGAGGCACGAAAGTTACGCAGCGTCTTTTTGGATAGATAATTCGGTAATAAAAGTATCAATTACTTAAATTATTACCTCATATTGAACTTAATACATAATTAAATACTGCATTTATTATACTTGCTGCTAAATAGATAATTTGTCATAACATAAATTGAATGTTATTATCGGTTCATTAGCCTTTACAAACTTACAAACATCATAATAATAATAAAATCTAAGTACATATCCTTAAATGTGACTGGTTATTTTACAGCCATGAGTATAATCATTAATTTAAATGAAGATGAGATAAAAAGTAGTGTGTTTAGGTATTACATATATTTTTTAAAATTCATGATGAACACTAACATAAGAATAGCTTATATTACCTTCGATATTGCAACTATCTACCAAATTATTTACGAGTATCTGATATAAGAACACTGTCGCAAGTGCCAAGATCACAGGGTACCTAAAACTGTTGGGAGTGTGCTGTTATTTGCAGACTTAATGGTCTACCCTTCTTCTTCATTTATTGCACTCATTTGCGGTATTACTTACCTCAAATTCACTGTTTACTCGCATTTGTCCTCGACACATAACACTGACAGTATCTGCCAGCGATAGGATACTTTATTAAATTTTACGGTTTCACACTTTCAAATCAATGGTATTTTGACATTCGACAATTTAAACCTATACTCACGATGGAATTTTTAGTGTTTTGTAACCTAATCACTTCCTTGACAAATCTTGGTAAGTATTCGCATTCTGTCGAAATTATATGAGGTTATAAAGTTAAGCTAAGGTACATGGTAGCAAATCTGTAGCAATCAACTCTTTATCCTCCAAAGTAGTGCCTCAAATTACATATAGGTAACCTTGCATTTTAGTAGTTAGATATATTTGCCGACTATTATGAGAAGAGTCAGAACTTATTTTCAAAGTCAAATGCATAAATTATTCCCCTCATAAACTTTACAAGCAACAAATTAGTCTTCCAAATATTTTTCTTGCCTGGAGTGAGAATATTTACTAGCTGCGGGATCATAGCTGTAAGAGCGTTCAAAATACGACCTTTTCTTATCCAATTAAGAATTAAACTATTTCTTTAGCATCTTTGGAAATAAACACCAGACGTCACGTACTTATTGTCAAACCTTGGAGGTATAGTATCAGTTTTTATTGTATTTATCCCGTGAAACAAACTCATGATTTACAGTCTTTATCTAGTAGCCTCAAAGAAGACTCTTTTAACAGTCTAGTCGACAATTTCCAGGTTTAGACCAGTCTCAAAATTTAGCCATGCCGCTTGGTTGATTAAATAAAGACAACTGGCATAAACTGCCATCATTCTTATTAGTGGCAAATAATTATTTTCAAGGTTTGCTTTTGTGATATTCATTATTTTCTCATGTAAACAACACAAATTGGGGTGATTACGAATAATGCACGAAAATTAATTAATTAATGAGTATGCTTTTTTAGAGTAACTTATTATGATTACTTTACGCTGTTATATAATTAGTAAATAGATTGATCAGGCGATTCAAAGCCGAATGAAAATCAATACTTAAGACGTCATGTTCTACATATTTTTATAGTAAGCTACATTATTTCTATAAATCATAACTGTGCCTCTGGAAACTGTCTTAGTAGAAAAAATCAAGTATAAAACGTTAAGGCAGTTATTTTAACTGCATTTAAAAACCATAAAATATAATTTCTAGTGAGATCAGTAGGGCCATTATTTGAGCACCGTTTTTTGATGGTCACACGTTTGTTATTCCAAACATATTCAATGTTTAATTAAATAATAAATTTTGTATGTTTAATCATGTATCTATCTCTATGAATTCACTTTAAAATGTGTTATTATGTTTGTAGTTTTGTAGGAAAAAATATTTTATTATCTGAATCGGGAGGAAAACTGCTGTTCTTCGCGCGTCACACCGAGTTGGCGCTCAGTTAAAACACTTCTATCTTGCTGGGCTTTTACATTATATTTACATAACATATTTTAAAAAATTGGATACTAAGTCAGGATTCGTTGTATCGAGGGGGAAAAAATCCGTCTTTAGATTTAAATTTAACATACTTAATTTTGTGTCGGTCACACGATTTTACCATTTTCGAAAATGTGACACAAAATTGCTCATAACTTCGAAAAGGTTCAACCTATCGACACAAACCATAGGTCCGCAGAAACTTCAGACCTGCCAAAACACCAAGATAAGACAAATAAATATCTCATAGCTATGATATAGCTAATACAGCTCCTTGATTTTTATTTTTTTTCTTCAGACCCTAGTTCATGTGACCCTTCATGGGTAATGTTTAAGATTATAAGTCAGCGTCAGGAATAAATGTCTATTATTGAAACATAAAACTCATAGTCAAGATTCATTTGAGCTGATTAGATTACATAAATGTTAGTTACTTAATTTAATATTTCTGAAAATGTAAAATTTTCGTCACTTGCGTGGCACAACTTTCGTGGTCAATTGCCCACGAAAGTTACAAATCATACCACGAAAGTGTATCAAAGTGTACTGATCTCACTAGAATTTATATTTTATGGTTTGTAAATGCAGTTAAAATAACCGCCTTAACGTTTCAAACTTGAATTCTTCTACTAAGAAAGTTTTCAGAGGCACAGATATGATTTATAGAAATAATGTAGCTTACTCGAAAAATGTATAGAAATGACGTCTTAAATCTTGATTTTCATTCGGCTTTGGATCGCTTGATCAATCTATACACTAATTATATAAAGTAATTACAAAATGTTACTCTAAAAAAAGCATACTCATTAATTAATTAATTTTCGTGCATTATTCGTAATTAGCCCAATTTGTGTAGTTTATATGAAAAAATAATGAATATCACAAAAGCAAACCTTGAAAATAATTCTTTGCCACTAATAAGAATGATGGCAGTTATGCCAGTCGTCTTAATTATTCAAACAAGCGGCATGGTTAAAATTTGATGCTGGTCTGAAGCTGGAAATTTGTCCACTAGACCGATAAAAGAGTCTACTTTGAGGCTACTAGATAAAGACTGTAAATCATGAGTTTGCTTTACGGGAAAAAAAATACAATTAACACTGATACAATAACATCGAAGGTTCGGGAATAAGCGCGTTACGTCTGGTGTTTATTTCCAAAGATTCTAAAGAAATAGTTTAATTCTTTATTGGATAAGAAAAGGTCATATTTTGAACGCTCTTACAGCTTTCATCCAGCAACTAGTAGTCTAAATAGTCTCACTCCAGGCAAGAAAAATATCTGGAAGACTAATTTATTGCTTGTAAAGTTTATAAAGGGCCTAACCTATATACCTAATATAACTTTGAACATTTGACTTTGAAAATGAGTTGATAATAGCCGGCAAATATCTAACCACTAAAATGCAGGGTTACCTATATGTAATTTGAGGCACTACTTTGGAGGGTAAAGAGTTGATTGCTACAGATTTGCTCTTATGTACCTTAGATTACCCTTACCTTTATAATCTCAGATAATTTCGACAGAATGCGACTACTTACCAAAATAGGCCAAGGAAGCGATTAAATTACAAAATACTGAAAATTCGATCGTAAGTATAGGTTTAAATTGTCGAACCGTAAAATTTAACAAAGTATCCTATCGCTGACAAATACTGTCAGTGTTGTGTGTCGAGAACAAATGCGAGTAAACTGTGAATTTAGGTCAGTGATACCGAAAATGAGTGCAATAAAAGACTTAGAAGGAGGGTAAACCATTAAGTCTGCAAATAACAGCTCACTCGCAACAGTTTTAGGTACGCTGTGATCATGGCACTTGCAACAGTGTCGAAATATCGGATACTCATAAGTAATTTGGTACATAGTAGCAATGTCGAAGGTAACAAACTATTATTATGTTAGTGTTCATCATGAATGTTTAAAAATATATGTAATACCTAACCACATTACTATTTGTCTCATACATATATAATATTTCAAGTAATTGATACTTTTATTACCGAATTATCTATCCAAAAAGACGCTGCGTAACTTTCGTGTCACGGTGAGTAACTTTCGTGGCTTACGAAATTTTAATATTAAATATCAACATGAATGATGAACCGATTTTCATGATTCTAACAGATTATGTTACAGTTTGATAGTTTCTTTAAAGCAGTATTTTTTTTTCATTTGAATAATATCAGTATAAATTTTCGCCACGAAGGTGACGCGAAGAACACTTTCTGAAGAAATGCCCAGTACACTTTGATAACCTTTCGTGGTATGATTTGTAACTTTCGCGGGTAATTGACCACGCAAGTTGTGCCACGCAAGTTACGAAACTTTTACATTTTCAGAAATATTAAATTAAGTAACTAACGGTTATGTAATCTAATCAGCTCAAATGAATCTTGACTATGAGTTTTATGATTCAATAGTAGACATCTATTCGTAAGGCTGACTTATAATCTTAAAACATCACCCATGAAGGGTCACATGAACTAGGGTCTGAAGAAAAAAAATAAAAAGCAAGGGGCTGTAATAAGTTATATCATTGCTGTGAGATATTGTCTTCTATTGGTGTTTTAACGCGTCTGAAGTTTCTGCGGACCTTTGGTTTGTGTCGATAGGTTGAACCTTTTTGAAGTTAGGAGCATTTATGTGTCACATTTTCGGAAATGCTAAAATCGTGTGACCGACACAAAATTAATTATATTTAATTTAAATCTAATGACAGATTTTTTCCACCTCAATATAACTTATTCTGACTATATGTCCAATTTTTTGACATATATAATGTTTTTATAATGTAAAAGCTCAGCAAGACATAAGTGTTTAAACTGAGCGTCAACTCGGTGTGACGCGCGAAGAACAGCAGTTTTACTCCCGATTCCGATGGTAAAATATTTTTTCCTACAAAACTTTAAATATTATTACACATTTTAAAGTGAATTGATATAGATAGATACATGATAAAACATACAAAGTTTATTCTTAAACTAAACATTGAATATGTTTGGAATTACCAACGTGTGACCATCAAAAAACGGTGCTCAAATAATGGCCCAGCGAAAAGGTAGACTACTAGATAAATAACAGTTTCTAAAGCTCTTGAGTTCAATCTTGTTTATTTTTTTATGAAACCAGTGGTATTTACGCTACGGTTCCGTCGCATTTGGATGGGTGATCATTCTAACTAAAATGACATTTCCGTCCTTTTGAATTGAGTGGTTTTTATCTAAGCGAATACTTATTCGTCACCATCATCATTCTATAAGCTAGAATAGGCCTCCACCACAGTTTTCTACAGTAACCGTTTGCGGGTTGCATCCAGTGTGATTCTGCGATCGCAACGGACTTAGACCAGTGAAACTATAGACTCTGCGAGTTTTAGCAGCGATGTAGTCACGATGCAGCATCGATGCAGTCGCGATGAAGAAGCTGGAAATTGACAAATTATATACTAAATTTTGGCGTTTGCATCCATACTAACGCCAACTGCATCGCTGCTAAATTAAATCTCTTCATTGCGTAAGTCCCGATGCTGAAGCGCATTTTCAACACGCGCGAGTGCATCGATGTTAAAAGTCGTGTGTAAGGGTTCATAAGTTCAAGTAGCAACGGGCAGAGTACATATCGCGAAGGACAGTCATTGGGACAGAAAAGTTCTAGGTGGCACCGATGAATTAGTGATATATGGTTATCAAACTAACATTAAGTACAAAACCATTTTATGATGATCTATATAGCTGTCGTATGTCCTATTCGGCGCGACGACGAATTCAACTAACTTTAAATAATGAAAATTGTGCCCCCGTATCGAGTTACAAGAACTGTAACAAATGCGACTTTCTGTTACTATACATAACGTATGAGAAAAGATTAATTAAATATTCTGGAATGATTCGCATTTAATGATAATTATAATAAATATTCAAAAATATTTCACAAATAAGGACACTAGAAAAAAAAAACATTTCAATCAAATCATAAGAAGTACAATATTGGCGGTGTTGTCGCTGGGAGTGATCTCTTCCAGACAACCATTGATTAGAGGGAAAAACGTTTATTACATAGGTAGAATCGTTTATTAGAAGGTATGTTGTGTTATTTAATTAAATTATTACACTGTCATTTTTTATTGTACTGCAATTATTGCTTTGTCACTCATTCAAACTTTCAACTGCAGCAATTCGTGAAAAAGTCCTGAAAATAATTGTTATTAATGCACTTCACATGTCTCCTGCATCTTTATGCGCTCGTTTTGGTTTCGTTTTTCGGATTTTGTAAGGTCTGGCTCCGTCTTTTAAGTCTTTTTGATTGTAATCAGCTGAAAACTTGTTTTTAAATTGTTCTGCAATATATGAGGGGCTCGGATCTTATGAAGTGAGAAACCGATAATTAACTCAGTTTGAAACCGCTACCTTGCGGGCATTTTGACCATTTAATAATCAATAGTTGAATATTATATTTAAATCATGAAACCAATAAACAGACACTGAATATCTAGCTACTTATGCACATAGAAACACGTTGCAAAATTTTATTACTTACGAGCATGTAATCTATTTATTTATCCGATCTCTACATTAAACGACGTACCTGTAATAGGGTTCGACATATGTGGGAATAATGAGGCAGGGCACTTTATATTAAATTAATTTATTATAAGACAAATTAATATGTTTCGACATCTTATGACAAGACTATAGACAAGACGACAACCATAGACTATCATCTCATAACATCTCCCTTCACAAACGTAAAAAGAAATAAATAAAATAAAATAAATTATTCTGCTTAAATAAAAATAGACTTCATCTTATCAGTCAAACGTAAACATACAAACTAATATTTCAATCTATAAATTTAACTTAACAGGAGGTTTGATAAGTCTGCCACTTCTGGTTCTCACTTGCCGCTCATCAGTGGCTTGACCACAAGAATGCGGTAATGCTTCATCATGTTTAGACTCAGCAGTTTCAATATCAATGATCTCTGGTGGATTAGAAGAAGATGAAACTGTTTTAGTTTTTAGCTTAATAATATGCTGTCTGTTTCTTCTGTGCACAGTACCGTCTTCTCCCGCGACCTCATAAGACCTTGGTTCCTCACAAATCTTTTTCACTATACCAGGCACCCACAAACTATTTGGTGACTTTTTGAAAAGTATTTTATCATTGATTTCCAACCCTGCTAAACTTTTATTCGCATGTTTGTCATAATAATATTTGGCTTTTTCAGTAC
Source organism: Pyrausta purpuralis (assembly GCA_963924145.1). Taxonomy (NCBI): domain Eukaryota; kingdom Metazoa; phylum Arthropoda; class Insecta; order Lepidoptera; family Crambidae; genus Pyrausta; species Pyrausta purpuralis. The sequence continues at coordinate 27,752,994 of OZ001647.1, forward strand.
ACTTTATTTTTGATTTAATATATGTTTCAGAATCAATAACCTTAGGCAGCAAATTTTCCTTTACAGTAGGCAGCTGTGTTCTTAACGTCCTTGACATAAGTAATTGCGCTGGTGATGGCAATTCACCCCTAGGAGTATTTCTATATTGAAGCAGCGCTAAATACGGATCATTATTTGACTCTTGACATTTGGTTAATATTCGTTTACAAACTTTGACTCCTGACTCTGCCAGCCCGTTTGATCTCGGTAGATATGGACTTGATGTAGTTTGTTTTATTCCCCAGTCTCTAGTGAATTCCCGAAATTCAGCTGAATTAAACGGAGGGCCGTTATCACTGATCAGCTCAACCGGTATCCCATGTCTGCTAAATATGGGTTTTAATTTACTTATGAGTACTTTAGCACTAACAGTACTCACATTTACAACCTCAATGAAATTTGAATAGTAATCTTCAACAACAACATAAGTTTGATTTTTAAAAGTGAAAAAATCAATTCCAACTTTCTCCCACGGAAATCTAGATATATCATGCGGCTTCATAGGCTCAGGCGCGTTAGAATTTCTGTGAGCATGACACGCATGACAGGATTTAACAATATTTGTAATATCCGCCGACATGAATGGCCAAAATACATGACCTCTCGCAAACGCCTTAGACCTTTCAATTCCTAGATGACCACTGTGTATAATTTTCAATATGTCTGCCCTGATACTCCTGGGAATCACAATACTGTTATTCCTAAACACTAATTCATCTTCAGTGTGTAAATCATGTCGGTACTGCCAATATTCCTTGACCTCAGGCTGTAATTGATTTTTACAATTTGGCCATCCTTCACGACAAAACTTTTTCAATATATCCATACATGCGTCTGTATTAGTAGCATCTTTAAGCCATTGTAGACGTTCTGGAGACACAGGTAATGTTTTTATCAGCATATTAACGTGAACAACAACATCCCCATCTAACTCATCCTCACTAGTTTCTGGCAAAGCTGCCCGTGATAATGCGTCAGCTAAAAACATCTGCGTGCCTTTCTTGTAAATTACATCTAAACTATATATTTGAATTTTTAACATCATTCTCTGAAGACGTGTAGGGACTTCGACTAACGGTTTTTTAAACAATGTTATCAAAGGACGATGATCAGTTTCCACCAAGACTTTTTGACCATAAATAAACTGGTGAAACCTGACACAAGCAAAGACTATGGCATAAAGTTCCTTTTCAATTTGTGCCATTCTTTCTTGAGTTGAAGTTAATGTTTTTGACGCATAATATACAGGATGTCCATTTTGCAAAAGAACTGCACCGACCGCTGTGCTACTGGCATCGACTGATAATACTATCGGCTCTATAACGTTAAAGTGTGCTAGGACAGGAACACGACATAAAATATCTTTCAGACGCAAAAAAATTTTCTCATAATTTGAGTTCCATTCAAATGACGTACCTTTTTTAAGAAGATCTCGTAATGGACTAATTTCATTTGCTAAATTCTCAATATAAGGACTTAAATAATTCAGCATACCCAAAAATCGCTGCAAATCTTTAACTGTTTTTGGCGATGACATTTCAGCAACAGCTCTGACCTTTTCAGGATCCGGTTTAACACCATCCCCTGAAAAAATATGTCCTAAGTATTTAATTTCATTTTGAGCAAATGAACATTTATCTCGATTAAATTTAATATTTACTTCTTGAGCCCTATCAAAGACCAACTTTAAACGCTCATTGTGCTCAGAAATCGTGCGGCCACATACGAGTATATCATCACTGTATACGAACACACCCGGTATATCGGCGAATGTTTCTGTCATTACACGATGGAAATATTCTGGTGCGCAACTAACACCAAACGGAAGTCGCTTAAAACGATAACGTCCGAAAGGCGTATTGAAGGTGGTGAGATATGAACTGTCTTCATCTAAGCAACACATCCAAAATCCACTACTAGCATCAAGATTTGAATAATATTTCGCACCAGCTACCTTAGAACGCACTTCATCAACTGTTGGTATAGGATAATGTGAACGACAAATGGCTTTATTTAAGTTTCTTGGATCTAAACATACTCTTAGTTGCCCATTTTTTTTGTCCACAAGTATAAGGGAACTTACCCAAGCAGTTGGTTCTGTTACTTTAGTAATGACTTCCATTGCCTCCATTCTATCTAATTCTTTCTGTAGTCTTTCATACAGTGCAAATGGTACTTTCCGAGGTGCATCAATTTTCGGAGGTACATTCTCGCTGACGGATATGTGACACAAACCTGGCAGACATCCTAGCCCCACAAATAATTTTTCATATATTTTTAGTAAATTATTAACACTACTATTATTTACGTTTGACTGACACGAGACATTTGACGTTGACGGCATTTCATTTTTTTCAGATTCAGACTTATTTTTAATTTGATTATCGTGACATATAGAGAAAACTCTTTTGATGAGACCTAATCTTGAACACGTATTTCTACCTAAAACAGTTGGTGATTTTACATCTGCAATTACAAATCGCAGTGATGAACATTTCTGGCGTTGATTTAGCATAAAATTACAAATAATATCTTGCTCTCCAACTACTCTGACATTATCACCACTGTACGCTGTTAGCTTGACTTGGCATGGTTTCAATTCCTGGCGCAGCTGAAGAGACTGGTACACACCCAATGACATAACGTTTACATCACTTCCTGTATCCAGCACCACTCTGACCTGTTTATCATTAATATCAAGATTTATCGTCCATTCAGCATCTAAGATATCGGCTTTCATGTGTCCCACGAAAAATTCCTGACTTTGGCTTTGAGAAATCGAATCATTAACGGTTTCATCATTGTTTTGTTGCGTATCAACGAACCGTACTACCTTTTTTGTTCGACACATTGCTTCGTAATGACCAATCGCGCGACATTTGTTGCATTTGACCTTCAGAGCTGGACACTTAAATCTGTGCACCTGTCCGCATCTACCACACACGTTCTGCGATTTGCGTGAATCAGGGTGATCTTTAACATGAAACACTGATGACTGATTTGCCTCCATAGTATCAACTTGACTTTTGGATATAACCATTGCTGTTGCCTTTTGAATGGCCTCATCAAGCGTTAAACTATCTTCTAGAAGTAGTTTCTCTTTGACATCATGATATTTTGGATGCATATTGCATATGAAAGTAACCTTTATCAATCTATCCTGAAGCGTGCCAAATTCACACGATCGACTTAGAGCTCTCAATTCAGTAACGAATTGCTCCAACGTCTGATCAGCACTTTGCTTGTGCGTAAAGAAGCTATGGCATTCAAATGTAAGATTACGTTTCGGTACAAAATAATTCTCAAAAAGTTTTACAATCTCATCATACGTGATCGTATCGACATCTTTCTGGAACGAATTAAATATCTCCACACCTGGCTCCCCAATCATATGTAGAAGTAACGCTACTTTTCGTCCGTCGCTCTCCGCCTCCATCGAGGAAGCTCTAAGGAATATTTTGAACGATTGTATCCAATTTTTCCAATTATTTGACAGATTCCCGGACATAGCCATGTTACCGCATCCTGCAAGACTAATTTTATTTTTGGATTTGCTTTCCATTTTTAATTCCGAGAATCCCACTTCGACACCATGTAATAGGGTTCGACATATGTGGGAATAATGAGGCAGGGCACTTTATATTAAATTAATTTATTATAAGACAAATTAATATGTTTCGACATCTTATGACAAGACTATAGACAAGACGACAACCATAGACTATCATCTCATAACAGTACCGAAAGTTAAGATAATGTGTTTTTATATTTTCCGATTTTGTATTTTACTATAATTGGCTGGGAATTCTCGTGGAATTTAATTTAATAGTTTCAATGATAAATTATTTGCAAAACGTTGTTTATTTAACGTCAAACTGACATAAGGTATTGATTTACTTATTACCGGTGTAGCAGGAATTATTTTTATTTTTCCTTAAATTAATATTCACCGCGAACCTTCCAATGCTGGGAGCCATCGGTTAAACCTATGATAAAAACTCCATGTTATTTGAAAAGAACTGGAGGTACCGAAGAGGACATCACTTCACGCATTTCCAAGGCCAGAGCTACCTTCGCACAACTTCGGCCCGTGTGGCAGTCCCGGAAATTGTCTCGAAGGGTTAAAACCAAGATCCAAGATCTTCGCGTCAAACGTCAAATCCGTACTGCTTTACGGATGCGAAACGTGGAAGGTCACCAAAGTCATCTCACAGCAGCTCCAGGTCTTTGTCAACCGTTGTCTTCGCCGAATCCTCGGTTTATACTGGCCCGAAAAAAATTCCAACGTTGAACTGTTGGAACGCTGCCACGAAACCCCGATCGACCAGCAGATCAAGCGCCGCAAGTGGAATTGGATTGGCCACACTCTCCGAAGGGACCCGGATCACATCCCCAGGCAGGCTCTGGACTGGAACCCCCAAGGGAGGCGCAAACCTGGTCGCCCCAAACAAACTTGGCGGCGCACTGTAGCAGACGAGGCGAAAAGAATAGGCAAGACGTGGAGTGAAATGAAGCGCGAAGCTCAAAATCGAACGCGATGGAGGACTGTTGTGGACGCCCTCTGCCCCATCTAGGGGACATAGGACCATAATCAAAAATCAAAATCATTTGAAAAGAGACATGGTTGCTGGCATTTATTCCTTTTTTTTATTATTATTTAAAGGTATTTAAGCCAGTACGAGTGCAAAAGTTTGTCCACGGGTATCTCGAAAAATATCAGTAAATAAAAAGATTAAAATAGGGCTCGTGTATCGTCATAGCCGTATCACAAAGCTTATTTTTAGGGTTGCGTAGCCGAATGGAAAAAATGGAACCCATATAGTTTCGTCAATTCTCTGTCTGTCTGTAAGTCCCGGACGGACTTATGACACAGTCACTTTATTCTGAAACTATAAGCATCAGACTATTGAAATTTGGCAGGAAGATGTATCCTGTTAACCGCTTTACGATTCTCATACAAACAATACAAAATAATGATATTTAAGGAGAGGCTCCCACACACGAAAAACCAAAAATTTTATTTTGTCAAACCTATGCCTGTAGCGTGTCTATGGTCTTTTAAAATGAAAATTAGGTTCCTCAAACCATTTTCTCTAAAAGTCTAGGTAAAATGGGTGTCCTCCCCCATCTAGCTTTTGAACTAAGCGAGTTTAAATTTTGAAAAAAATACATGATGTAGATGTTGGTTTGAACGAGATCGAACTAGCAGTTTTTGAGATAGAGCATATTTTCAATAACCGCAGACATAACTTTATTATTTATAGAAATACTATGAAAAACAAAGTTAGGTATATTTGCTGTCAACAAAATATTGTGGTATTTTGGCTAAGTATAAGTAAGTGGATCTCTTATTGAATTAAAGTTGGCACGGAACCCTCAGTGATCGAGTCCGACTCGCACTTGGCCGGTTTTATTGCTGTGTGCTTGTGCTGAGATGAGGTTTATTTTATTATATTATTTTCTGAACCTTTATTATGATTTCATGTCATTTTTTGTCTCTATTTACAATTACTCAGACAGCTTTAATTAAATTTGATGAATTGTTGCATATTTATTGACAGTTAAAACCATCAGTTCGACGGTAAGGACTATAAGCACTCTAATATAAAAATATCTTCCGTTAATAACGGTTACCCTAAATAATGGGAGGATGTGTATCGGGTAAGATTCGTCGCAAATGTTTACGTTTGAAGATTGCGATATGAATACGGTTAATTTTATCAGATTTCGTTCAAGCAATTTTTTGTGATAATGAAATGTCAAATTTTTGCAACATCAGACTACCAGCGCGAGCAACAATGTAAATTTTGCGTAAACGGGAGAAAGATATTCCTTTTGAGAGCTTCCGCTGCGTGCGCTGCGAAACTTGAATAGGTTACACAAAGATCATATTATATGACACGATTGTTCAGCATTAACAGCACCGCTAGACAAGTGGCAATCGATTAGCGAAAACGCTCAAAGATTTGTATGGAAAATAGTCGTCGATAGACATGTCACGAGTTTTGGTCGTAACGAATTGTAGGCTGGTAGACAAGTGTACTATAAACTTTCGATTAAATAAAACGAAACATTAGTCGTGCGCCTAACCGAGCCAAGTAGTGTGGTCTACAATAAAATCCACGACAGCATATGACTATCTTTTATGGATGACTCACTACAACCTTTTTAGGGTTCCGTAGCCGAATGGCAAAAAACTGAACCCTTATAGTTTCGTCAAGTCTGTCTGTTCGTCTGTCCGTCCGTATGTTACAACCACTTTATTCTGTAACCATAAGCATCACACTGTTGAAGTTAAGAAATATAAATGATATTTAAAAGGGGGCTTTTTTACTAGACGCTTCCGAAGTGCTAAAATGCCCCCCCCCCCCCCCATCTTACTTCTAAACTAAGCAAGTGTATATTTTGAATAGTTTAAATATAGTGTAGATCTTACCAAATACTTTTAACGAAAATTGGTTCGGACGGGATCGAACGAGAATTAAAAAGATATAGGCCACTTTCAACAACCGTAAATATAACTTTGTTCTTCATAAAAACACCATTAAAAACAAAGTTATGTTTGCTGTTAACAAAATATTGTGGTATTTTACTAAGTGGAAGTGAGTGGATTCCCTAATTCAGTTATAATTCAGTTAAAGTTGGCACGGAACCCTCCGGAACCCTCAGTGCATGAGTCCGACTCGCATTTGGCCGTTTTTTTTATGTTAATAAATCGGATAAAAATAATGTAATTTTTAAAGGTGTATTATACACACGGGTATTAATCTATCAAAATAAATACATTCATTATCACGAGCATTTCATTTCGAACAAAGTTCGGCTATACATTATTTGCTTTCAATAAATATCTTAGGAGCTATCAGAGTTTTAACATAGCTCCGCACCAAAATAATGTTCGCAGATTAAGTAGGTAAAACGCGCGCTTGCGCTAACTGCTATAGTTGCTGGCCTCATACTTACAATGACAACTAAGTCAAAACCGACTTATTTTTTTTAAAGTTTTGTAAAAAAAATGCACCTAAAAGTCTTAAATAAACGCTTGACCATTGAAAGGAAAGGAATCCATTTTAGGCAAACGATTTCTTTTCGAAGTCGGTGGTCTGATTGTTGATTTTTGATGGTCAAAGTGATGGCGGCGAGTTTATTTAAGACTTTTAGTGCAATTATTAAATTTTATTTCTTAATTTTTAGTGATTACAGCTGTTAACGACAGCCACAAGACCAAAAGAAGTTTCATATGATTTCATTAAAGCTTTGATATTGTCGTTTATTTACTAATTTTCTACTAGATTTAAAGAAAGAGAAAAATGTATAAGTAAGAACGAATACGAAAATTGTTAAGAAAAATTAAATAGGATAGAAACATATGTAAGAAAGAAATGAACATAGTAGTGCCGTGTGCAAACTTCGTGCTCAATAATTAGAGATAATAATGGATCGCTTTAGTCGCTAATTGAACGCAGAAAATCATACAAGAATAGAGCCGAATTTGTATGCAGTACGTTCATTCCTTCCTACGGTTTAATAGTGAATACAGCTACTAGTGAAAAGTGAAGTACCAGTAATTACCAGTGAATTGTGAAAATAGTAAAAGTATTAATAAATTAATGTGTGTCAGTATAAGTGCAGTGTTTTACTGGGGAACAGTCAGTGCCTAGTGATAAATTTAAATTACAGTCCACTCGCTCTCTGGGCTTGACGACTGTACTCTCTCCATAGTGTAACACCAACATCGTTGGTCCTATCGGAGACGGATCGAAAGTACGCACCAGTGGACTCTGTGCTGTGAAATTAGTGTTTATGACTTAGTGCAATATGGACACACTTATTTTGGACTATAAATTGTAAGTACTTTTATTATTTCTACAAGTGATTACTGTGTTATTTCGTGTTAAGTGCATCTGATCTGAACTTTGATTCCTGAACTGTGGATGAACTCTGTCTGTGTTAATTGTGATTTGTAAATAGACATTTGACTCTGCTAATTGACTCTGATAAGTGTTTAAATGGTGTATACGCGAAGCCAAGTCATGGCCGAACGTTCCGAACGTGTGTTACCGGAACCGCCCCGGTCGCCGTCCCCGTCGACGAGGAGCCGCTTGGAAGCGGAACAGCATACGGCCGCCCAGCCTAACGAACGTGGCGCCGCTGTGTTGGGTACGCACTCAGCGTTCGACGTGAACATGGGGCATGTCGAGACCGCCGCAACGAGCAGGACGCAGCACGCCAGAGCACGCTCCACCAGATCCACTGCTAGCGCTGTAGCACGGCTACGGTTCGAGGCAGAGGAGCGGCTCGCAGCCATCAGACGCAAGGAGCTTGAGCTTGAGGCTGAGATGGTAAAGAAGAAGCTCACGGCAGACCTAGCAGAGTTGGATGACGACAGTGACCAGGAACAGATGCAAGAAATAGAAAAAGTAAACGAGTGGCTGGACAAGTCTGCGCCAAACGTGGATGCCGAACGGGGGGAGCGCCTGGAGGCTCCACCGGAACCCAGCAACGAAGAGACGCCTGTGACCCGAAGGGCAAGATTTTGGACGCCGGGACCGGTCCAACCCAGACCACGCGCAGAAAGGAAGAGATCGTCAACCCCGAAGGGACGAGGTATTGAACAGCTGGCAGACACGCTGTCACAGATGATGGCGTCGCGACCACCACCGCGGCAAGTTACGGATCTACCGCTGTTCTCCGGATCACCACTGGAGTGGATACACTTCGCTACTGCAATGGAGGAATCAACAAGGCTGTATAAGTTCACTCCATACGAAAACTTGGCCCGACTACGCAACGCTCTCAGAGGTGAAGCAAAGGAAGTGGTAACGCCACTACTTAGCAGCGCAACGCACCCAGATCGAGTAATGAAGACGTTACAGCAATGCTTTGGACGCCCAGAGATGATCATAGATATGGCATACGAAGAACTTAAGAAGCTGCCCAAGATGGGAAGTACTGCAAGTGAATTAAATTCCTTCGCCATCAAAGTCCAGAACATCGTGGCAACTCTTGGCAACGTGGATCCAGCATATCTGTATAACCCATTGCTAGTGCGTGAAGTATTAGAGAAGCTGAGCCCACACATCAAGTCAAGGTGGTGTGACTTCGCCGAGGAGCAGCCGAGAAATACGACTCAAATCGTAAGGCTTTCCGAATTTTTAATGCAGCAAGCTGACCGTGCATTAAAACACAGTTACAGTGGTGCTAGAAAAGACGTCCCGATCAAGAACACGAAGATCGAACAAAATAGAAAAGTATTCACTGTAACGGAGACGAGCGGCAGGCCAGAAGACAATCAGAAGCCCGAAGCCAGCGTCTGCATAGTGTGCAACAGTGAACACAAGCTACCTGCGTGCCCGAAGTACAAGGAGCTGTCGGTGTCGGAGCGGTGGGAGGCAGTGAAGAACGCAAAACTCTGTTTCCGGTGCATCAACAGCAGGCACAGAAGAATGAACTGTAAACAGAAGCTCTGCGGCGTAAAGGGCTGCAAACGTCCTCACCACGCCACCCTACATGCTGAAGTCCCGGCCAAAGAGGAAGTCGAACAGGTGACTACGAACCAAGCAGAGGTCGCAATGGCCACAGCTACACCTGGAGGGAGTGACGTGAAGCTGAAGATATGTCCGATCATCATCAGCGGCCAGCGGGGGGCGCAGCGAACATACGCGCTTTTTGATGAAGGGGCCACGATCTCTCTAATCGACGAAGACCTCGCGAACGAAGTTGGAGCTAGCGGACCCAGTACTTGTCTAAAACTAAGAAGCATAGACAAAGAAGTCAAGAGCATGAACAGCAGAACCGTCCGCGTCAAGATCATGGGAGATGACGTCAGCGGACACAGCTCTGTCATCACATTCCGAACGATGGCAGGTCTGGACCTATCGACGCAGTCGTTGCCAAAGGAGGCACTACAGCTGGAACACCTGCGAGGACTGGATATCTCAAGCCTAGCCTACCAGAACGCCAAGCCACGAGTCCTCATAGGAACTGACAACTGGCCGTTGATCATCACGAGGGAGCTGCGAGCGGGCAAGCCGTATCAGCCGGCAGCCTCCAAGACCTTACTAGGATGGGTGATCCACGGAAGAGTACCTAGAAGCTGTCAAGATACAGAGAAGATCTTGCACATCAAACTAGATGAGAAGATCGAAGATCTGGTCGAATATCACTTTCGCGTCGACTCGCTAGGGATATCTATCAAGAATGAATTCACGAAAGAAGATGACCTACGAGCCATGAAGATCTTCGAAGAAACCGCGGTGAACAAAGACGGAAGATTCGAAGTAAGTCTACCGTGGAAGAGCGAAGGCATGAAGCTACCAAACAGCTACAACGCTGCCTTGAAGAGGCTGAAGACACTTGAGTCCAGCTTAGAACGTCGTCCCGAAGAGAAGAAGCAGTACCACGAGCAAGTGGAGAACCTGCTAAAGAAGGGATACGCCGAGCAGTGTAGTGGCGAAGAAGAAGACAGTTCAGTAGCGTGGTACTTACCACACTTCGCAGTGAAGAACCCGAACAAGCCAGGAAAGATCAGGCTTGTCTTCGACGCAGCAGCCAAGGCGAACGGAGTCTGCCTGAATGATTGCCTGCTGGAGGGGCCGGACCTTCTGCAGTCTTTGCAGACCATACTGTTCCGGTTCCGAGAAGGCGCCTACGCGATAACAGCAGACATAGAAGAAATGTTTCTGCGTGTGAAGATAAAAAAGGAAGATCAACCTGCGCAGATGTTCCTATGGAGGGAACAATCAACAGACAAACCAGTGAAGATGAAGATGACTTCAATGATATTTGGCGCATCAAGCTCTCCGTTCCTGGCACACAGCGTCCGGAACAAGAACGCACTTCAGCACGCGAAGACACACCCTGAAGCCGTTCTACCGATCATGGAAGCCCACTACATGGATGACTACGTGGATAGCTTCAACGACCTGGAGAGCGCCAAACGAATCATCGTGCAAGTCGACGAGGTACACAAGAAAGCCGATTTCCATCTTCGAGGTTGGAGCAGCAACAACGAGGAGCTGCTAGAGGTCACACCAAAGGACAGACGAGCAAAAGCGGGAACAACACCACTAGGAGGACAAGAGAAGACCTTGGGACTTCTATGGAACCCGAAGACCGACAAGCTGAGCTTCAACACTTCGCTGATTCGAGTCTCAGAAGCCGTGAAGTCAAGAGAACGAGCCCCCACGAAACGAGAAGCCCTGTCAACGGTAATGAGCATTTACGACCCGCTGGGACTTCTGAGCTGCTACACCATTGCAGCGAAGATCACTCTTCAGAAATTATGGCGCCTCAAGACTGGATGGGACGAACCGATTCCTGAAGACATCGCCAACGAATTCGACGGTTGGATCGCAAACTTAAAAAACATCAAGAAGCTGCAGCTTCCCCGAAGCTACAACGGGGGGAGAGAAGTGCAACGTCGAGAATTGCACATCTTCTGTGATGCAAGCGAAGAAGCACACGCAACGGCTGCATACTGGAGGCTCACCTACAGCACCAAGGAAGTGGAAGTTGTGCTGGTGGCAGCACGCGCGAAGGTCACCCCGCTCAAAGCACAAACCATTCCCAGGCTAGAGCTACAAGCAGCATTAATTGGAACGAGGTTAGCGAAGGCCATCAAACAAGAACACAGACTTCGCATCGATGACACGGTCTACTGGAGTGACTCGCAAACAGTCTTACATTGGCTGAGGAACGGGAGTCGACGCTACACGCCCTTTGTAGCACACCGGCTCGGCGATATCACAGAAGAAACGAAGCCAGCAGACTGGCGGTGGGTGCCGACTCACCAGAACATAGCTGACGTAGCAACGCGAACAGGCTACTTGCCAACGTCCGAAGATGATCCATGGTTTGGAATGTCGTCATTTTTGGAGAAGCCTAACCGTGACTGGCCACGCCAAGAAGATAGCAACGATGACATCACCACGGAACTACTACATGTCATCACTGAAGAACGGAAAAAAGAAGATGCAGCACTGCCTGACATCAGCCGATTCTCCTCATACGATCGGTTGATTGGAGCCACGGCAAGAATATTACAGTTCGTAGATCTTTGACGCAAACAGAAGACTACGTTTAGCCTTGAACACATCAAGAAGGCAACGAATCTCTGGCTGCGACGAACACAGCAAGACTCGTTTCCTCACGAAATAGACTGCACGAAGAGAGGCATCATCGTGCCCCGATCAAGCCCTCTTCATCGCTTTGACCTGCTATGGGAAGATGGACTCCTAAAGCTCAATGGGCGCGCGAACAAGGCAGCGGTACCTGATACAGCAAAGCGACCCATACTGCTGGATGGGCGCCATCCATTCACAAGACTACTCATCGGGCGAGAACACCGAAGAGCTGGCCATGCGAACACCGAGAGGATAGTCAACGACGTTCGACAAAAGTTCTGGGTGACACGATTGCGGCCTACAGTGAAGAAAGTAGCCGCCGACTGCCAGATGTGTCAACTAAGAAAGACGAAGCCAAGAAACCCACCAATCGGAGATCTACCGATTGAACGCCTGCAGTCATACCACAGACCGTTCAGCTTTTGCGGAGTAGACTACTTCGGCCCCATCACAGTGACGATAGGCAGACGACGAAAAAAAAGATGGTGTGCTCTTTTCACCTGCCTGACAACAAGAGCCATCCATTTAGAGTCAGTCGCTTCCTTAAGCACTGACTCTGCTATCATGGCTCTCAGAAGAATGGCTGCCAGAAGAGGATGGCCCAAGACGCTGTACAGCGATAATGGAACAAACTTCAGAGGCGCAGACATAGAACTAAAGAAAGCTTATGCCGAATGGCTACCAGAACTATCAAGACTGGCGATGAACTACGACACCGAGTGGAAATTCATAGCCCCAGGAGCTCCGAACCAGGGAGGCGCATGGGAAAGGCTAGTGCGCTCGGTCAAGAACGCGCTTACCGCGACGTTAAAGGAGAAAGCGCCGAAAGAAGAGACCCTGACCACTCTGCTGACCGAAGCTGAATACTCAATCAACTCAAGACCATTGACCCATGTCTCCGTGGATCCAGAAGACCCAGAAGCGCTGACGCCCAACCACTTTCTTCTGGGATCATCAACCGGACTACCACACACCGGAGCCTGCGAAGAAGCGGACCGGCGGGCTTGGAGAGCAGCAATGGCACTTGCGGACAGCTTCTGGCAGCGGTGGATGCGCGAGTACCTACCCACACTGGTGCCACGCCTTGACCGTCACGAACGCCAGGTTGCCGTCAGAACAGGCGATCTGGTCATCATCGCTGATCCACAACTACCACGGAACATGTGGCCGAGAGGCACTATCACCAGGACCTTTCCAGGACCTGACGGTGTCACGCGCATTGTAGATGTGCTAACCAAAGGTGGGACCTTCAAAAGACCCACCTCTAAGATCATCGTGATATCTACATCCGCACCTTCCCCGGACCAGAGGGAAGGGACGCGCTGCACCAACGAGAGGCTGTCTACCGGAGGAGGCTACGGTACACCTTCGCCGGGGGGAGAATGTTAACGACAGCCACAAGACCAAAAGAAGTTTCATATGATTTCATTAAAGCTTTGATATTGTCGTTTATTTACTAATTTTCTACTAGATTTAAAGAAAGAGAAAAATGTATAAGTAAGAACGAATACGAAAATTGTTAAGAAAAATCAAATAGGATAGCAACATATGTAAGAAAGAAATGAACATAGTAGTGCCGTGTGCAAACTTCGTGCTCAATAATTAGAGATAATAATGGATCGCTTTAGTCGCTAATTGAACGCAGAAAATCATACAAGAATAGAGCCGAATTTGTATGCAGTACGTTCATTCCTTCCTACGGTTTAATAGTGAAATAATACAGCTACTAGTGAAAAGTGAAGTACCAGTAATTACCAGTGAATTGTGAAAATAGTAAAAGTATTAATAAATTAATGTGTGTCAGTATAAGTGCAGTGTTTTACTGGGGAACAGTCAGTGCCTAGTGATAAATTTAAATTACAGTCCACTCGCTCTCTGGGCTTGACGACTGTACTCTCTCCATAGTGTAACACCAACAACAGCAGAGGGGGGAGGAGGTTGCACCTTACGACTCTGTTCATTAAGAAGCTACAAATTACGTATAATAAGTTCTGTCATTATAATCACTGAACTCCTAAGCGTTCAGGAGTTCCATCAACAGCTCAGCTCCACACAATGTCGAGTATCAGACGTAATAATAACACGTCAACATTAAGATCTAGAATCTTAAAGTTGACGTGTTAAAAAACACTATACGTGCCCTTAAATGTGAGGGCTTCCCTCGGTTACACCGAGATCCCATCATTAGATCCCGAATTGGCAACAATGGGACCAACTAGAAGGTATACCCTCTAGGTAGGCGAAAAAATGTTTCGAATCGGTCGACAAATGACTGAGATATGAGGTACTATAGATACAAAAAAAAACATCACATGTTACCTCCTTTTTTGAAGTCGGTTAAAAATTCGTTTGTTTTGCGTTAAAATATTTTACGGGATGACTTTGCTACAATGATATAGTATTAAGAACTAGATCACCGGTGAGAGGCTAAAAGATAGATAGAAGTCCAGCAAACACCACCTCACGTCAAAGTGAGGTCTTAACCTTGACTTAGTCTGTTTTTGATGGTGTCAGTGCCTCAGTGCGCCTTTAAAACTGCAGAAACAACAAACTAAATAATAAAGAAACAGTCCTTATATCATATTTTCGTTAGGTAAATTGTATTAATGATGCCAATCATTCGTGATTGAAGTATTTTCAATAAAATTAGTGAGTTTTGTTTCTTAGCCAACCCACGGACCAACATGGTTGATATTCTAAGACAGTGCCATACATGGAGTGGTTTGGTACTATATTTTTTTAATAATAATTTAACGACCGTCAAAGTGGTGGTTTACGTTCCGGACTACAAAGATAAGCAGCCGCGGGTTCGAATCCCGCCCGCACGACCCTAACACATATTTATTAGATAATTATTCAATATTTTAATTGTTAAATAGTTTGAAAATATTTTTTTTTGTTGATTAATATACTACCGAGCTAAAGTGTGAACTCAATTCTAAAATTAGGCCAACGAGTCTATTGTAATGTAACTACATACTTTAAAAAATATATTAAGAAAGCTACTCTATTACTACTCTGTTCCGAAACTGATGTCTGATGTGATAGATGTCAATCCATTGACATCCGTTAATCAGACGGTGCCATATTTGTGTACTCTTTTAGTTCGCGAGGCGTCATCTACTTCTAAATACAATATCATTGCTTCGCTATGACTTTCAGGAACGGAGTAAAATCTTATATAGTGTAATATCAAAAGGTAAACATGGGGCCATAAACATAAACATACTACAAGGCGATATTAAATAATTTATTTGTCGTCCTGAATTTGGAATTCGCGTTATTTTATCAATAAAGTTATCATTAAAGGCATTGGCTATTTTCTGTGGGTCATCAATGTCCTTTCCATTATGCTTAATTTTAGAAATTGTATTTTTAGGTATATTTAGTTTGGATCTATTTATGATTCTCCATGTAGTTTTAGATGTATTACTAGATTCTTTTATTGTTTTTGTATTTTGGGAACGTTGAGTAAGTTTTATAATATTTTTGAATCTGTTTGAAAAGCTTTTTAGAATTAATTTATTCGCTAACGTAGGTTTTTGTCTGTATTTCCATAAGAGCTTTCGTTTGTTTTTGCTACTATTTTTTATGCCTTGGGATATCCACTTCGGTTTTCTATTTGTTCTAATTGTTTCTTTTCTAATAGGGAAGCATAGGTTATAAAAAAGCATAAACTCGTCCACAAAACTATTAAAAGCATTATTTGGATCGTCAGTAAGGTACATTTCCTCAAATGTAATATTTTCAATACAGTGCTTAAACTTCTGTAGGTTTTCCTTACTATAGTCTCGCTTCTCTACTTTCCAGCAGTCAATAATACACGATTTCTGAACCGAAAACTTAAGCAACTGAGCTGAATGGTCAGAGAGGGCACATTCAATCACGTCACATTTACACTTAATACTATTAGTAGCTATGTTGTCTAAGCATGTACCGCTTGAGAGCCTTGTCGGTTGCTTGACGTGTAGTTTTAAACCTTAACTAGATAATAAACTTTCGAATTCTTTGGCGTTTTTATCATTTGTAAGTCTATCGATGTTAAAATCGCCACATACAATTATGTTATGTTTATTTTTTTTCATAAAATCTGTAAAACAGCCTCAAGTCTCTCAAGGAAAATGTTAATGTACATATATTTTTTTTCTATTTTTAGGTATTCTGTATATACATGCGATTATAGTCTTATAGCTAGGTAATTCAACAGCACAACATTCAAAAATTCCACAAATAGATAAATTCATTATTTCAACTAATTCATTGTACATATGTCCATTCGTGATTAAAATACATGAACCACCCTTTTTTTAGTTCTAGTATAAGGGATATTATGTCCATCCATACCTACATAACAACAACAATAAAACTTAAACACTCATACGTATACACATACAATACACCACACACACACACCGTAGTCCAGCTGCACTTCGTTTCATCAATAATTTCTTTTTCTTTGATTGATCCTTCGTTCAATTAAGCGTTTAATCGTAAGATGTTTAGTAAAATTGCTAAAATTATAATTAGCATATCATGCTTCTTCGCAGCACTTTTTGATACAAATGTACATGATATAGGTATGCCTCGGAGTCGTGGTTATTTCTTTGAGCTTAAAATGTTTTATATTTTTAATTGATTTATGTCTATATATATATGGTCTCACCTACATTAATAAATTTAACGTGTAGTATTATTGTCTATCTATGTGTCATATACCTAAGTAATAACGTCTTAGTAATTACCTACTTACCTAGGTTATTTAGCTATAAGAAAAAAAAATTATCTTCACGGAGATTTAATATGTATTTTTCATATAACATCATACAATTAATTATTAAGCGTCCTAAACTGATTGCAAATATAGGGAAACCTATTATTGGCTTAACTTTATATAAGAACTAACGACTTTGTACAACTTATTATTAAGCTGTTGGTTTTCTTAATAAATAAAAATAAATAAAATATAACGATTTTACAATAAGAACTTAACTAAGGAACTACGCTATTCACAACGTTATATAGGTAAACCATCTGTGGTTTTACCGAACGCTGCGCTTGTTGACTCGTCATCGTACTCGTGCTTATAATATATACTAGCGGTCCCCCGCGACTTCGTCCGCGCGTTTTGAGTTTGCCCCCTCCCCTCCCGTCGCAGCGTGATGTTCTATACCCTAAAGCCTTTCTCGATAAATAAGCTATCCAAAACAGAAATATTTTTTCAAATCGGTCCAGCAGTTCCTGAGATAAGCGCGTTCAAACAAACAAACTCTTCAGCTTTATAATATTACTAACGGTCCCCCGCGACTTCGTCCGCGCGTTTTGAGTTTGCTCCCTCCCCTCCCGTCGCAGCGTGATGTTTTATATGCTAAAGCCTTTCTCAATAAATAAGCTATCTAACACAGACAAATATTTTTTCAAATCGGTTCAGCAGTTCCTGAGATAAGCGCGTTCAAACCAACAAACTCTTCAGCTTTATAATTAGCGCAAGCGCACGTTGTACTTAAGCTGCGAACATTATTTTGGTGCGGAGTTATGTTAAAACTGTGATAGCTTCTAAGATATTTATTGAAATCAAATGATATAAAGGGCAACTTTGTTCTAAATTAAATGCTCGTGACGATGAATGTATTTATTTTGATAAGAATAAATACCTGTGTGTATAATACACCTCTAAAAATAATGCATTATTTTTTTACAAATTTATTAACATAAAAAAGGTTGTAGTAAGTCAACCATAAAATATAGACTTATGCTGTCGCGGACTTTATTATAGAACTCTTAATGCTGAACAATCTTGTCATACATGATTTTTGTGTAACTTTAGCGATTTCCACAGCGTACGCAGCGGAAGCTCTCAAAAGGAATATCTTTCTCCCGTTTTCGTTACATTTTTCATTGCTGCTGTGGTCTTGTGAGTCGTATCTTTATGTTATATAGCTTAAAGCCTTCCTCAATAAATGTACTATCCAACATAAAAATATTTTTTCAAATCGGGCCAGTAGTTTCTGAGATTAGCGCGTTCAAACAAACAAACAAACTCTTCAGCTTTATAATATTAGTATAGATTAGCGAAAGCGCACGTTGTACTTAAGCTGCGAACATTATTTTGGTGCGGAGTTATGTTAAAACTGTGATAGCTCCTGAGATATTTATTGAAATCAAATGATATAAACGGCAACTTGGTTCTAAATGAAATGCTCGTGATGATGAATGTATTTATTTTGATAAGAATAAATACCTGTGTGCATAATACACCTCTAAAAATAATGCATTATTTTTTTACAAATTTATGAACATAAAAAAGGTTGTAGTAAGTCAACCATAAAAGATAGACATATGCTGTCGCGGACTTTATTATAGAACTCTTAATGCTGAACAATCCTGTCATACATGATTTTTGTGTAACTTAAGCGGTTTCCGCAGCGTATGCAGCGGAAGCTCTCAAAAGGAATATCTTTCTCCCGTTTTCGCAACATTTTTCATTTCTGCCGTGGTCTTATGAGTCGTATCTTTATGTTATATAGCCTAAAGCCTTCCTCAATAAATGGACTATCCAACGTAAAAAAATTTTTTCAAATCGGGCCAGTAGTTTTTGAGATTAGCGCGTTCAAACAAACAAACAAACAAACAAACTCTTCAGCTTTATAATATTAGTATAGATTAGCGCAAGCGCACGTCGTACTTTAGCTGCGAACATTATTTTGGTGCGGAGTTATGTTAAAACTGTGATAGCTCCTAAGATATTTATTGAAATCAAATGATATAAAGGGCAACTTTGTTCTAAATTAAATGCTCGTGATGATGAATGTATTTATTTTGATAAGAATAAATACCTGTGTGTATAATACACCTCTAAAAATAATGCATTATTTTTTTACAAATTTATTAACATAAAAAAGGTTGTAGTAAGTCAACCATAAAAGATAGACATATGCTGTCGCGGACTTTATTATAGAACTCTTAATGCTGAACAATCCTGTCATACATGATTTTTGTGTAACTTAAGCAGTTTCCGCAGCGTATGCAGCGGAAGCTTTCAAAAGGAATATCTTTCTCCCGTTTTCGCAACATTTTTCATTTCTGCTGTGGTCTTATGAGTCGTATCTTTATGTTTTATAGCCTAAGCCCTAAAGCCTTCCTCGATAAATGGACTATCCAACGTAAAAATATTTTTTCAAATCGGGCCCGTAGTTTTTGAGATTAGCGCGTTCAAACAAACAAACAAACTCTTCAGCTTTATAATATTAGTATAGATTTAATACTAAACAACCAAATAACTATTCATAAATTGCACGCAAATTCGATAGCAATAACGCTGAACCGATAGTCACCAGAATATGTGTACTTAGTTACCAATCCACAATACCCGCGCGCCATAGCACTCGCAAACAGTACCTACCCTACCTATCGGATCTTAATCTATAAATAATTAATTTAACTGGCATCCATGTTATATTAGCATAGATGGCGCTGTATGCTTTTTAACTCGCGGGTCGTACCAGATTATTCTGTATCATTAAAGATAAATGTTTGCGTTGAACAAGCAACCAACTCGAAGTGCTTTTAGATGTTCTAAAAAATTTTTGAAAAGCGTATATCTTGCAAATACTCAGCAAGGATACGTTTTATAATAGATGGATAGTTAAATATTTAGTAATATATGTTGTGTGTTATTACTCAAACCTATGCGCACAGATTAGTAAGAGTATGCTATGCGTGTAGGCTGTCTCTATGCATAGGTTAGGTCTTATAAAATGACATAGAAGTTTCTAAAACCATTACATCTCTTTTTTTTCATACAAGTTTTACGTCTTCGGCTCTATGCCATACAGACGGTTCTTCAGGAAATAATGTTCATTTTTACACTTATTGACTAAAACTAACACTAAACTAGCCTACCTTAACCTAACTCATTGAAATGCGAGGTGGTTCGCATTTCAATGCTCAACAAGGAAGCTTAGCGCAGGAACAGCGATCCGGGTAAGACGGCGCGATCAGATCGCTTCACTTAATTCCCCACTTTAATTACATTGTTTTCTTCAAAAGCACAAATTATCATGATAATTCCACCACACAATCACAATAATTTACCCGAAAAAAACAATTACTAAAACGAAGAAATAAGGTCCGTCCTTCCCTTTTCGTTTCCCGCGCAAAACTCCATTACATCTCTATAAGTCTTACCCCAGATAATGTAATACGTGGCGCCATTCTGTCATTCTTTGCTGCCACTGTAAAAGAGTATTTGTTTACGAAAGATAAACATTTTGAAGGCAGTTAAAGAGCAAGGTTAGCAAGGTGACCAAGGTGTGATAGACTCAGTTATATGGTGTTTTCCAATTTTCCATAGACAAAGAAAACTATCTATGTTTTATTTGCCTTTTCTGCAAAAAAAATGTTGTCTGTCTCACTCACTCTTATTGCCGATCTGCCAGAAATTTTTGTCTGTCTCACTTACTCCTAGTAATAATCTGTGGTCTGCTGTCTAATTATTACTAGTCCGTCTCGTCACCGGTGTTAGTTGTGTTTATTTTACATTTTAGGATTTTAGTCACGATTGTAGTAATATTTTAGGCTGATTACGGATAGTGTCTTCAAATTGTGTGCAGTTAAGTAGAGTCGCTGAGTCAAATGTCTCGGAATATGTAAGCCTTCATATATGTTCATCTTTCTTGTTTTGGTTTTCCTTTGCCCAATTTCCTAAAATTTCATTGCGAAAATTCAATTTCTATTTCATTTCAAACTTAATGAGTTCTGAGTGTATTAGGTATTGTATTTTCAACTATAAAAATATTTACTATGGAGTGTGCAAAGCCCAGTTAGAGCAGTAGTGTGTATTGTCCATAAATCAACACACACACACACAATACCAAATAATTATAATAACTGATAAGTATTTATTCCGGAAGTGATTGATTTATCAGTAAGAAACAGTTGCTAATATTTATTCAGTCAGTCTTCAGGCATTTGTGATTGTTTCTACTGAAATATTTACAGTAAGGTATAAATATTATCATTATTACACCTTTTTAATTTCACTTAACAAACATTTGTAGTGTATATATTAGTTAATTAATCCCTCAAGCATATGCAAATGATACACAACAGATATTCTATTGTTATGCGGTTGCCTACAACCGCTTTGGTGTTGAAGCGTTAATGCATTATAAGTAATCCTGCTTTGGGTAAAATCATCACAAAATATAATTAATCTTCATAAATGTTTAACCTGTCCTATTCTGCAGCAGGTTGAGAAAATTGTTGTTGCTTAAAAGTGACTAGCAATTGAACTAGAGTAGCTTTGCTGGTATTTGGCCAGTTAGTGCAATCTCTCTAATTTTACTAATAAAATCTGCATAATTCATTATTTCATATTTATCAGAAGTGAATAGTGATCAAACCAAAACTCTATTCTATTAAATTTATATTAAAAATGTACCCAAATGAAAGATTCATGTAGTTTTCTTTAACAGGATGTTAATTTTTTCAAAAATGAACCAAATTTTGGTTTCCAGCCACAAAGTTTTAGTTACGGCCAGAACCCTGCATATAATTAACAAAGTAATAGCCAAAAATACCAGCACCCCTTTTCAATATCTACCCATAAATTTTAGGATGGCCGCTAACTAACATAAAGAATCATTACGGCCAGATTAGAAATACTAATAATTCACTGATGTCTTGAGATTTTGGTTGCAGTCAAGGAACAGAGAAATTCAATAATGTAGTGAATGAAAGAAAATTGCCTTATGCCTCAGAACCTTACATCAAAATTAATATGTGACTCAAAATCAATTTTTGCTGGTGAAATCAGTTGGCAACCTACTGGCCAGATACCACATTTTTTAGTTTTTATCATGCATGTAAACATTTTACATTTGTAATTGTGTTCTTCATCTATTTGAGTACCAATTAAAGGATTCCCTACTCATAAATATGTAAAACGAAAAATAATCTTTCCAAAGTGTTACTCCTATCATACTTTTTGTCTGTTGTTTAAGCTCAGTGCTTAAATGCATGCTAGTAGGGTGAGGGGTAAAATTGAATTGAAAGTAGTGAAATTTAGGTAGGCAAAGATAATAGTTGTATTCTTGGTTTGTATTTCATACTAACGTTTATAAAATTCATTTAAGAATGTTTCTTTTCTCAATTTTTCTTTTGCTTGTCTCTCAAACAGCCGTAAACCCTACTATTACTAGCCTATGGAATAGGGCATTGATACCCATGGCAAATTTAGAATCATATTTAGCACATTTTTAAAAATACAGCAAACTGTTTGAATTCAGATTTTTTAGAGTAAGTAACGATTTAGTTAATGTGTAGGTAACTTTAGAAAAAATTAAGATATGAGAAAATTTACGTAACGCTTTTCTTAAGATAAATCTATGTAAGTATGATATACGAATTTTTCTACCAATATTCTTTGCCCTCGCCTTTTCACATTATTTAGGGTCGAATGTCCTTGTTCTGCGGCGCTAGGACTGTCGGGCCTGATCGAAATATTTGTTTAGGTCCGGTCTTTTATTTAACGAGTTATGATTTTTCTACTAAAGTGGCGCTAGTGTGCGCGTTGAAAATCCGGGTAGTGCCTTAAAAACCCTTCGAATCTCGCAAAATATTATTGGATTGCAATAATGAAAGGATGGTCACTCATTCAATTCAGCACACTACTAGCCAAGTTTATTAAACTTACATTTTTTATAAATCTTCAGCTTTTTAAGAAAAAAGCTTCCTTACAAAATATCGATCCTTTTAATATGGGACTCGTTTAATTCGATAAAGCACAAAAAATACATGAAATATAATACCACATTCGCTTAGTAATTGAAATATGCATTGATTACAATGGGATCACGCCCCTTTTCCCGTGGAAGGGGCAAGGACGCCTAAATTTTGATAGGACTCTGATCCGTTCCTGATTCCTAGTGCCAAGATGGCGTTATAAGCAAAGGTTTTATTGATGTATATATTTTGCCACCAAACAGTCTTATTTGGACTTATTTTACCTTAGCTATCAAGCTACCTAAAATTTGTTTTTTTTTAAACTTCGAAATGGGTTTGCTCTTAGCTTTAGCCTAAACCTAATTGGGCTTAATTTCATCATTACAATCTCCTACGTAATTGAAATAACATATCTTTATGATATTTATAATAAATACGGTTAAGGGACAAAGATAATGAAGCAGGAAATAATGTTTTAAGCAGTGAGATACATAAACTATATATCAATGGTCTTAAGCATTATCAAAGTTGAATTATTATTGAATGTTTTTATGGAAATCTAAATGGATATTCCCAAGAGCACACTAACATAGTGTTCTCACAAAAATTATTTAGATACCTTTGTAACTTTATTTTTTAAAGATTGAATGTACTTTATTTGACACATAACTACGAGGTGAATCCAAAAGTTTCTGGCTGGTAAAATTTGGCGGCTTAAAATAAAATAAAAAATATACGTATTATGTCATCGCAATTGTCATTTATTCCGCTTTTTCGTGTATGATTTTGGTGTTTCTGTTGAAGATTTTACAGCGTTTTAACGATAGGAAGTTGGTAAATTTTCGATACTTTAAAATTGATAGATATGGGATAGAAATGCTTATCACGAGATCTGCGAAATGCATTGCAATAGAGGGGGAATATATAGAAAAATAAAAAAGGTTTTGTACATATATCTACTTGTTTTCTTTATTAGGCCGGACCGCACACTTTTGGACCGCACCTCGTACAACATACACGTTACGAGTATAAATTAATTAACTTATAAATTAGGACAATAACGATACTGATATTCTGCGGGAACCCTTTTGAAAAATGTTTACACCGCACATAAAATGAATTAAATTAGAAGAGAAAAAATAAATTTAAATACAATCATAATTAATTACACATGATGATGCAATAAATAGAAACAAATGAAAAAATACAATAAATAAATATGTGCTGCATGCCAGGGCTTGGAAACCGGTATTTTTTTTGAAGCGGTTTGACGAAAATTCAGGTGGAACTTTTTGAAAAAGGTTATGTTCCTTTAAACCGGTTTGGAAAAATATGGGTATTTTGCATTAACCGGTTCAACTTTTCGTTCAGGCAGGACAACCACTCTGAACTTCGTTAAGATCTGCAAGCGGTGAGCGCATCTGACGTTTGTTTCTGAATCTGATAATTAGTTTAACATCTTTTGAAGAATATTCGGTCTAAAAACAAGTCGCGTTGCGATCGTCGCGAGCGGCTACGAATTAACCGGTTTATTGAGGTTCACAGTGTCGCTCTTATTTGGTTCCGCTCCGGAGCGGAATTTTAAGATAAAACCGGTTTAACCGTTATAATACCGGTAAATCTTGAACCGGTTTCAAGCCTTGCTGCATGCTGCCGTTGCATAATCTGGTCGTTGTTAGTCGGACCGTGTCCACAATATCACTGCCAATCTGTCAATGCGGAAAAAAAAACAAACGAGGGAACATAATGTCTCTTCTTTCTCTTTTCTCTTGTTTTTATTTTATGTGTCATATTCACCGATGGATTAGTTACGTACTAATATTATAAACGTGAAAGTTTATGAAGATTTATGGTGTATATGTTTGTTTTTTTACTCCTTTACGATAAACTGCTAGTATGTCTCTTAAGTTGAAATATGAAATTTAATATGAAAAATGGATTTTTTTCATAAATTTCTTCATATAATATGTGACCCACCATGGTTGTAAAACAACTTCATCCCTCTTAATCTATAGTCACTTCCAGTTTAGCTTCTCTTTACTTTCTACATGAATGAGTTACACACTTGGGCTTTTTATTTCAGTTTCATTGAAATCCAGCTGAGCATGCGGATGTTGGAAGCAGTGTTCTGATTCATTCGAACAATGTTTAAAATCGAGTCCTACGTAACACCGATCCTGCTTAGCTATGTGGACAAGTACGTGCGCGACTTCAGACCTGCAGATGCACAGGTGAGGACCAACCATCTTGGTATTTAAGTGTCTGACAGTACTAACACTAAACTACACTTAAACCTTTATAATACTATTCTGTCGAGACTTAGCCCAGGAAATCGTTATGAGGCCTATCGACAAGAAAATTTTAAAGAGTTGTTATAAGAATATAAAAATTAAAGTCATTGCTGGGCGACAACATGTCTGTCCCTTAATGTGGCACATTAGTCAGAATACATGCTCCAAATTAGTTATTATTTACCAACATAGTGTGTAAGATGCATTTTTTAGTAACCCTACTTGGATCTTTTGTTGTCCTATTCAATAAATAAATAATAATAACAATAAGAGCGATAAATATGCTTTTCGAATCTTTAACAAATTTAACAGTTATGACTTATTCAATTATGTACTGATAAATTAATACAATACAAGTTCAAACAACAACAGTAGGTATATACTGGAGGTCTCTATATTTATCAAATACAATCCACATCTATTTCAGCGGTTGGCAGATATTGTTACCCGCAATCTGCGGCATAGCAATCGTCTGAGCACGACCCTTTTGCAGAACAGCTCTTATGAGAAATTGTATATTCAGTATGGCGCTTAACATTTTTAACAGTATTATTCGTACCTTTTTATTATCTTTTAAAGAGCTAGACAACACATTATTAAAAATATTATTAATATTATTATTAAATTAACTGATAAATGCTATTATACTATATCCGAATTTCTGAATGATCAAACTGTTACATTAATTAAATAAAATGATGAAACCTCGAGTATTTAAAATTAAGCATTTTACTGAAATACTTTGACATCGTTGATAATAATTCCAAAATTCGACATTTATCTTTATGAAAAATCTATATTGTTGACATTGTATGAACTATAATCTAGCATGCTCAACAAAATGACAAATTTGCACGTCTTACCCACAAAACATGCTGAACTTTAATGTATTTTTAGTATGTTTTAGGCAAATAAAATGAAAAAAAAAACAGTTTTAGTGTATTATTTATTTATCGGGGAAGGCTATCAGGTAAAAAATATAACGCAGTGACTGGAGGGGAAGGCGTTAATTCAAAACGCGCGGACGCAGTCGCGGGGGACCGCTAGTCACACAATATCAGTAGACGCAACCGATTCAAAGATGAAGATTAATGTTCTATTATGCTCCTCAATCAAATTGATCATCAGACAGTTTTTTAGACCATTTTTTCTATCAACCATGACAAGTTTCATGAAAAATGAGCGTACTAAGCGAGAAGACGAATATACCTCTTTGTGAATGGAATGAATCCTCCTTATAACAACTGTAGCCTGCATCATTCTTCAGGATTATCATTTTTATTTATTTATTTCTGGACCCTATTATTGCCAACTCTAGCAGGTTTGATCTATTGTGACAGCCCTTGATTTCAGACCACACTGCTTACTCATAGTCCCGTTGAAACTTTATATTGCCAGATTCTTTGATTATGTTCATATAAGTGCTTCCTGATTACTCCTCGATATATTTAAAGGTTCAAAGCAATCTGTTAGTTGATTACTAAATCAGATTATTAAAAAAATATGGAAAAAGCTACCCTGTTGCATTTATCTTCAGATCCATATTCTTGTCTTAGGTGTCTAGGTGTCACTTACCGAGATTCTGCACACTAAGGTACGTATTCATTAGGCGAAAAATGTCGGCAACATATTCAAGCGATGTCTAGTACTCGTAATGTCGCCGGACAAGAACGGGAACATCGCGTGACACGTGTATGTAGGACAAATATGTTGCGAGATGTCGCGTCGCTTTCACGAGCCGGTCCACATGTGTCGCCTAGTCAATCTGTGCCTTAAGACGTTCACTCTCCTGTCCACCAGGTGTCACTATGGGGCGGAGGCGTGGCGCTGCACAACCTGGTGCTCAAAGCGGACGTGCTCCAGCAGGAGGTGTCGCTGCCCTTCACGCTCGTCTCCGGCCGTATACACGGGCTGCTCATCCAGGTGCCGTGGACCAAGATCATGTCCGAGCCTATTGTTGTCACCATCGATACTATAGGTGAGGTGAACTGTAGGTACCGTTACCATGGGTTTAAGGCGGTTGTACTCGCTAGCGACGAAACGAAAAAGTCTATATAAAATTGCGCATTGCCTCTGGCGGTCACTTGCGGAACTAAAAAATTCCATCAAAAAGTTACGTCGTCGCTAGCAAGTAAAAACACCGTAAACTCATGGTAACGGCACTGGTATTTTTAGCTAGCATGTGTTCAAACTTGGTTTTGCTGGTTATTTTAAGATAGGAGTATAAAATGCCTTCGTATTTTGATGTATATTGGTTTAGAGTTGTAGAGCTCTATACATTTTTTTGCATATTTTAGTAAGTAAGGAAGCATCATCGGTTACAATGCGATTGAATAGTATTTTATATCAATTTAGTGATTGTGATAACCCTCTCACAGCCGGTGCTGCTGGAAGATGGTATTTTAATATAAGTTATTGTAGCTTGGCAAACCTTTTATAAAAAGCGAAAGCATTTTTTTCATGTACCTATATTAATTGTTGCTGAAGCGATTAAAAAAATATTCCCATTATTATTCTAACTGCCCCATAGCGAAGCAGTGGCTAATTATGTGACGTCGCGCTTGGTGTAGAACTTTTGTCTACTGTGCCAGCGGTCCCGGGTCGAATCCCGCAAGGGGCAAATGACACGAACATTTGTACCTATTCTTATCTTGTGTTATATCATGATGGATGTATATGTATTTAAGTATTTATGGGAGACGCCCCTGTCATAATCGTTGTCTGGTATTCGTAACACAAGGCAGAAAATTCCTTACTTCGAAACCACACAATTTGTGTGTTGCCTGGCGAATAAACATTTATTTATTTACATGTTTTACAGTTTTTGCCGTACGAAATATAATCCATGCTTGCGTAATCATCATCAGGATGTATACATCCTCATGACGTTAGTTTAAATTTTGGCATAATATGCTATTGTTTGTTTTGCGGCATAATATTATGCAATAACATACGATTGTTGTAGTTGTGGATCAATATTTCACAACATTAAGAAATCGATAAATTCTTTTCACATTCTCTGTCTTATATTACAAAAAAAACGATAACTCATGTTAATATAAACACTGTCTAGGAATTTAGACAGGGTCTAGACCAAAGCTTAAAAATTTGTTCCAACAATCTTTATTTAACGCAGAAGATACAATGCCTTGCAGTCAGGGTCACTGCTATTCCATCTTTATTTAAATTTACTGTACTAAAAAACGCAAAAGACAAGTAACACGCCGCCCGCGGGGTCACCGCTATACTAGCTCTAGTGCGTTAATACAGAATCTATACTTTCATAATTATCCCTATCACTGGTACAAGTATAACCTTGCGTGAGAGGGAGGGGTGGCTGTTGTCGAAAATATAACCAAATACGTATTAAGTACTTCCCCACGTCATTAATTGTAGCCAAAGGTATGCAAAGGGTCACGCACCCTCGTGTTACTCTTAGCATACCTTCCGTTGCATCTAAAGCGAATGCTTGCTTATAAACAGCCGATGCGAAAACCTCCCTCCTCTGCTTTACGAAAAGTGCGTGCGTGAAAAACTTGTGCGTATTACATATATTGCCTGTACAGTGTCTTGTTGATATAAAATTATAAACAACGCAACAAATTTTGTATGTGAAATCAGTATACATCACAATGGGTTTGCTGTTTGTAGGAATAAACAAAAACACATGAATCTGATATCATTGTTACCTTACCAGCATTGTTATCTGTATTAAAATGAACCCCTATTGCCGCTGGTCATTTTGTCTAAATGACTATTCCGATATAATATTTGTAACACAGTTAATTCAGAAATAAAAATTGTAAAACAAAAAACAAGCATTCGGTGAACTGAGCTAAAAAAAAAAAAACACCTTTTACATACATTTGAAGTCTAACTTAAAAATATGACGCTATCAATACGACTTGCATGCATGTAATATCCTGGGATTTTGATAAAACTTGAGTATGTTAATCTTTTATGGCTTCCAAACACGTGTGCACAATTTTATCAGTGTATGTATGTTTGTATATTTATATGACTGTAGGTTTGTCCACGGATTGCTAGAAAACGAATAGTAGCGAGATGATTATTTTTAAGTTCTTATCAGGTATTATATTGCATCTTAAGGTAAAGTGTAAGTTTCAGTTTCACCAAAATTGGTCCAAAATTGGCACCAAAAGTGTAAGTTTCTCCAAAATTGGTCCAGAATTAGAGATATGGGTAATAATTAAAATCGTGGAATAAAATATAATTTTAAAATTTAAACCACCTTAAAAAAAACTTACTTCAAAACTTAAAATAACGCATTTGTTTTCTAATTAAAATCAATTTCTTTGGATACATGGATGTCTAGATTAGGTACACCAACAGTCTACGCAGGCAGTTTATTTTTTCCATGGTTCACAATCACAGTTTAACCCTTTAAGGATATTACATTTTCTTCGATAGTGTAATCTTAATTTTTCTGTTCGATTATACACAAAAATGTATATATCTATTTTCATATTGCTTTCCAGAATGCGTTTTAAGTTTGAACCCGCCGGCTCCATCAGACGAGGCACCATCTCCCGAGTCGCAAACGTAAGTTTATCATTTATTTTGTAATTAATTGGCTAGTTTAAATAAAATACTCGCTAACCATACAAGACCTATACTCTGATTTTTAATTAGATATACCTAAATGTTATTTGGGTAGGATGCCACTTTTTCGTTATTTAAAAATATACTACTCAAAACAAAATAAGGGCCACGAGGTATTTTGTCTGTACCATGAAAATAATAATACCAATAAATATTTTTTTGTCTCCATAACGAAAACTAATGTTGTTATTACCGTGTATATCAATAAATTTATTCCAATCATAATGATTAAAAACTTTATTTGCTTTTGAAAGAAAAAAACACATTTAAGGTTAAAAGTAAAAACAATGTAAAGTTACTGAAAACAAAAGAAAATACTCCATGCTCATCTTTTAGTAACGGGTATGCCCCCCTCGTTTCGCTACGCACTCCTGAAGCCTGGAGTGCATGCTCTCAATCAAATGCCTGACATTTTCCATTGGAATCTCTTCCTAGGCCCTTTTAACAGCGTTGATGAGTTGCTGTTGGTTGCGGATTTCCTGATCACCGTCTCTAACTCTTCGTTTCAACTGATCCCACATGTGCTCTATTGGATTTAAGTCCGGACTGTTTGCCGGCCTCGGCAAGACTTGAATTTGAGAGGCTTCCAGTACAAACCGAGTCGCTTGAGCCATGTGTGCACGAGCATTGTTTTGCATCAAGATGAATCCAGGACACGCTCGCTAGGCAAATGGGATCACATGTGGTCTGACAACTTCCTCAATATACCGTTGAGCAGTAACAGTACCCTCATTTATAACAGCGAGCTCAGTTTTGCCGTGTAAGCTTATCCCACCCTAAATTATTACATTTGGACCACCAAAACGATCGACTTCATGGATGCAGGAATCTGAAAATCTCTCGCCGCGTCTTCTCTATGCTCTAATACGCCGATCGTCGTTAAAAAATTAACTTTGCATTCGTCTGTGAAGAGCACCATGCCCCATTGGTTTATGTCCCAGTCCAAATGTTGACGGGAAAATCTTAAACGATTTGCACGATGATTTCTGGTTAATCGAACACGGGCAACTCGCCTTCTTGATGCCTGCTGGTCTTCATGCAATCGATTACAAATAGTTTGGTCACTGACACGAGTACCCGTTGTGAGCCGTAAACGATTTTGCTGCTTGCGGGTCGTCGTTGTGCGATCTCGGCGCGCACTTAATCGAATGTAACGATCCTCTTGTGCTGTTGTAATGCGAACTCTGCCCGAACCAGGTCTTCTTCTAACACTGCCGGTCTCTTGGAAACGATTCTGCAAACTGTGTGATAAAAAGAGATGCGAGATGCGATGTAGCAGAGCCGTTTTTGGCGGCTGTCAGTCAGTTTGGTAGCCCATGAAGGCTCGCTTTTCATTTAATTTAAAAAAAAGTGAAATTGTGTAAATTTTGAAGAAATAGTTCTCCTAACTAAAACATGGTGACTTGTTCGGTGATTAATTGTTGTTCATTACATCGAAATATGGGGTTATGGGGATATTCCAAAAATATTCAACAGGTAAATTAGTCTAAATCAAAGCGTCTCAATATACGACTTATATTTACCAATGCGCTTTAAATTTAAAGTACGCAGTTTAATTATTCTATTCTATAAACTTTAAATAATATTAAGTTTTACACTAGGAAGACTGTTTATCATGCGGTAAATTAATATGTTTAATTTGGTATAAATCACCTGAACGAAAGGTAATCGCATTTTAAGCTAGAAATGTTACTTAGTTAAGGGACCGTTCAAGTATTACGTAAGCAGATTTATGACAATTATTGACCCCCTCCTCCCCCTTGTCAGCAAAAGTAAGCAAAGCTCTTATTCCCCCCTCCTCTACTTACGTAAACGCTGTACCTAATATTAATAAATAAGCAAAAATTAAGCAAAGCTACCGC
Organism: Pyrausta purpuralis; assembly: GCA_963924145.1. NCBI lineage: Eukaryota > Metazoa > Arthropoda > Insecta > Lepidoptera > Crambidae > Pyrausta > Pyrausta purpuralis. Next base: position 27,784,656 of record OZ001647.1, read on the forward strand.
AAAAACTTTCCTTAATTTTAACAGCTACTACACAAGCGAAGCAAGCGATGTCAAATATCGCATAACAATTGTTTAAGATTGATTTATGACGGCGAAGATAAATTTAAGACTGAAACGTCAAAAACCAAAAGATAATACGCGAGCAAAGCAAGCCCGAAAATTTCTTAAAAGTTTACTAAAAATTTGTTAACTTTGTAACTTTTGCGATATCCTTTACCAGTAGTATTAATTTTCCTTCAAATTTTCGAGGGAGCATCTTTGAGGACAGGTTACTCGAATAGAGCTCGCGGGCCGCAGTTTGTGTATCTCTAATCTAAACGTATTCATAATTTATAACTATCCCCGAAAATGCGTTTGGTTTTTAAACAACGACAATGTGTGGGTTGCCAATGTGAAAAAAAACTACTGCCGGTCTGCTGACGTAATCACCATCTCGACCCCCCGACCCGCATGTCATCAAAAATAAGCAAATGAAAGACCACCCCGCCCCCTATAATGCTTACGTAATACTTGAACGGCCCCTAAGTTAGGTACTGACACCTTAAATCGCTTTCGTTTGACAGCTTTTACTTGTCCTTCTCTTCCGATAGGAATATAAACTTTATGGTGATAAGAAAACCACTTACAAAAATTTAATTTGTTTTCTCAGCATTTTCATTAAGCTAGTTTAGTAGGTATTGATACCAGATATAACTACCTGCAGTATAACGTACAATTTTTCAGACACCCTTTATAAGACAGTTGAACATCAATGTCAAATAAGTTACATTACAAAAGGGTGATATTCATTTGTCCGCAAATTTCGCCGCATCTTTAAAAACGGCGGTCCAAACCTATTCTACATTATGTTTTTCTTTATCTAATTATTTGTGTTAGGACCGTCAATTTCAACTTTCCTATTGCGATTACAGCTAAGTTGAATTTTATTACCATCCCGTCTGCTGCTCAAAAGTCTACATTCGCTTACTCAGCCGCCGAACAACGCAAGTGGTGGAGGCGCCGCCCGGCTACATGCAAGCTCTAGTCCGTCGCATCGTCAGCAACATTGCACTGAGGGTGCACCACCTCATCGTGAAGTACGTGCAGGACGACATCGTGATGTCGCTCAACGTGAAGCACCTGAGCGTCGACAGCGCCGGCGTCAACTGGGAGCCTGCGTTTGCTGGTGAGATTGTGATAATATACCTCACTTTTATAAGTTACATGCGGGCCAAATGATATTTGTTTAGCCCCCGGCCCCGTAATTTTATATTTATCTTACTCCAGATGGTGACGTATCTGACAAAGTAAAAATCATAAAAATCATGTGCCTACTCATTTTATTTTATTTTAATCGTTCATAAGAACCTTCTCCTGACAGTAATAAACAAAACATAAAAAGAATAAGTGAAATCGGTTCAGTCGTCCACGTGCGATGCCCTGACCTAACGAAGTATGGATTCATCATATATATAAAATTCTCGTCTTATATATGATGATGATGCTGTCCTCCTCGACGTGTCCGTCGACAGCGACACTTTAGGGTTGCCTCCTGGCGTGCGCACGAATGTGGCTAGCAAACCCGAATTTTAAATTAAATATGCGGCTGCATTCGTTACAATATAATTCGCCGAGGTCGTTTCTTGTATAAACGTAGGTAGGCTTCGTTCGTGTCTTCCTTAAGTGACGACGTTTTTCCAGGTCTTCGAGGCGCATTTTTTCGAACTTTTCTACACCTTTTCGGATACTTTGTCGCCACTCAGGTCTTTGCAATGCGAGCCTTTCCCAGTTTTCTGGTGGTATGCCGCAATTAGTGAGGTGCCTTTTTAAGACATCCTTGTAGCGTAGATATTGGCCACCCGCTCTGCGTTTTCCTTGGAAAAGCTCTCCGTAGAAAAACAGCCTTTTGTCACTCATACGCACTAAGTGTCCGCACCATCGTAATTGACCCTTGATAAGGAGTGACTCAATGCCAGTCATGCCAGACCGCTGAATAATCTCAGTGTTAGGGACTCGATCCTGCCATTTTACGCGAAGAATTGCACGTAGGCAATTCATATGGAAGCTGTCTAAGCGTTTTATGACATTTTTGTAAAGAACCCAGGTCTCTGTTGCGTAAAGTAAAATTGGGAGAACTATCGCTTTAGAGACAGCCAGCTTGGTTTTTAGCTGAAGATCGTGTGAGTTCTAAACTCTAAGACTCCAACCTCCGTAGACGGCAGCAGCTCTTATATATAAAATTCTCGTGTCACAATGTTCGTTTCCGTACTCCTCCGAAACGGCTTTACCGATTCTTATCAAATTTAATATGCGTATTCAGTAGGTCTAGAATCGGCTACTATCTATTTTTTATACCACTAAGTAATAAGGGTTGTTCACCCTTAATTTTCTTTTAATTTTTTGACTTTTTTTTTATAATGTGAATGTGGCATTAAAAAAATACATACTTTACTAAATTTTTAGTTTTTTTTTCACCGACCCCTATTTTATTATAGCCATTTTAGTAATTAAAGGGCGAAACAAAATTCGCTGGGAATGCTTAAACCTTTAAAATTATGGGACTCGGCGGGACGGGGCTGGGGCGGGACGGGGCTGGAGGCGAAACAAAGTTCGCTCGGTCCGCTAGTATTTTATATATGTCACCGTCGTATTGTAAAAACCGCTTGAGTACAATCTAACGGTTTCAAATCCGTTAGATTGTAATATGTCGATTTATTGTGAATTGTACCGAACTTCATATATTAAAATGTAAACTGAAATGACGAATCACTGGGCAAAGTGGTGGGTCAGGGTAGGTGAAGGATAAACGGGGTGAGCGAAGCGAATTACCGTTCGTTGAATTCGTGTGAGGTTGACTTGTACGTACCCAAAATTGATAAATGCTAAACCTTGATGAGCTCGTTCACAGTAAATCGTCAGTTTACAATCATACGAATTCAAAACCGTTAGATTGTAATCACATATACATATAATTTACTAGTGAATATATCGCTTTGACTACATCACCTCATCGCGAAGTGCATGCAGGACGGTATTGTGATGTCAACGTCATCATCTGAGCGTCGACAGCGCCAGCGTTTGCTGGTGAGATAGTCATGCTTACCTCACTTTCAGTATACGCTATTTCAGTAATATTTAGTATTACGCTATTTCAGTAATATTTATAAAACATCAATAAATTAAATTTTAAAAACGTTTTAAACATCAGTATAACGTCATACCTATTTATATTTTTTGCCTTTTGCTGGTGTGAAAACTTGAAAACAATCATTATTGTTGCTTTTCAGGTAACACTTGTAAGTAATCATTAAAACGTAAATTGTTCGTTACTTATTCTGTATATTTATTCTGTATATTTATATATCTGTTATAGCTGCAACCCATGCCACCCTCAAATTTTTAAATATAAAATATACGTATAAATAAAAAAAAATGGACACCAATCACATACATTGCTCTGATCCCAAAGTAAGTAGCCAATGCACTTGTGTTATGGAAATCAGACACAACGGTGGTACCACAACACCCAGACCCGAGACAATATAGAAGAGATCGTTTTCTACATTGACCCGACCGGGAATCGAACCCGGAACCTCACGAGATGGCGACGCTTGAAAGCAGCGTGCTAGCTACTCGACCACGGAGGTCGTCAAATATTGGACACCAATCACATACATTGACCCCAAAGTAGGTAGGTAGCCAACACTGTTCTGCACTGGTTCTGATTTCAATGTTAATGTTATTGAAATCAGAAACAACGATCGTATCACAACACTCGGCCCCGAGACAATGGTAGAAAGTACTGATTTTTACATTGACCCGACCGGGAATTGAAACCGGGACCTCGGAGCGGCAACGCCTTGAAACTTAGCGAGTTTAGCCACTACACCACGGAGGTCGTCGATATGTTTTTTTTTATATCCTCCCTCCTCCCATCCTCCTCCGTGGTTAAAGCGGAGACTTTTTTACATATTTTTCTTTTTCAACTTACGATGTTTTACACAGTAATAAAATAATTTCGTATCCTCACCAGACGAGTATGCTTTATCATACTCGCTGGTGTCTGGATCTTCGTCAGCTTAAATTTTGTTATTACTTACCACTACTTTAATAATTTTTGTTGCGAATTGAATGAATAAATTTCGAGTTGCTTTTTCTGTAATTAACTATAAATCTTTTGAAAATTTTTTATCCAATTTAAAACTCTAATCCTAACCTCTCAAGAGAGAAACTTGGGCAGTCAAAAAGGATGTGCTCCACGTTCTCTATACTCTGTGGGTCGCAGATGCATGCCGGACTGTCCTTGCACTTGAAGCGATTTAAGTACTCTGACAGTCCGCCATGCCCTGTGTACACCTGCGTCATATGTGCGTTTATTTCCATTTATCGAACAGTGCTAAACGCTTCTTTGGCATTAGGGAAAAACATACGGGTCACTGTGCCTGTGTCCGCACTTTGATATCTCCTGTTCCATTCGTCAATCGTATCCAGACGAATCTGGCGCTTGACAAATGAAACAGGGCACACATCGTAGTCGGCCCGACGTTTAATGCCCACTGCGGCTTCTTTAGCTAGCACGTCAGCTCTTTCATTTCCCTCTAATCCCGCGTGTGCCTTGATCCAAAATAGATTCATTATTTTGCCGAAATATGTGATCTTTTTTAAATTTTGCTGTATTTCGAACGCAATGGGATGGAGGGAAGTGCCACTGGCGACGGTTTCAAGAGCCGACCTGGAGTCACAGTAGACATTAGACGTCTTAGCCTTGTGCTTTAGGGCCAAATCCGTTGCCATTTTCAGGGCCAGTAACTCTGCCTGGTACACGGTGCAGAAGGACTCCAATTTAAATTTCTTGGTGGTCACCTCTACTCTGTTCCTCCACAGGGACAGCGCGGCCCCGACCTTACCGTCAATTTTACTTCCGTCTGTAAAAATATTACAGACGGAATCGTCCCCTTGAGCCACTTCTGCACCGTCCACCACGCTGCCAAAAACATATCTACACTGTTCAGCGGGATGTGGCGTGCTGACAATTGGCACCGGGACCTCAACCTCCCGGTCCCCTACTACACGCTGGGAATGGCCTCTCTTTACTTCGTAAAGAGCGGCAGCCTCTTAGATCCTCAGATCCAGGGGGAGCAATCCAGCGAGTAGTAGGGCCGAGTTTAGGGAAACTGTCCGGTACGCCTTGACCAGTTTCTGCACAAAACCCCGCTGAACAGCGTCGAGCTGCTTCCTCACCCCGAGTTTCTTGGCCGACGGTGCCCATGCACTTGCGGCATACATTATAACCGGCTCAACGACTGCGACATAGATGATCCTGATTACCTCAGGCGACAACCCCCACTGCACCTTCGCTGCCCTTGACAATTGACGATACAGGCCAAGAGCCTTCCTGCACACATTGGCAACATGAGTGTTGAAGGTCAGCCCATCATCAATTGTTAAGCCCAGCACCTTCATTTCCCTCGACAGATCAATGCGCTCCCCGCCCATGGCCAGCCTTGGTGCGTCAAATTTCAGCTTCCTCGTTACAACCATCGCGCTCCTTTTGTGAGGTGCAAATTTCAGCTTATTTTTGACGCCCCATCGCTGGACACGATCGAGGACCGCATTGGCCCGCTCCTGCACCTTATGTCCATTGTCGCCTGAGATAACCAGCACCACGTCATCCGCAAACGCCTTGCATCGCACGTCCACTCCTTCTATTTCCTTGAGCAGAGGATCCAGCAGGGGGTTCCAAAAAGTTGGACCACCTATCGACCCCTGCACACACACTTTTGTGGTGTCCCTGCAAAACTCCGTTCCGGCGTACCTCAGTCGAACACACCTGTCCTCGAGGTAGCTGTCTACCATTCGCCGCAGGTTTGATGGGCAACCTGATTCGGCGAGCCGGCATTTTATGGCGGGCCACCATGCGCTATCAAAGGCTCCCTCTATGTCTAGTTACTATACTACCACCATGAGTTTTTCTCATCCAATTTTTCCGAATATATTGTATCAAGGCATAGAGAGAGTCTTCGGTGCTGCGTTGGTGCGTAAAGCCATATTGCCCAATAGACATGTTGGGCAGGATGTGCTATCTTATTCGCCTGATAAGCATCTTTTCGAGAATCTTCCCAAGTACAGGCAAAAGACCAATCAGCCTGTATGACTTGGGAAGAGTATAGTCTGCCTTCCCCGGTTTTCGCAGGATCACCACCACGGCCTCCTTCCATTTGGTGGGGAAGTGGGAGAGCGCCAAGCACCTATTCATGAAGGACAGGACGAGATCGGGGTCCAGGGTTATTGCCGCACAACAAATATCAGCTGTGAAGCCATCTAGGCCCGGGGCCTTCTTCGGGTTGAAACTAGACGCGGACCATTTTAGCTCCTCCGCCGTGAAGAGAGGGTTACATGAATCATCATGTTCCCTCTTGTTCACATTACTGGCTACTCCTCGCACTGCTTTATGGTCTGCGTTGTCGTCTTCCTGTCGATCTTCCGGGTAGAAGGTCCCCGCCAAAAGTTCGGCTGACTCTTTTTCGTTCAGCACTTTGCCGTTTTGAACAAAGGGCAGGTCTTCTCTTCTATCTGTTGTGCGCCCAATCACCCTGTAAATGCTGTCCCACATAAACACAATCCCTGTCTTTCACAAAATGCCTTCCAGCTGGCGGTCTGAGCCATCTGAACCTCCTTCAGATACTCCAGTTTGGCCAGGGTATATTGCTCCACGACCCATTCTCGGCGGATCGATGCTGCGTACTTTATCCTCCTCTTTTTCCTTATGACGTCTTTCTTCATTTCTGCTAGCTTATCGTTCCACCAGGGCAATCCTACGTGTTTTTTAGTTTTTATATTTGGTATAGTTTCAGTACAACTATTTTCTATCAATTGTCTGTATTTGTCTATTGCATTGTCTAATTTTTCCTTGCTATCAATGTTGTCAATTTCTGTTTTAGTTATATTTTCTATTCTGCATAGCTGTGTCAATTTCTCACGAAATTGACACCCAGTTTGCTTTTTTTGTATTAAAAATCCGGGTCGATATGGTTACTATGATTAGGATAACTTGACACAGGATTACTACCCACATATTACTTACTATCATTTTGCTTTAAGCATAGTTACTATGATTACCTCTATTTATGAGCGTCCTACTGCAAAGCCGCTTTTAGAGAACGATAATCTTACCTAATAAACCTACTCTTTGCAGATATCGATCAAAATGAGCCAGTCATCAGGCGGCTGGTGCGTCTCGACGATTTGACTCTATGCCTGGACCGCACCGACGCCGACGGGAAGATACGCTTCTACCAGGAGCCGCTGCTGTACCGCTGCCAGCTCGATCTCAGGTGAGCCTACGTTATATGTACGTGTACTTTATAAGGAACGAGCTGAGGCGATGGTCAGACTAGTGGTGCGTCTTGGTGACTTGATTCCGTGCCTGGACTGCACCGACGCCGACGGGAAGACACGCTTCTACCAGCAGCCGCTGCTGTACCGCTACCTTAGGTTTAAGGCTATGTTATATGAAGTTATACTTTATTAGAGTCATCATCAGCATCATTTTCAGCTAAAGGACGTCCACTGCTGAATATACGCCTCTCCCAAGGCTTTTCACAGCGACCGCTCAAAAGCGGTCTGCATCCAGTGTGATCTTACTATCTCTACAAGGTTGTCTGTCCAATTTGTTGGTGGACTACCTACGCAGCGTCTTTAGTCAAAGAGTCTCCAATCTAGATTTTTTTTGCTCCAACGGCCATCAGTTCTTCGCGCTATGTGCCCTGCCCATTGCCTTGAGCTTACTGATTCGCAGGACTTATTAGAATCGGAATATTTTTTTTTCCTGTTATACATGTTGCATGTGGTTGTTTTACAACGAATCAATAAATAAAAGTCTGCGTGCGACACATCTCTGCGCATCGAGTCCTGTCGATCCAAACAATGCGGCAGAGCGCGGAGCAAGTGCTAATCAACTAAGATTTCCAACTTATTGAACAGAAACTATCAGAACTATTATGGATACCAGCATTCTGTTACTGGCAAATGAGACAGCTTAGAAAATAGTTGATAAATCCTAGTTGTTTTTATTTTTTTTATTGCCCCATAATTATTTTGTCAGACGAAATGAACGATTTTTATTTTATTTTATTAAAACCCAAAACAGTTTACAGTTGAGGAGAAACAAATTTTATACATAAATGAGTAAATGAATATTATTTGTCACAGAAACTTAACAAAAAACATAATTATCTAAACCAATCAATACGTATCCCCCTATAGAGTTCTCACTCGCTTGGTGTCGGCGAGCACGCGCCGCGCAAGCAGCCTCAGCGTGCACCTTCGATCGTCGAAGCTGGCGTTTGGCGTCACCAGCGACCAAGTGGTGCTGCTGCTGCGGCTGCTGCGCGAGCGGCCGCCGCTGCCGGCCGCGCCCGCGCCGCCCACGCCCAAGGCCGCGCAGGCGCAGGCGCAGGCCACGCGTGAGTACACTGCAGATGGTAACGGTTCTCCCTTGTTTTTTCGAACAACGTTTGATATAATTTCACTTCACAAACATTTAAAACATTTAATTTCATTTGATATAATTATTCGAATCCTATAATATTTATTTTATCTAATTTTGATTGACATAATTGTTCATGTAATATAATTTCATTTCATCGAATTTTCACTTTGCCTAATATCACAAGACATAATGTTTGCTTGGCCTAATGAGTGCTTAATCTAATTTTTATTTAACCGAAACTTTATAACTGAATTTAAATAATAATAAAGGGGGATGACATCAACAAAGGGGAATTCTGGCGGATCGTTGTCGGATCACTGTTCTAACCTAACCTAACCTAGATGACACCAACAGAGGGGAGTTCTGGCGCTCGGCGGCCGCTGCCGCGGCACGCTCGCTTCCTTCGCTTGTCTTCGCGCGTTGTCGGATCACTGTTCTAACCTAACCTAGACAACACCAACAGAGGAGAGTTCTGGTGCTCGGTGACGCTCCTTTTTTGTGATTAAATGCAAAATATTAAAGCTTTATTTTACTCAAGTTGCCCTATATGCTGTTTTTAAAATAATACTTTTAAAAACTTATAATAAAAAAAAAACAATATAGGCGAACTGATCATTATACTAAATAAAAGTATGTAAAATGGTTATTATACAAAATAAAATTAGATAAAACAAAAATTAGATGAAATGATTATTAGGTCGAATGATGATTATGCCTCTTAAATGTTAGCACAAACGTTGTTATATCAAACAAATATTATCTGTTATAAAAATTATGTTAAACAACCAATATGTTAAGAGTGATTAGTAAAAGTGAAATTATATCAAACGTTTTTCGACAAAACAAGGGAGAACCGATGGTAACACGACCTTCTGTAAAGGTACAATTACGAGGAACGTGGTTGATTAAAATTAGGATTACATATTAATATTTTAAACTAGCGGACCCAGCCAAGACTTTTTTAATTAATGAAATCATGTAAATGTCAAGTATATTTTAAACTATCAAAGTTTTTGATTTATGTATTTGTTAATGTAAAGTTTTATCTATTTTTTTAAATTTTGACACATAGCCTATTCTATGATACCCGCGCGGCTCAAAGAGTCGCGTTCGTCCAAACGCTTATGCAGGCCGCATTGATGGGAGGTCTACTTTATGTAGACCCAATCTGCAGTATGCAATAAAGATGAATCTGAATCTGAATCTGCCATTCAAAGCTGCACCACCATATTTTTTTTCTACTTGAGGCTATGTGCTGCTGTTTCAGTGATATTCGAGCATAAGGTCTTCTTGCTATGATGAAAAATAACTATACCATCGTATACATTTAGCGCTGGACTGCTAACCTCGCGGTACTGTATCACCTCCGAGAGAATGTTATTGCTATTGCTATTAGGTTGATTGCTAGCGACCTAAAATTCATCGGTCGCTATGTTTTTTCAATTTCAAACTGGGAACGAAATTACCTACGAGATAACTCCTATCAATTTATTGTTCCCAGAATTTAATTCTGTTTTCTAGAGTTGGGTGGTTCCTTAATGAATTCTTTGATTCAAATCAAATCAAATCAAAAAATATTTATTCAATTTAGGACACAATATGCCACTTATGAACGTCAAATGTACAGTGAAAAATAAAATAAAAATAATTGTGCCCTAAAGGGGCCGAATCATGTCTCCTTATCTTTTGGGCCCTACCAGCGCTTCGAGACAGAACACAGACAATTAGGCAAGTACTGAGAAGAAACGCCGGAACAAACTCAGTCACCACTAGCTGCCGTAAAATCAAAATCATCAAAGGTAAGTACATCAGTCGGTGCAGGCTGGACAGACCACACATTCGTGTCGTTCAGATAGTCTTGAACCTTATAATAGCCTTTAGACATAAGCGTGTTTTTAACGTGTTTCTTAAATTTATCAACCGGCAATTCAACAAGATTGTGTGGTATATTATTAAAGAATTTTATACAATTTCCCATGAACTAATTACTAGTTTTAACTAATCTGAAGTTAGGAACGACAAGCTTGTGTTTATTTCTTGTGTTATATGAGTGAATGTCGCTCTTCTTCATGAAATAATCTAAATTTTTACGGACGTACATTATATTGTCAAAAATGTATTGAGAAGCCACAGTTAATATGTTGATTTTCTTAAAGACCTCTCTCAGGGAGTCGCGAGGACTAAGTTTATAAATAGCACGAATGGCTCTTTTCTGCAAAATAAATATGGTATCAATGTCTGCAGCGGAACCCCACAAGAGAAGACCGTAAGACATAATACTGTGGAAGTAACTAAAATACACAAGCCTCGCCGTTTCAACATCAGTCAGATACCTTATTTTTCTAACTGCAAAGGCAGCCGAGCTTAGCCTCCTAGCTAGGGCTTCAATATGAGGTCCCCACTGTAAGTTTGAGTCAAGTGTAATGCCCAGAAATACAGTGGAGTCTATTAAAACTAGATTATTACCATTTAGTACAATATTTGGTGTAAGTTGTTTTACATTAGGCAAAGTGAATTTTACACATTTAGTTTTACTAGCATTCAGCAACAAGTTATTGGTGGTGAACCAATTCAATACTTTGGAGAGAGTATTGTTTACTTCGTCAAAATTTTCTTCATGTCTTTTCATTTTAAAAATCAAAGAAGTATCATCAGCAAACAGAACTATCTCACAAAGATTTGTGGAATAAAATGGCAGGTCGTTTACATATATCAGGAAAAGCAAAGGCCCCAATATTGAGCCCTGGGGGACCCCCATTTGAAGAGGGGCTCCGGAAGAGTAGGTACCATTTATGTTAACTGATTGTATTCTACCTGATAAGTACGAACTTAACAACTTAGATGAGTTTTCCGAGACACCATAGTGTTCTAACTTAATGAGCAGTGTCTGATGGTCTACACAATCAAACGCCTTTGATAAATCACAGAATACACCTACGGCATCATGTTTGTCTTCATAAGCATCAAGAATGTGTCTGATGAGTGCTACTCCGGCATCAGTTGTATTTCTACCTTTATAGAACCCAAACTGTTTTTCGTGTAGTAAATTATTAAGTTTAAAATGGGAAAGCAATTGATTATAAATGAGTTTTTCAAAAATTTTACTTATTGTGGGTAATATTGAAATAGGCCTAAAATTGCTGGGGTCACTTTTGTCTCCCGATTTAAATAAAGGGACAACCTTACTATGTTTCAATAAATTTGGAAACTGTTTTTGGTCAATACATTCATTAAAGATATAAGATAAGTAAGGAGCTATTAGAGGTATAATGGGTTTTATTGTGTCTATTGATATACCCGATTTATCCTCTGTTTTCTTTTGTTTTAATTCTTTAAATGTTTTTATGATGTCTAAAGGACTAATATTTCTGAATTTAAATGAGGATTCGCACTTATGAACACTCGACACAAGTAATGATTTCGCGTGACTTGAGCAAGAACTCAACTGTTTAGTCGTCTCTATAGGAATGTTACAGAAGTAATCCTCAAAAGCGTTTGCTACCTCGTCATCAGATTTAATAAGCTTGTTGTTTATTTCTAGACTAAATTTGTTATCATGAGATTTCGTTTTACATGTTTCTTTATTTATAATATTCCATGTTTCTTTGATTTTATTACTAGATTTTTTAATTTTATCGCGTATGTAATTCGACTTAGCTACATAGCAAACTCTTTTGAAAATTTTTGAGTACCTCTTAACGTACTCATGAAACGATAGATCCTTTCTATATGCTTTTTTGTTATACAATTCAAACATTTTTTTCCTACTTGTATAAACTCCTCGTGTAGCCCAGTCACTGAATTTCGGTTTACAGTTATTGATAACTATTTTCTTTTGAGGGAAAGTAATATCAAATTGTTTTTTAACTACCTGAAATAATTGTTCATACAAGTCACTAGCATTTTTTTTTATCAAAAGGTATAGACGGTATTTTATCACTTACAAGGTTTTTAAATTTGTCCTTTCGAGATGCAGTGACCGGCCTGCATTTGATTTCTAGACGGGGTGGAATAAAACGGTTCTGTAGTGTAACTATCTGACCGCAATGATCCGATTTTACAAAATTAATAATAGATTGTTTGATGATTTTACAGTTGCAGAGAATATTATCTAAGCAAGTAGCTGTTGTAGGAGTTACTCTAGTGGGCTCAGCGAAAATCGGAGTGAGGTCAAATGATTTGAAAATGCTCAAAAACCGAACGCGATTTTCCTCCGTAATATCTATAATGTCCACATTGAAATCTCCACATACAACTACTTTCTTTGTAGTTTTACATATTTTGTTTAACACATTTTCCATTACAGATTCAAATAATTTAAAGTTTCCACTTGGGGGTCTATAAACACAGACAATAATGTAGTCGTCCAGCTCCGCACACGATATCTCAATTGTTCGCTCAATAGTGAGAGACACTATGTCTTTTCGCTCTTTACATTTTAGTTTATTATTAATTAATATAAGTGTCCCGCCGCGAATGGCAGTCTCCCTAGTGAACGAACTAATAAGATTATAATTATCTATCGATAACATCAGTTCATGCTGCTTGAGCCAGTGCTCAGTTATGCAGAGAACATGAATATTCATTTTATTTAAAAACAATTCAATTTCCAAATCTTTTCCAGAAAAGCCTTGAATATTTTGATGTACTATATTTAATTGATTTGATTCTACAATTTCTGATAAGCAAGAGTTATCCTCTATTGTCTGATCTACTAATTTAAATGATTGTTTGTTATTGGAACTGATTCCAATGGTAGAATATTCATGTCAATAATCTGCTCAATAAAAGCAGATTTGGTAGCCAAGTTCTTGGCTGAATAGTCAAAATAATATGATAGCGACATTGCTATCTGTCGTTTGAAATAATTATTAACATAATAATTATCTCGCGTCAAATACACTTGGTTTTTAAAATAATTATTCATGTCAAGTAGGTGGAATTTATTCACCTCATATAATGTCAATTTATGCAGTTGCAAATTAATTTTATATCTTAAATCATTTTCTTCGTCTGGCAATCCACTACTGTAAGGTAATGTAAACAATATTGTTTTATTCACATTTAATTTTCTTAAACTGTCAAAGTATGTATTTAGGTTTTTCTTGTTCATATTACCTCTGTTTCCTATGAAAATAATTAAATCTGAATTTTCTTGAAACTCATAAGAAAGCACTTTCTGAACTATTTATGAATATGATGCCCCTGGCATGCAATGGTTGATCACATTTTGTCCCATGTATTTTGATAATAAGTGACCCATGTTTTTCCCAATCTGATCACTAAACAAAACTATATTTTTAACAGACTTGCTTAGCGATCCACTGGGTTGAGAACAGGAAGGGTTCACATTACACTTAGTTCTAGTAATCTTATTGGTGAGTTGTGATGACTCATTTCCAGAGATATCAATGGAGTTTTTTGAAATCACATGTGAAGAGTTACATTCACAGGAAGCTATTATATTTGTCAAAGCCTGGATATGTTCACCACACTCCTTTTTTGTACAATTATAAGTTTCAGTCATTATTTTTAATGACTGCTTAAGTTCCCTAATTTGACATTCTAAACTCATAACATCTTTCTCATATTTACCTACATTTTGTTCTAAAATTAAAGAATACATATCCAGTTCATCTCCAAGTTGTCTCCGCTCATTGATGTATTTTACTTTAGTGTGTAAGGATTTTTGTTTTTTGATTAATTTATTAGTTTTTTTTATGAAACGGTTTATTCTAACATATTTCTTAAACTTATTTTTGCTGCACTTAGTAATACCTTTAGAAGGTGTGTCATGAGTTAAATCTATTGTCAAAATTGGTTGATTACTAGGTGCAGCTGTCGTCAGGCTGGGCGCACTACCAACCAACTTATTAAATAGAAGGGTGGTTTGGCTGCTTATTTGGTCCTGTTTCTCCGTCTCCAGCTGGTTGATATAATCATGGGCATCACCAAGATCTTGTTCAAGAACAGATATGCGTTTCAGGTTCTGTTCATACTCCTCACAGCACTCACTGAACCCTTCTATCACCAATTTCAATTGATCCCGTTCTTTAACTACCAAGTTATAGTTGGTGTGCAGCTCAGCCATCTCTTTTCTTAGTTTAGCGTTCCTATCAAACTCACCTAGCACTTCCCTTTCATTGTCATCTCTTTCCCTATGCAGTTTTTCGATCGACTCCTTGGCCGCCTGTAGTTCGCTCAAAGCCATCCTGAGCTTGGACTCCTCCTGGCGAGCGCAGGCCTTGCGAGTAAGCATATTTACGTCAAAATACAAAGGATCAAAACAAAAACGTAAACCAGAGTGCCGCTCGACCAACTCGAGGCTATTTATAGAATGTAAACAAAGTTATAACCTCAACGCGATAGAAACACAAAACCGTAGCTCAGTTAATTGTTAGATATTCATAAAAATAAGATTATAAACGCGTGATATATTGAATACACACGGTTATAATGCTAGATCGGATGAAATAAAAGCGATGACAACGATTAACAATTTGAATTTTTGCTAAGTCATTGACCGGTTATCACTAGCGTAGCACTTAGCACTAAATACGTATTTAAAACACTGATTATCACAAACTCACAAACGCACTCAGAATACGATTATCAAACGTTTTTCTTACGTTTTTGACCTATTAAACACTTAGAAACTAATTATATTAAAATTATTTTATGGGACAAAAGCCGATCAGGTGTTAGCGGTAATGTTGCCAGACGAAAAAAAAAAAAAAAAATTTTGAGAGATTGAAGTACTTCAACAATCTAATTCCTTTTTATGACTTGTATACTATCGTCCAATACGGCTCAATATTTTAGAGGCCGTAGTGCGAGTCGGAGCGAGACTTACTCGATCAAACGCATCGAGCGAGTAAACGTGATTTTAAATGGGATTATTTTAGTGTAAACGTTAGCCATTAGATGGCGATGCTTCAATCCAATATGAATTCACGTTAACGTGCTCGTTGCGTTTGATCTGAGTCTCGCAACGACTCGCACTACACGGCCACAGTTCTTCAGTAGCTGAGTGACAAAGAGCGTACAAATATTGACACTGATCGAGAGCGAGACAGTTGTATGGTTCAGCTAGCGTTAGTTTCGCGCTAAATTAATATTCTAGAAAGCGGAAGTAAAAATATTAGAACAACTTTACAACAAGACTTAGAAATTTAGTATTGTTTGCTTGATAGATTGATGTTTGAGGCAATGTTTAGGGTAATATTTGTTATTATAAGTAATTGTAAATTGAATAGACAGCTGTTATACTGTAGTAATTCGAGACTGCCGAAATCATCAAGAAGAGTTTATTTTGTAGACGAAAATAGATACGATACATAGCCTCGACTTAACATAATTTGATATTGTGTATTTAATTTAATTTAAATCATTTTTATGCCAATATGGCTGATCACAGCATGTACCTTTTGTCACCTTATCAGTATTTACCATATTTACAAGTGTTTCACAAATAAAATGATTTGAATACAGCTAAACAAATGTGAAGTAGTAAATGATAGTAATGTTGTAGTAGATCCACTGAGCTAAATGAACTAGATCAGTGATGCATTTCATCGGCTGCCAAGGAGTGCGTCATAATCTTGATGACTAGTGTACGTCCCTTGTAGTGGTCGAGATATCGCCTACTACGCAGCGGGTGCGGGTTCGATCCCCGCAAAATACAAACATTTGTGTGCATGAACATGTCTGTTTGTATTGGTCTGGGTGTTTTGTATGTATATCATGTATGTATTTACAAACAAAAAGTATTTAAGTATTATATCCGTTGTCTGGCTCCCATAATACAAGCTTTGAGTAGCTTACTTTGGGACTAGATGGCGATGTGTGGGAATGTCCAAAGGAAGGATAATCTAGGTACTTGTCTGCACAGACGCGACATCGTCGAACACGGCCGAGCCGGCGCGCCAGGAGAGCTGGTCGGAGTGGGCGTGGTCGTGGCTGCCCGCGTGGGCGGACCGCGAGGGCGCGGAGGAGGCGCCCTCGCCCGCGCTGCCCATCCCCGTGCACTTCGGCGCGTACCTGGACGACGTGTCGCTCGCGCTCAAGGTCAGCACCCATTACACTGTACCATACCATGACCGTGAGCGTATCAGATAAGCTTTTCAATCCCCGCAGAATGCATCTACAGCATTTTGTCTCAACGTTGTTAGGAGCGAGAGTGTATTTTGCTAGTGGCAAAAGTGTCATAGTGTTTTCTTCCTGGCACGTTACTAGCACGGTCACGGTATGCTACGATGCAGTTGGCAGAAAGCTTAAGGCGACTCGCACTCGATATGTCAAGTTTAACGGTTATTCCAGCCAGGTCAATTAGCAATCGGCAAATCAAGTGATGTGCTAACGTTTAGGTAGACTTCTAGCAAACGCAGCCTCAAAGCCGCGCGGCTATCATGGAACTATGGAGTGAATATAGCAAATATGAAGCATTGCTTAAAAAGGGTTCCTTACCCTCTTAAAGTGTTACAATAGCGCGGCTCCGCAACGCCTTAAGCGCAAACCCTTTAAGCTTAAAATTTAACATTCATTCTTATTTGACGACAAAAAGGCGTCATAGAAGAAAAAAAAGCATTATTTTTTATATAGAGACAAGAAAAATAAAAATATTCGCCAAACTACACACTAATTGTCGTGGTCTCGTTGTAAGGAATTGTGTTACGAACACCAGACAAATACTTAAATACATGTAAATATCCATGACTTATGTACAAATGTTCACACAAACATTTACCCTTGCGGGATTCGAACCCGCGACAGCCGGCGTAATAGTCAAAAGCGCTAACCACTACACCAAACGCGTGGTCAAAGATCTTTGATTGACAATAATATCTGAAAACGACCAGAATATTACCAATTGTATAACATTTCGGCGTGTTCACAGGTGGTATTTTCCACAATGTGGGGAAATTCCATTTTTGAGGGAAATTAAGGCCCAGAGGGAAAGAAAAAGGGGAACGACATGAGGGAAAGGGGAAATCAAACTTAAGCTAAATTACGTAGGAAAACGGAACTAATATTATTATGTATATTATTAACAAAATAATTTTATGAATTTCAACTTCCACCTAGCTAAAATACCACAATATTTTGTTGACAGCAAATATAACTTTGTTTTTCATAGTGTTTGTATGAAGAACAAAGTTATGTTTGCGGTTGTTAAAAATGTGCTATATCTCAAGAACTACTAGTTCGATCCTGTCCAAACCTATTTTCTTTGAAAGTATTGGTTAAGATCTACATTATATATTTTTTTTAAAAATTTACAGGCGAGAGGGTCGCCCATTTTTCAACTTTGAAAGCGTCTATCTTTCAAACGTTAAACTTTGAAAGAAAATCAACAAGTCATTTTTAAACACCTATCTATAGACACCCCACACGCATAGGTTTGACAAAAAATGTTTCGTTTTACTATCATGAATGGGAACCCCTTAAATATCTATATTTTTTATTTTTTGTAAAAGAATCGTAAAGCGATTAAATCTTCCTACTAAATTTCAACAGTGTGATGCTTGTAGTAACAGAATAAAGTGCCAGTGGCATACGGGCGGACAGACAGACAAGAAACAAAACTGTAAGGGTTCAGTTTTTTGCCATTCGGCTACGGAGCCCTAAAATAAAGCGGTATCACTGTTCACAGGTGATGGAGGCAGAGAGCGGTACCCGCAAGCGCGCGCGGCCCGTCCTCGAGCTGTCTGCGCGGCACGCGGCCGTGAAGGGCTCGGTGCGCGCGCCCACGCTCGTGCGGCTGCACGCGGGGCTGCGGCGCCTCGCGCTCGCCTCGCGCGGCAAGTGCGTCTGCGGACACCTCGGCGCGGACGCTGTGAGCTTGATTTTTATTTGTTTATTAACCTCTAAAGTCCCTTGGTATCGCGGTTCAGGTTTTCTTGCATGAATTTATTTTGATTTTTCTCCCGTTCGCATCTCGACGAGCCCTCTTATTAAACTTGACATAAAAATCAAACCACACAATTTATTGCCAATCTGTAAATACAGATCTGTTAAGAAATTTTGTACAGGTGACAGGAAATGCTATACATTCCTTGATAGAAGTTGAAGTAGAGCTTATTTGCCGTCATATAAGTCATATGACACCATGTCCGAAACTTGTTCATTTCTGAGGTATTCAAGATTTAAGTATTTTTTAAAAAATCTCCAATTTTTATGTTAATATGTACCCTTGTAGTGACGAATACAGAATAAAGTTTTTTTGTTGTTGTATTCGTATAGCTGAATAGTAAGAATGACATTTTAAAGTTAAATTTACATGAAGAAATCGTCATTACCTAAGTGAAAGCTAAAAAGCCATGTATTATTTTGCAAAAAATATTTTTTTAGGTAAATATACGAAGTATTTCTAAGAAATAGTGTATGGCATGTTACGTATAAATTACAAAATTTATTTCCTTGATTCATTAGCTATTCAAAAGGTACAAAGGTCATAAAAAATACTAAGAGGTTGATTCACAACCCTGCCTAATAAAATAAGTGACCCGTTTTTAAAAATCTCTTCATTATGTTGCCACGCACGTTTGCAGTTTTTGTTTGTTTGATGATACCGCTTTGCACTTGACCCTGCTAGGGTTTATTGATATGAAGGATTTGCTCGTAGAAATTTTAGTTATCTGTATCAGTTAGTTACAACTATCTTCTGAGTTCAGACCTACCGTTGCTTTCTAACTACGTCTCTCCTGATTAAAAACTTGAGAAATGGCTGCCTTTCGTAATGAAGAATACGCGGAAATTCTGTTCGTTTACGGATTATGTGACGGCAACGGTGCAGCTGCGCAAAGAGCGTATGCTGCGTTTTCCTGACCGACGTGTGCCAAACGCAAGAGTGTTTTCGGGAACGTTTCGACGCGTCCGTGAAACAGGGCGTTTCGCAGCGCGAACAATCGATTCTGGTAGACCCTGTGCTCGCAGTAATCCAACAATCTCAATCTCAACAAGGATTGCAGCTAGAAGCCTTAGATTCTCCCAGTGAATGGTTTGGTTTACCGTGCATACAGCACGAATTCATCCCTACCACTACACCGGTTCAAGTTCTAGAAGAAGGCGACCCAGCCTGACGAATGAAATTCTGTCGTTTCATGCTAAATGCCGATATGGAAGACCCTCATTTTCTTAAGAAAATTCTGTGGACTGATGAGTTCAAGTTCGACCGTGACGGTATCACTAATTTATCATAATGTATATTATTGGGCGCCGAAAAGAGAAAACTCAAGGATGAAAAAAGAAAGGGCACATCAAAGAAGATTCTCTGTGAACGTTTGGATGGGAATAATTAATGGCCAACTGATTGGACCGTACTTTTTTCCTCAAAATTTGAATGGGGAAACTTATGAACTTTTCCTACGAAACAAAGTGAATCTCTTGTTGGGAGACGTCCCCTTAGACACAAGAAGACATCTTGTCTACCAACATGATGGTTGTCTAGCTCACTTTCGGCTCAGAGTACGACAGTGGATGGATCAACAATATCCAGTTCGTTGGATTGGGCGCGGTGGACCTATTCCTCGGCCAGCCAGAAGCCCGGATCTGACCCCTTGCGATTTTTATTTATGGGGTCACATGAAAGGTCTTGTGTATGTTACCCCCGTGAACAACGAGGAAGAGCTTCGTGAGTGCATTCGAAGGGCAGCTTAAGATATCAGGCAAAGATTGACAGCAAGAGTCACAAAAACAGAAGTGAGAAACAGACTTTGAGCTTGTATTAGAAGACGGGGCTCACAGTTTGAGCAGGACTTAAAATAATGTACCCAGATAATTAATTAATAAAGTAATATTCAAAATATTCAGTTTTTTATTTATTTAGGCCCAAAACTGTTTGTGTGACTCTTTTATTAATTTTTATTTTTAAAACGTGTACATATTATGATTGTTGATGGAAAAATAATGAAGTGGTCATATTTTTAACAATAATTGCACAAAATCAAATAAAATCTTCCGTCACCTACCATAGTGCACTAATGACCCTATTTATTTTAAAATGTCAGTGTCTCTTTTTGAATGATGAAATTACCACATGTTATTTTTTTGGATTTATTACTACTGTAAACTAACTGCCATTATGTGCAAAGTTTTAAGATTCATCTCTCTCTGACTGAACTACATACCTCATCATTACATATAAACAATATAGGTAAATTTAATGTTTTTCCTCCCAGTTGAAATGAAAAATAGTATGTTCAACCCGAATGAAAGCAACCATTTCACTCTCGAATTATAAGCGCTCTCAATTTGTTCGAGCGTTAGAAACATCGTGAATGAATGGGTTCGTTTTCTTCCCCTGTATAACAATCTACTATTCCACTATTGCAGGCGAAAAACGAGTCGACTGTATACTTATGCAGATACAAGACGGCGCCAGAAGATGAGGAGACGGCGTGGACGTGGCCTGAAGAAGACTTGAGCGATCAGAAGGTGGAGCTGGCGCGAGCTGCCGACGAGGAACTGCAACCGGCTCCTAACCCGACCAGCGATGTGAGTGTAAGTAAATAAATACAAATAAATAAATATGCTTCAGTCAACATACCAATTGTCGTGGTTTCGAAGTAAGGAATTTTCTTCCTTGTGTTGCGAATACCCCACAAGGTTTATGATGGGGCGTCTTCCAGAAATACTGAAAAATGACCTGAGACAAATGCTCGGGTCTATCACACAAACATTTGCCTCTTGCGAGATTCGAACCCGCAGCGGCCGGTATAATGTCAGGAGCGCTATTCACTAGATCAAACGCGTCGTCAAAAATATTATTGCTTAAAACCAGATAGTCTC
This sequence comes from Pyrausta purpuralis, assembly GCA_963924145.1. Lineage (NCBI taxonomy): Eukaryota > Metazoa > Arthropoda > Insecta > Lepidoptera > Crambidae > Pyrausta > Pyrausta purpuralis. Next base: position 27,805,915 of record OZ001647.1, read on the forward strand.
GCGTCAACACGCGTACATTCTTACACGCATACAGAGAATTAAATTATTAAATATGTGTGGTGAAAATGAAAGTAAAACACAAAATCAAAAATAAAATTAGAGACTGTTAAATTATTGGGATCGTGATAGCGAGTTTACTTGCAGTTAAGGCGCTACCCGGATTTTGACGCGCACACTAGCGCCACTTTAGTAGAAAAATCATAACTCGTTAAATAAAAGACCAACCAAAATCTGGTAGACACGATTGTAGCTTTGGTTATGTGGTTTAGATACAATGTTTAAGTTCAATAAAACAGAGTTATCTGCAGTTACAGTTAGAAAAATTGCCAAAAGTGGCCGTATTTAGCAGTTTTTCTAACTCTAACTACATTAAACTACTTTAGAAACAATTTAAACGTACTAAATAAACTATAGAACCTGTACTACAATCGTGTCTACCAGATTTTTGATTGGTCTTTTATTTAACGAGTTATGATTTTTCTACTAAAGTGGCGCTAGTGTGTGCGTTAAAAATCCGGGTAGCCCCTTAAAGTTAGCGTTTCGTTTCTTAGTCAAGTAACCTGCAGCCTGGTTGATACGGCCCACAAACTTACGAAAACGGACTAAATAGGCAACCGTGCTTATATAAGTAACCACTTGTCATATGTACTCCTCACAATCGTTTATGTAATCCAGTGACTGTATTTTTAGAAACGTGACCACGAATGGTACTTACAATCACACGTTTAACATCGGCACACTCAGGCAAATTAAAAATGTATCTAAATTGTTACAATCAAAATATTCGTTTTGTTTCACAGTCGAACTTCCGTTCGATGACAACCCAGCCGGGCCAGACAGGCGCGGAGCACACAGAGCCGAGCGCTCACGACGCGCCAGTCGAGGTGGACGAGCTGTGGCTCAAGATGGCGCCGGTGCTGTACGCGGAGTACGCGCACGAGCGCGCGCCGCCCGACGCGTACACGAACCCGTACGAGAGCCCGCCGAGTGACTTCCAGTACAGGTCAGATTTAATACTGTGTGGGTAGGCCGGATTTTCAGCGAGCAAGGATCAAAAACTCGCGTTAAAGTATTTACACAATAGTAGTGTCATTTCTGGCGCTTTTTTCTCTTTATTAAGGGCTGATTTTTCAATAGGCAGATAAAAATTATTGGTCGAAAAAAAAAATGGCTAATTTGGAAATGTCACCTAATTGTCAGCAATCATACGTGTCTGTTTTTTAAAATCTATCTCTTTATAATTTATCAGTCGTGTAAGTTTTATCTGACCATTGAAAAATCGGCCCTAAGATCAATAAACAATTACACTACTGAATTAACCTTCAAAATTCAAGTTCGTTGTCTACTGATATAATATATAATAAACATTAAATTATGCGACAGTTGGGCAAACGGATAAAATTATTTTAAGAAATCCTACACCGTGTATTGTTACATAAATCATTTGATACATATTTATTCGTAAAGTAGCCGCACGTAAAGTGATAGGAAAAATGAATATGTTTCTGTAAGGCGTGTTAAAAGCACGATAAGCCTCTATATATTTTTAACATCAATATATTTTTTCAAAAATGTTAAATTATTTACATGTTGGATAGCTTATTCCTTAAGGAAGGCTTTAGGCTATAAAACATTACGATACGACTTATAAAAGCAGAGCAACAATGAGAATTGTTGCAAAAATGGGAGAAAATATTCCTTGTCATAGCTTCCGTTGCATACGTAGCGGTAACCATTTAAGATACATCAAAATCATGTATGACGGGATGGTTTCGCTATAAAAGTTTTACAATAAAGTCCGCGAGAGCATATGTCTATCTGATATGGTTAACTCACTAAAAAATTTTTGTGTTCATAAATGGATACAAAATTATGTACTATTTTGGTAAAGGTGTTTTGATGCGGACGGATATTTATTCTTATTAAAATAAACATATTCATCATCAAGCAAAACTGTACTTTACACCATTTGATTTCAATAAATATCTTAGAAAATATCGCAGTTTTAAAATAATTACGCTTCAAATGTTCGCAGCTTAAGAAAAACACGCACTTGCGCTGAGCGCTAAGGTTTTAGGCCTCTCATTTAATTGTTGCCCTCTTACTTCTAATAAAAATGTGTTTTGCGTTGAAATATTATACGGGAAATCCGAAATTCACGCGGGCGACGCCGCGGGGGAGCGCTATATTAAATAAACTGCTGTGTGTCCCTACAGCGACTGGGCAGAGGTGTGCAACATGAAGGTGCAGCTGCACCCGTTGGAGTTCCGCGTCAGCACCGAGTTGCTGCACCGTGTGGCCGCGCTGCAGGCGGTCCTCACTGACCTGCCGCCAGTGGTTGAACCAGGTAAGGGCCAATCCACACTTGCCACAACCACACCACATCGCAGCGTCAAAGTGTAGTCAAGCAGTGGTGCGTGTGAATAGTGTCGCTGCAGCATTTTGCAGATGCGTTGTGTTTCCGACGATGTGGTTTTTATTTATTTATATAAACTTTATTGCTCTGTAAGTTGTACAGTTGGCTGACTTAATGCCTAATGGCATTCTCTACCAGTCAACCACCTGGTAATGCAGAGAGTTTAATCAGTGGCGGAATATTAATAATATTATGTGGTTATCAGATCTTACTCGGCCACTAGTTCTCGATGTCGCTGGTGGTTGCGTTGCGGTTGCGATGACGTCAATAACAACTGTAAAATGTGGTATATGTGTATTGTCCTATTAACTTTAATACAAAATATGCATCCGAAAACGTGGTGTGGTTGTGTTACGTGAGGATACACCCTTAGTGTCGGCAGGCATTTCAAGATCGCAGGTAGAAACATGCACTCTAAAATGTGAGCCGCATTTATGGCTGCCGTGCTCGTTGAAACTGAAATGGTAACAAAAGGACATAATTCACAAATACCAATATAATTTTCGCACTTATCTCTAATAATCTCCAGATATAAGTATAAAAGTGACTCGTAAGTTAATAACGATAGTCCACTCTTTTATATTTTTTGTAAATGTATCTTATCTGATCATCAATAGTCATAAAGATACATAAACATTGTATGCCAAAATAGTTTTGAGATTCCCTGAATTATTTTTTGACTTTAAATAAAATTGTTCGTAATCCTGTGAACCAGGGCTTGGAAACCGGTATTTTTTCTGAACCGGTTTAACGAAAATATAGGTGGAACTTTTTGAAAAAGGTTAGGTTCCTTTGAACCGGCTCTTAAACCGGTTTGGAAAAATATGGGTATTTTTCATTAACCGGTTCAACTTTTCGTTCAGGCAGGACAACCACCTCAACTTCGTTAAGATCGGGGGTGAGCGCATTTACGTTTGTTTTTATTCAATAAAACGTATTTTGTTTATATATCCAATCAGATACGTACTCTGGTAATTGTTCGACATATTTTTGAAAATGTTAATTATATTATAAAAACAATGTTATGGCAAGAGGAATAATTCTGAAGAATCTGATAATTAGTATAACCTCTTTCGAAGAATATTTGGTCAAAAAATAAGCCACGTTGCGATCGTTGCAAGCGTCTGGGAATTAACCGGTTTATTTAGGTTCACAGTATCGCTCATATTTGGTTCCGCTCCGGAACGGAATTTTACGATAAAACCGGTTTAACCGTTATAATACAGGTAAATCTTGAACCGGTTTCAAGCCCTGCTGTGAACGTGCTTAATAATCATGTCTTGTCATTGATTTCATTTTGCTAAATTACTCACTCGCTCCATTATTTCCAGAACTGCCGATGCGCACGCTAACAGTGGAAGAGTGTGACGCCCTCAACGACAACTTGCCGCAACGCCGCATCACCGTCGACGTCGCGGGGCTGCGGGTCTGCTTCGAGCCCTGTGACCACTCTTTAGCCGAAAGACCTGGAGAGATACCGGTCACACTTGACCTGGAGGTGCCTAAGGCGCTGTTTGTGGTCACTGGACCGCTGTACCCTCATAGGTGAGTTGTTCACTACAGATACAGGCTGTCCCCAAAAAATAGTATCAAACGATAAAGAACAAGACGTTTGACAGATCATACCATACGTTTTGTCTGTACTGTCCGTACCGTACTGTCAAATGAATACGATTGCTTTACACAATTCCACCTCAGATTGGCCTTGGCCTGTTAATGTATTATTTTTACAACAATATTGCTTGTAATACATTTGGCATTATGATAAAATTGGTGTGAGATAGTCCAATGGTTCATCTCCTAGTAAACATACCTAATAAACAATTTTATGAAATAATGAATCTAATTGTTTCGATTTATATCGAAGTAGTAAATATATATGAGATTATTCATTCAGTAATAAGTCAACTACTTTGATAAAAGTCTCGTACAGTTAATACAGTAGGTCAATAGGGCGTGACATGTAAAAGTCTGGATCTGCTAGCTCTCAGTCCTTGAGGTGCGGCCAGTTAGCTCGTTCAAACGATGTGTTAGGTAAGTTGTTAGTAAGCTTCTTCATTATGAGAACTCTAGTTTCAAATGAGTAGTCAGAGATGATTGACTTGCAAGTAAGTTGAAGCCTCTGCAGTCCCCAGAGTTCCTACTCCAGTTATAGTTGCGTTCAGTTTTTCCCTGGGTAGGCGTTGTATTTGAGCAGCCCTCTCGTTTATAAGGGTAAAGAACCTTGGTCTAGTAAAGCTCGAAGTATTACATAAGTTCCGTTTCCAGTCTTTACTAGAAGGTGTACGGTTGGTAGAAAGATTTCCAGCTCGTCGATAGCTAGATGATTGGATGATGGTTGCGTAGAATTTGAAGGTAGTGAACTTAAATTAGTTTCGTTCAGTTTGGCTCCAAATGTTGTTTTCTTTGTAGTGTTGTGCAACAATGTGTAGTGCTAAATATTGCATTCTTTGCATGTTTTCGACGAAGTGCATTTGTCGTTTCCGTAACTAAAAATGCAGTTTTCGCACACGTGCAGTTTTGCGACAGTGTTATTCCGCTGCGTAGCATTCTTGATTACGAACTTTGGACATTTCATCAGTACGTGATTTCCGTTGTGATAAGTTTTCTTTGTTTCGTAATAATTCTTCATAGAATATGGTTTTCGTTTGGAGTAATTGGGATTTTGGCTTGCAGATGTGGGAGTTTCTTTCTTTAAGTTTTTCATAGTTTCATTTGTTATGAATTTGCTCTCGAGGAAATATAAAAAATCGCTCAAGACTTGTAGGTTTCTATGATCTTGTAGTTTTTTCATGTTCTCGGTGTAGGTAATTCTGTCAAGTTTCTGCGTCATTAGATGCACGATGAGTGGGTCCCAAGTGGCGGTGTCAATACCGATGTTCGCAAGTCCATTTAAACATTTAGTAATGACGTCGTGCATCTTCTTAAGGTTGTAGTTGTCGGCCTGTTGTATAGTTGGCAGATTAAGCATGGTGTTGATGAATGATGTAAATTGTAGGCGTCGGTTTTCATAGCGTTGAGTTAAGATGTCCCAGCACAAGTTGTAGTTGTCGGCACAGATGCTAAGATGCTGCACTAACCGTTCGGCTTCACCCCTCAGCTTAGACTTGAGATGCTGCATTTTCTGTGCCTTGTTGATGTGAATGGTCTCCACGCTTGGATGAATTAACCACTGGATATGAAACGCAAGACCGAATGTATGAAAACATCATTAGCTAATTTCTGCGGGGCGGGCGCAGGGCGCAGGGAGCTTGTCGTGTCAATTATTGACATTGAGTGCATAAAAGTGTCCATATTTTTTATCGATATGTGTCGAACGAATGAATGAACGAATCATTTGTAACATGATATTTCTTTTTATCACCAAAACAATAAATTACATTATGGGCATGTAATGCACACCATCTTATGAGCAATTGAAACATCGAACGTCGTTTTATATGAACGGTCTGGCAAGTAAAACTAACTATAAATTCCTAAGATATATTGAAACAGCCCGTAAATACACATAGCCTTGCACCATTATAAAATCCTCTCGGATAGATAATTAACCAGAAGATTTTTTGCGTTGGCATTATATCACGTTTGGTGTAAAATGGATACCACACATTCGGTGATGTTTAGTGGGGATCCATTTTGCCTCTCTTCGGACGGCTTCTACCCACTTTATTTTCCATAATGGATCTAAAGGAAATCTGAAATTATATTAGAAGGATGTATTGTCATATAATATGAAGTTTAAAATTTTAAAGCAAACTGTTGTATATTTAAGATTACCTTAATCTACTCTCGAGTGAAACTTTCACAGATTTATATTTTTTTTTAAAACTGTTTATTATATTTAAAAATTTAATAAAAATAGTTTATCGATATGATTTATCGACATTTGTCAAGCACAATTAAAACTAAACTGACAAAGAAACGAATGATGAACGTACGACAATCCTACCGTAAAGTATACGTTATATTGTTGATTTTGTAGTAACTGACCACCACTTTTTTAAATGGCAATGTAACTGTTCTCTTGGAAAACACATTTCCCTATTTTCAAGGAAAATTAACAGCTTTATTGGGATAATAAGTTACGAACGGATGAAAAGAAATATTTTTTGTCTTGTCACTATAATTTTTGCCCAAAAATAAGCCACATTTACCCAATCTTCCGACAATGTTTCTCACTGAGCTCTATCACCGTACTTACAAGACGTCACCTGTGAGGCCAAAAAGCCCGCTTCGTGGCTAAGGGGGCCCGGCTAAGCAAAATTGCACGACATTGCGCGTCCAGTGGTTTATTCGTCCAAGTCTCCACGAAGAGGTCTTTGAAAGAGATCCATTGAGTGAAGTTGCCAGTAAACTCAGTATCTCTACCTTTAATGCAGATGTTCATAATGCACAGTTGACCAAATCTTCGAGTTTAAGTTACGCCTCATATCATCATACCTGTCCTTCTTGCTGTTGAACATTTCGTAGTACTTGGTGTTAGAACCTTTGAGTTTAGCTTCTAACTCCCAGTGTAGTTTATCAACGTCATACCACTTAGACTTTAATGAAGAGAGATGATCTTGTAGTTCCCACTTTTCACGAATGGTGTTGAGGTTTACCTTCGACATAGCACGGTCGAGGGCCTTGAAGTTGCACAGTTGTTTTTCTAGTATTGAATAAGTTGAGGAAGACTCACTCGTTGCGATGTCCTCCAGCATTCCAGTTAATCCAGTTAGGTCCAATTTCACAGGTTTCTGATCACGTAGTTGTCGCAAAAGTCCTTGCATGTCGTTGTTCGTAGCTTCAAAAGTTGTTTGGTGTTTTCATAGATGTTCTCAGTGAAATAGTTGATAGTTTTGTCTTCATAAGTTTCAAGTAACTGATGGTGCCGTTCTTCGAAGTCGTTCCATTGAGCTTCGAGTGACTCCAGTTGTTTAATTAAATAGTACTCGTTTTTTCTAGTTGGACTATCTTTCTTGTAGTTAGAACAAAGAGTTTTGATATTGTTGAAGCACTGTTGTTGTAGTTACAGCATGCTGATAGTTTTCGTAGACGTTAGTTAGCCTATAAGTTGACTCGTTGAATCCAGTCTCGTCGATCTGGCACGTAGTTGACGGTGGCAGATGAAGAGCTTGGGGTTGATCCCGTTTATCCGGCTCAAAGTTGAGTTGAGTTGAAGTGGATGAGCACGCATAATAGAAAAGATCGCCGTAGTAGAAAGGTTAAGTTTAATCAAGTAGTAAAAGTTATAGTTAAAGTTATGGTGGCAAAAACCTTAAGTTGTGTATAGTTAGACAGTTATTGACGTACTAGCTAAGTAAAAAATATTATACGAGCGGTCGCGCGCCTAAAGTAGGGCGCAACGTAAGCGCAAAATAAAGTTAATTTACGATGGCCTTGCCCGTACAAAACTTGTTACTTAAATAAATAATAAATAAATAAATATCCTTTGGTCATTCCCACACATCGCCATCTAGCCCCAAAGTAAGCCAACTCAAAGCTTGTGTTATGGGTGCCAGACAACGGATATACTACTTAAATACTTTTTTTTGTAAATACATACATGATATACATAGAAAACACCCAGACCAATACAAACAGACATGTTCATGCACACAAATGTTTGTATTGTGCGGGGATCGAACCCGCACCCGCTGCGTAGTAGGCGATTTCTCGACCACTACACCAGACGGGTCGTCAACTTATGATAAACATGCCACTGGAGGTGATGGGACGACTCCATGACATTAACTTATCAATCGTTTGTTATCTAGACAAGTGGTAGCGTGTCAAGCCAATTTCAAGCGAAAGAACTGGCGACGTGTGTGTATATTTACTCGAACTATTTCGAGACAAAGCCAAAAACTTTGGCACTCAATTTGATCTCAATACTCTTTTCGGCGAAGTCCACAATCAAACACGTTCATAGTATTGAACTTGGCTGTCTTATTTTACACTTATGTTTTTGGTGCGTCGTAAAATTCATTATAAATCATTTTGATAACTTATGAAAAAGTAGCAGATTTGTTAAAATGAAATTTTATTGTTAAAAAAATAAAAATGAATGAGTTGATGGCCACTTCACGTCCTTGAAGCAAATGTTCATAATAACAGCTCGTATAAACCTATCAATTATTAGGCATCCATAAGCTAATAAGCTGAGTTGTATAGCTTTTAAATTAATGCAGGGTGTGCTCAGCGGCGTGCCAAATGCCCACCGATTCCGGTCCGCTGTGGAACGGCGCGCGCCTGCACGTGTCCGGCTCGGTCTCGTCGCTCCAGGCGCAGCTGAGCTCGCCTGCCGACCCGCAGCCGCGCCCGTGCGCGCGCGCCGATTTGAAGTTCGTCGTGCACACCTTGCTCAATAAGCAATACTTCCGCGCTAGGGAGAGCGTCGAAGTCAGCTACACGGCTAAGATACGTGAGTTGTAATTTGTTTAATTATTAATATTTTGTTTAAACCATTGGTCCACTAACAGTCTCATGGCAAATGATTTTTTTCTACGATATCGTCTTTACATATTTGAAACTTGAGAGGATAACGTCAAAAAAATTACGAAATTCCGTAGTGGTTGAGTTTAATTGAAATCAGGATTATTATGTTTATCCAGGGACAGAAAAACCGAAATTTTTGAGGTACCCGAAATTGCGATATCTGTTTACGCAGTACCCTTATTTCCTGCGATAATAAGAGTACCTAAATGTAGGGTACCAGTATATTAGGGTATCAAAAAAAAATCGGTTGGGTACTTATAATTTTATTGGGTACCCGGTAAAATTGGCAACAACGCATGCAGATTTTGATCAATGCGTTGTTGCAGTTATTCAGTTGAGTGCGATCCTGACGCGTCGCTCTTCTCCGCCAGTAAGATACGAGAAGTGACAGCCGTGATGACAAGCAGGTATTTGTATAACTTTTTGATAAAGTTATCGGTGATATGGCAGAAATGGCAACCAGGCGTGGTAGTTTCGACGCGAAGTGACGTATGCTAACTCGAGTAACTCGTGAATTGCGAGACTCGACACGGTGTTTTGACAGTCGATACGCCGACAACGCAAATTTGCAGGACTCGTCACACTCATTTTGACAGATGTTGACGATAACGCTATCGAGGGTAATGAAAATCTGTAAAAGCTCATCTTAGCAGAAAAATCGAAAATTATGCTAGAATTATATTAGAAAAAAAATTAAAAGATTTTTCTATGTATTTTTTACCTTTACTCAAGTGTTTAATTCCTAGATACGGTGTACTATTTTTTTCGAATGCAGAGCCTCTTGCGGATACTTCTATGAACTAACTTCTAGAGACATGCTTTTTAATATATTATGATGCTTTTAAATAATTTTCATACATTTCCTTTACTTAGGATTTGTTTTTGAATACGGCTAATTTTATCTATTTTCGACGATAACTACATTCGTCGGGACTTGCATTTTTTACAATTGTCAATCTCGCTAGCACAATTTTCTAATGTCATTTTCATTATCGTAGAAAAAAGATAAGTAACTAGAAATTATTTTATTTAATACTCGTGGCCCAGTTGTCGCATTTGTGCGGTAATAAGGTCAAAATAAACGCAGTATTTTTAATTATCATTTTGAAAAGCCTGATAAAAATTTCAATGATGTGTGCAACAAATTGTGTTGAGGGTTGAATAATAAGAAAATAGGAAATCCCGTCGGAATTCCCTAATTTAACTCCGTAATTGATATTTTTAATTACATAACGTATTTACTACTTAATTTACGTACCTTCTTACCTACAGCACCTCAAGATTTAAGGAAGTATAATAATGAAAGCAGTGATTCATAGTAATCATAGGAAATAATTTTATTTAGATACGATAAAACAACTTATACTGTAGCGACTTTACATGAACTCATATATAAAAAAATATTAAAGACAATAATGCACGATGAGAGGGCGGGCGGCAACAGTTATTAAAATAATGTTGATAACCACTAAAACAAAGTTAAGTGCGGTAAAAAGGTTATATGATATACACGAAACAATATTTAAAAAGGAAAAATTATGTTTTTGCCTATCGGACGTCTCTATCGCACGGTGCGAGTCCAAGGGCAGGGGCAAATTGTAGAGAAGAAGAGAAAGAAGAGAAAATTGTAAAATAAAAAAATAAAATAGATGTGGAATATATAGCATTTTTGAAAATACCTACTCGCGCCGCGTATCGGCACTTCACAATCCTCTTAATTCATTCGCTCCGGAAAAGCTGGTAACGCTGTTGCACCTGAGTGACTTTTTTAAATTGTGCGGACAAATTGTTATTTAAGTGCAAACAAATACACCGCGATATCAAACAATCTTACAAACAATACGAAAATTTTATCTATCTATGGGCCGTCGCCGTGGTCCATCTTGTTGGTGGACGTCCTACGCTGCGTCTTTGGTCAAAGGGTCTCCAATCTAGAACTTTCCTGCCCCAACGGCCATCAGTTCTTCGCGCTATGTGCCCTGCCCACTGCCACTTAAGCTTACTGATTTTCAAGGCTATGTCCGTTACCTTGGTTCTTCTACGTATCTCTTCGTTTCTGATTCGATCTCGTAGAGAAACACCAAGCATAGCCCGCTCCATCGCTCGTTGTGTAATTTTGAGCTTCTTTATGAGGCCCATAGTTAGAGACCACGTTTCGGATCCGTATGTCATCACTGGTAACACACACTGGTTGAAGACTTTCGTCTTCAGACACTGAGGTAATTGAGACGAGAAGACGCTCTTGCGCAGTTTCCCGAACGCTGCCCAGCCGAGTTGGATTCGTCGATTGACCTCTTTCTCAAAGTTGGACCTACCCAATTGGATCACTTGTCCCAGGTAGACGTACTCGTCGACAACTTCGAGAGTTGAGTTCCCAATGGATACTAGAGTGGGTACAACAAGAGAACTCGACATAATTTTCGTCTTCTCCATGTTCATTTTAAGACCCACTTGTTGGGTTGGTCGAGGTCTTCGAGCATAGTGCCAAGATCACCCAGCGTCTTTGCCACAACGACTATGTCATCAGCAAACCGAAGGTGTGTTATGTATTCGCCATTGACGGAGATGCCGAATCCTTCCCATTCCAGGAGCTTGAAGGCGTCTTCCAATGCCGCTGTTCGGAGATATAACATTGCCCTGTCTTACACCTCTTTGCAATGGAATCGCCCTCGTATTCTGTTCCTGTACTCGGACCGACATGGTGGCGTTGTTATATAGACATTTTAACACCTCTAATACCTATAGTCTATGTGACACCGCTGAAGAGACCGAAGCACTGCCCAAGTTTCGATCGAATCAAAGGCCTTCTCATAGTCCACAAAAGCTAAACATAGAGGCATATTATACTCCTCGGACTTCTGTATAATTTGCCTTAGCGTATGAATGTGGTCTATGGTACTGTAGCCTTTTCGGAATCCGGCTTGTTCGGGAGGCTGGAAGTCATCAAACCTACGTGCGAGACGATTCGTGATGACCCTTGAGAACAGCTTGTAGACATGGCTCAGGAGTGAGATGGGTCTAAAGTTCTTCAATAAGGTTTTGTCTCCTTTTTTGAAGAACAACACCACCACACTCCTGTTCCATGCCTCAGGCGTGATGCCCTCTAGCAGAACGGAATTAAAGAGTCTCTGAAGGACTTTAAGTACCGGTGTTCCACCCGCTTTCAGGAGCTCTGCTGTGATTCCGTCCTCGCCAGGTGCCTTATTGTTTTTAAGCTGTTTCAGGGCCATCCTAATCTCGTAGAGGCTGATGTCCGGGATGTCTTCAGTGTAGTGTCGGGTCAGGATAGCTCGTGGGTCTCCGGCCGAGCTACCAACGGGTTTGGCTACTGAGGTGTACACCTGCCTATAGAACCTTTCGATCTCCCTCAAAACCTCTGCTTTCGTCGACGCTACACTGCCGTCCTCCGTCTTAAGCTTCGTCAACAGGCTTTGCCCAATAGACATGACCTTTGCAAACACTTTGGAGCCTTGGTTCCGCTCTATTGTTTCTTTAACACTATTCGTGTTAAAGGAACGAATGTCATGTCGCAGAGACTTCAATATTAAGCTGCCTGTAGGTTTGAGCATTAACGGAGGTCTGCAGTGCCATAGATCGACGTTCTGCCATAAGGTCGAGAGTGTGGACCGAGAGTTTTTGAGGACCTTAAAAAGATCGCAGGATCAAACTGGATGCAGACCGCTAATGATCGGTCGCTGTGGAAAGCCGGGGGGAGGCCTATGTTCAGCAGTGGACGTCTTTAGGCTGATTATGATGATGATGGGCCGTCACCGTGGTAGCGTAACGATTTCATAAATATCACTCTCGCGCCGCCTAATAAATAAAAGTTTTTTTTTTATATAATTTTTATAGGGCTATTTTATAAGTAATTAAAAGCACAGTATTTAAAAAAAAACATACCGTAGGGATAAGCCTTGATGTCGGACAACGACGCTATCAGTCCAAAATATGTATGGATTGTAAAAGAGAATAATAATTAGGTGAGATTACAATGGAATCACCAATTTTCGAGTCACAAAGTCTCTCTATCCTTGTCTCGCAAATGTTTATACAAGAGAAGCGAAAGAGATAAAGTAACTATGCAACATAATTTCGGTTTTTAGAGGTATCGGACCCGTAAAATAATGGTACCGCAATTTTGGGTACCTATATTAAAACTTTTGATACGGATATCGCAATTGAAAGGTATCGAAATACAGAAATATCGGTTGGGTATCGGGTTAAATAAGGGTTCAAACCTTTATAATGGGTACCCTTTTTGTCCCTGTGTTTATCACACATTCTCTGGTGGATTTGACTAAACAAGAATAAATGATAACCTTAGAATAAATCGCTAGATATTCAAGAGTATACCAATTTTCCATTCTACCATTTTCTGTCCTAGAATACCGCATTTATACGGAAGTTACCCTTATACCCACCGTTTTGGGTGAAATAAGAATTAGTTCAAATACAAATGATGTCCGCTTGTCATATGATTTATGTCAGACTGTTGTTAAATTCAGCTTGATGCTTTCCCACGGTATAATACGACATTGTTTTGTTGACAGGATTTTTACTTTCACAACATACTGCTTTGGTGCATCATTGATTTTTCGAATAATAATACAGGAGACGTATTTCGATCCAAATTTAGCCGTTTATTTTCCAAGCAGCTCAATTCCGAGTCAGTGTAAACGAATATTATCAATATTATAATAATACTACAATGTAACACACTCTTATCTAACATCTCAGCCGCTCAGAGTGCTTAGTTTGACTTTTTTCACCTCACGTTCGATTGCGAGCGCGTTAGAATTTTGTATGGGAAAAATAAAGCGCCACCTTGCGGTCACTTTAGGAAATAAAATTGCGATTCTGAGTTTTTACGTACTCGACTCGAGCAGTGAAAACCGACTCGCAATCGAAAGTGAGGACGTAAAACATCGTTTTGCGAGTGCGAGTTGCTTTTTTGACAGCTTTTGTCACGTACTTCAGTGAGCTCTTCACTAACGCAAGTGAAAAGTTTTCACGCGAGTATTTATGGTGAGAGGTGAGGTACAACTACTGTAAACTCGTGAAAATTGAAAAATCTGAATAGGTAATGGCGGCTCGACTACATTTCGTCTGGAAAATGTTTTCCACAGCTGAATCCAGGGAGACCCGTGGTTTCACTGTGAGGAAAAATATGATAGCTAGAGCATCGTTTTATCCACTAAAAGATCTGTCTGAGACACAATTTCGAGCGCGATACCGTATCTTCTCAAAAAAAATATTTCAAAATACTCGCTATGGAGCTGAAGAAAAAAACTAATTTGCGATCTTCTCAAAGGGTTTCACTCTGCTTTTTTATGCAACGGGATTTTACCAGAGGCCTGTAGGTATGACAAAAAACGTTTCGCAAAAAATTTGCAGTGCATATATACAGAAATGTTCATACAGGCTCTGACACTCCCGAATATTATTAACAAATATATAAAGTTTCCGGACAAACCTGCAGCCAGACAGGCAGTCAGTCAAAGGTAACTACCGATTAACCTTTGTAACATATATAACCTAACAATATATACTAATATATTTTTTTTAGATTTAACATATTCTACTACATTTAATATATTCCTGGGATACCATAGAATATGATATCCCAGGAGTGATTGGTTGTGGGTGTGGTAGCAATTTTAAGTTTGTGGTTCCAAGAAAGGAGGAGGAACACTTGTTCTACAGCAGAAAACATTACCATTCTCTCAATGTACAGATGGTAAATAATTCAACATATTGTTAGTGAGCAAACAACACAGCGGAAATCCTATGAATTTATAGATAATTTATGTGGTGTTTTGTTTGCTTAGTGACAATATGCTATTGAATAAAGAATGTGAGATAATGTATGTATAATGTAAAACTTTGTATTTTGTAGATATGTGATGACCAGTACCGCATTATAAATGTAAATGCTAAGTTTAGTAGAGCAAATCATGACTAGATGGACATTGTTGGTTGGTGAATGAATAAGTTAGGATGTAAAATAAAACTAAAAGATTGGGATTCATACAAGTGGTAATGCCTTGTAAAATAAACACGATAACTGTATTTATTCACACTTACTGCTTCATGTACGTCACAAACATATCGAATTTAGCTGCACTTGTCTTCATTTTCTTTCAAAATGTATACTTTAAAAGCAAACAAAGAAAAGGCGCGCGCCGCGGCAAAGTGTTTTTGTATTTGACGTATCTAAAATACTCGAACAATTTTAATAGACAGTTAGATTACGTGAGGTTTTCTATAGGATAATGTACCCTCAAATCTGGTTGGCTTATCTTCAGAAGTGAATGTCTATGGTAGCTACACTATCAAATAGCCAACATAATAAAACTAACGCTCACCTCTCGCCGTGAGTAAACGCGGATCGAATAGTAAGCTTCGATTGCAACTCATACTCGCGTATGTTCGATAGTCGATGCGTTTGACGTTTGCTCGATTAACGCGATGGTAAAGTCATTCGATGAACTTTGTGTCACTCAAACTAAGCACTCAGACGATAACTCTTTTCGGCTCATCTTACGATAAAAATATACAAAATTCCAGAAGATACAATTTTCCAAAACTACCTTGTATTTATTTAAAAAAAAACATGTTTTTTCCAGTCAAACTTTTCATTTCCTTCCAATTTTCGTTGGAGTACAATTTCTTGAACATCCTGTATAAATGCAGGCGAGGCAAACATGTGTGGTTCTGCGGCGCGACTGCAGGCCGCGTGGCACGTGCTCACCTCGCTGCTGCGCGAGCGCGTCTCGCTCCTGCTGAAATACACGACGCTTGCGCACGACGCGCTCGCTGACGAAGGTAAGTATTACATACATGTATTTAAAGTAAATTGGTTGATATATTTACAGAATTTCATCTCATTGCCACAATCAAAAGATCAATAGAATAGTTGCCCTTTACCTGGTCTATGAAGAGACGTCAGGGCCATGACAGTAGCATAGTTTGGGAGGAATAATGTGCTCACTGAGTAAGGCAAAATCTGTTTTGGCCTGATCCGTGAATATTACACACTCCTGAAATTGCTAATCTCGGCCATTCGTAATATTGCCGTTGTATGATTGTTTTGATTTGGACATAAGACACTAGCAATACGATTGGCGTGCGTACTACAATTTCTCCATAAACAAGACCAATTTTCAAGCTTAATTTGATTAAGTGTCCGCCGTTTATTTGTAACAATAGTGTTATCTATTTGACCATTACATTGTCAAATTGACTATTACATTACAAAACAATAAATAATCGTGTATAAAACATTCCTAATTAAATGTTTTTTGTGTCCTCAGAGTCAGTGGCCGTAGACCTCACATTCGAAGAGCTGTCAGTCCGCGGGTACCTCACCAGGAACGTCAACACTCACATACTGTCCTTGCAGTCGGCGCGGGCGACGGCGTACCACGCGCCACGTGAGTACTTTACCCTACCTTACTTAAATACATACCATAAATCATAAATAAGAGGAAGGTGCTGGCTCCTGGTCCTTTATCCAGTTGTGAGATGATATAGGTTAATTTAAAAAAAAACTCACCACGATTCTACTCCACATTAGAGAGCTTGATTTGTATTCTATGACTGCGTCACATTATAATAGTTTACGACGTTATATTCAAGTGACTGATTTTTTATTGTAAACAATTCGTATGATTTTTATTTCAGAAGGTGGCGAGTTGAAACAAGCATGGCTATTCTCAGGGCCAGATGCACCAACAACAACGTGAGTTAATTTTTATTAGCAAAAAACAATAACAAGATATTTTCGATATTTGTTAGCGAATGCGAAATCAAAAATTTAAATAACGCACAAATATTATGTGCCGGTATAGCATTAGCCACTATCTTTCTGTTACATGTTAAAGCTCAGGCATAATAGGCACCGTGCAGAAACTATAGATGGTGTTATAATTCCGACAGTAGAGACACAGTGCTAGTAAAAAAAGTAACTTTCCAGACAAATTGGATGCCACTGTAGTCTGTAAATGAAATTACGATGAAATTATGTTTTCTACCAATGAACAATGAATGGCAGCATAGTCATAATGTATCGAAAGGCCAAAAGCTATTTGGGTCAGGACATGTTTTTGATGTCAAATAAATGAGAAAACGTGTTTCGTTTCATTTGTTTTTTCATTTTCAAAATATCGGAGCGTGATGCTCGAAAACTTGAATCCCGAGAAAGTGTATAGTACGTAAGTTGTAGGAAAGGAGATTGCCCATTTTACTATGGAGCTTGGTTGCGCAACAAATGAATTTGTATAACTACCAAAATTGGTGATAAAGGAGAAGTAATGTAAATGAACTTGAAAAAAAAACTTATTGTTTGTGGGCATTTCCAAATAATTAAAAACAAAGTTCAGTTTTGAGGTTAGGTGTTACTAGGTACTAAATGAGGTGATATGAGGTAAATAAGATAGGTATTAATGAAAAAATGCACATAAACATATTTAAATAATGTTCAACAACTCCAACTGTGAGTAGTCTAAGAAATAAAATCACTCAAAATGAAAGTGTGGAAATACATAGTTTTGCCTTCAGTCGTATAATGAACGCTTAAAATAATTGATAGTTTTGTTGCAATACCGGATTTATCTAGATTATATTACAAGTTAAGTCATTAAAAGAAATGATTAAATCTCTTATAATTATATGATTCATTCATCATCTTCATATTTATAAAAAAACATTGTCTAAAAATAATGCTGGCGCAGACACCAGTAGTAACATTTGATTGAAACGTTGGTAATGGAGGTGGTATTTGTATTGGTGACTCCATGGAAGTTCTCGATGAAGACATAGAAGCATCCAAGTTTTTATTAGATGTGGAAGCTGCTTCTAGCACAACCTCTTGTTGTCTACTCGGGTCGACTAATGCATGTCCTCTCACACTTCTATGGACATTTGTTCAATAGGGTAAACAGACTTTCTCAAGCCGGTTAATCTGAAATTAAAAACTGTTTTTTGAAATCAAATGTTTTAATTAATTCAAAATACATATTTCTATTATTAAATCATTGAATTTATAATTGAATAAACAAACCAAATATTTACCTGATGAAACGTTATGTATAAAATAATAACATCCTTCTCTAGACTATTCACTGGAAGTTGATCTATCTTGGCTTTTATAATGGACTTTCCACATACATGGCACACTTGTGGGTGCCCATAAGCCTGTACTACTGGACCTCCAGAAGAGGAGGTTGCAGATTCATTACGTAGTATGGTAAACAGACTTTCTCAAGCCGGTTAATCTGAAATTAAAAACTGTTTTTTGAAATCAAATGTTTTAATTAATTCAAAATACATATTTCTATTATTAAATCATTGAATTTATAATTGAATAAACAAACCAAATATTTACCTGATGAAACGTTATGTATAAAATAATAACATCCTTCTCTAGACTATTCACTGGAAGTTGATCTATCTTGGCTTTTATAATGGACTTTCCACATACATGGCACACTTGTGGGTGCCCATAAGCCTGTACTACTGGACCTCCAGAAGAGGAGGTTGCAGATTCATTACGTAGTATGACAAAACATTCTTGACAGAGATGACTGTCTTCAGTGATCTAAAAAAATAACAATACTATACACCCAAATAATATACAGGTCCATATATATGATCGCTATATTTTAATACTAAGCATGTCACAAGAAATACTGCATTTTATTAACAATTACTGTCAACAGCAGTTAAAAGTGTTTATTACTTACAATGGCCATACTTATCCAGGAGCATAGAATACTAAGCATAGCATCGCTTGCCTCATCCACTTGGTAAGGCAGCGTATGCCTTAGAACAAGAGAACAGTTTACACAGCGAGGCACTAGCATTGTGGACGTATGAACGTTCGTCATAAAAATAGCACAGCACTTGCACAAAAGAGTACAGCTTCTTCAAATGACCAAAACATTTGCATTTCATAAGAAGCAATGAACAACGAAAATAAACCACATAATTGTATTTATCAATGACGATGACGGACGGATAAAGTTCTATTTTATACCATTTACGGGGCTTGTTACGCATACTGCCGATTGTCCTACAAGATCCTCATCATGTAAAGATAAATATAATTCCGATACCCACAGATCCATTACAAAAAATAAACAACTAAAATGTTATCTATTTTTTTAAATAGGCATTTTGTTTTTGCAACGCAATGACTAAAGCAACAGTGATGATTTTAGACTTAAACTGTCCCTGTAAATGTTTACATGGCCGCACGACAGACTATACCATAAAGCCACCTTTATTTCTTACAAAATAAAAGCTGTTTTCGTATAACCTGACGTGCTGCTAACTGTATTCAAAATAGGATTTAGTCATTTGAACAATCAATTAAAATGAAAATAAAATTCCCACAAAAGTTTTTTTCGTAACAAACAAATATGAATTGGACCTAGTTCTGCAGAAAGCAGCCATATGAGGAAAAGTACGAGCGGAAAGTAAATAGGAGCGTTTTACTGTGGAATGTTCTCCTTCAGTAATTTATTACTTTTCTGTTTATGTTATATTTGAAAATTTTTAGGAAAATTGTTGCATTTTTTTATATCCTATCCAGTACTTCGTATCGTTTAGAATAATACCAATAATAGCGTTTTTGTCATGGCTGTTTAATCCAAAATAGCACATTTCATCGAATTCGCAATAAAGAAGAAACCAGCCACATGAGTTGGCTGTGTTCTGCATTAATTATAAATTGAATAACAGTACATAAAAGACAGCCAAGAAAAGTTGTATTACTTTAATAGTATTAACATACCTTTATAATTTGATGTAAAAAAATAGTAGTGGTTCGTCAGAAATCGAAAAAAAAACTGGTATACTTAAGTCTTTGTTTAAAAAAAAGGAAGCAATGGTTTTCTCGAGTAAATTTTGTCCATGGCCGTTGAAATTGAAGTTGTACAAAACATGTCGCTACAAACAGTAAAAGTTTCTATTTTCTATCTTCGAGAAAACTCT
Source organism: Pyrausta purpuralis (assembly GCA_963924145.1). Classification (NCBI taxonomy): domain Eukaryota; kingdom Metazoa; phylum Arthropoda; class Insecta; order Lepidoptera; family Crambidae; genus Pyrausta; species Pyrausta purpuralis. The sequence continues at coordinate 27,825,803 of OZ001647.1, forward strand.
TTCATTTTTGTAGGTTTCCCTTTTCTAACCTCTTTCACAAAAACGCCCAGAAAATTTGTCTGAGCGTTATAGGAACCAAGTCTTCAAATTGTTTTGTGAAATCCAGTGCGTGTTTATTTATTTATTTAAAGATTATTGGAAAAAAATAATGTACGAAGGTGGACTTAATACTTAAAGCATTATCTGCCCGTCAGACCTTTAGGTCATGCAGAAAGATGGCAACGGGTGCAGTGAAGCTTCCAAAGAAAGAAGGAACAAATTAAAAGTAATCCTGGTATAATAAATATACATATTACAATATATTATATAAATAAATACTTTAAAATAATCGCTTTAACTTTAACTATAAACATATATCATTTTACGTACTTAAGCATACATAAAGCAATAATACATACATATACTTATAATATTATTATGCAATTAATCACACTATCAGCAATGTTCGAGCTTTATTCTTGAAAGCTAGGTTCAAATCAGTCTTCTTTATATCTAGGGGAAGAGAGTTCCAGAGTCGTGTTGCTGTTACTGTAAATGACTTACAAACGTACGAAGAGCGGTGAGCTGGCGTGGACAGACTACTATGTATCGACCAAAATGCATACCAAAAGGGAAAATCCACTGAAACACCCCTTTTGGATCTGGTCGACAAGGTGCAAAAATCCCTAGAGGATAAACAGCCCTATGCGCTTTTCTATACGTTGAAGGTGCATTTGATAATATATAACCCCTATAGAAATCATTCTGAACGGAATGGAGGCATAAGAGATAGATGAAAGCACCATCAGATGGGTAAGAAACATGTTATCAAACCGAGTAGCAAGTTTTACCTTCAGGCTTCAATGCTTAAATTCCTTGCCACAAGAGAATGTTCACAAGGAGGCGTACTGTCCCCGTTTCTATGGACCCAAGCGGTGGATCAACTACTTGTAATATGTCAGAAAAAGACTATAATACACAAGGCTATGGCTGTGCACAGCGGTCGTGAGACCAGTAATAACATATGCACCTGCTGTCTGGTACAGCTAGGTCAACAAAGCGTAAATGCTCTGCTGGATCTAACACATCTGCATTTGCATGTGCAAAAAGAAGCTAAGCGGAGCGCATATAGAATCTGTTCCCGCACGAAAGTCAGATGGGCTTCTCAAAATTTGATAAGACTCAAGGAATCAGTAATTAAAAACCGACTACTAAGCATGCCTCGTAAGCATGCCTAGTGCATACGGAATGTAACTTTACCAAGCTATACTCCGTAAACATACCTACTAGATACAAATGGCTATAGGGCCAAATGTTATTCAAGAAAGGTAGCGACGTCTGGTACACGGACTGATCCAATAAGGGAAAAGATGTAGGCCGTGGGACCTAGGGAGAGGCCTCAGCTCAAAGTTAGCATCAACATGGGGACTGAAACCTCGATCTTCCAAACAGAGGTCTTTGCTATAAACAAATGTGCACAGATAAACCTTAAGAGGAAGCTCTGGAACCAACACATATACATCAACTCAGATGGGCAAGCTGCCGTGCTGGCTTTAAAATTCTTCGAGCAAAAGTCAGAACTGGTGCAAACATGCACTGAGACATTGAATGAATTGGAAACGAAGTAGCTGATGAACTCGCTAGAGAAAGAGCCGATAGCGCTCAAATCACCACCAAACAACGCGCCACTACGCTTCTAAATACCCTCTGTAAACTAGAGGCTATTAAGTCGTGGAAGTCTTTACAAGGACAAAAACACTCAAAAGCACTCCTTCGGGGTTACAACAACAAAGTTACTAAAGAACTGTTAAAGATCGAAAGATACAAAGCTTGTGCAGTGACTAGAATATTAACTCGCCACTGTAAACTGAGCAAACATTTGTCCAATATGAACATGACCGAAGATACTATGTGCAGATTCTGCAATATAGAAGAAACGTCTTTATTCGCATCAACTTAAGTTGACACAACTTAATGACACTTAAGTGTCATTAAAATTTTCATGTGAAGCTTAGTGATTGTTTCCGAGTAGGTATGGCGGTTATGGTACATACTACACGTAAAATAGTACATTTTTGTAAAATCAAAATTTGATAAAAACAGCCAGGCTGTGTTGACGTTGGAAAAAGCCAAGTATGGACTCGTAACAAATACACAATTTACAGAAAACAGCTAACGTACACTGGCTGTTTTTTACGAAACGTGATCCCCGATACCACCTTACATTTTGAAATTTGTACGAAACAGCCATATAGCAGGCTGATTTATGCAGTATCGGTTAGGCAGTTTATGTTAAAATTGGCTGCATTTTACACCATCATGACTGTTTTTTTAAAAAAAATTTTTTTGAATGGCTGCATTTGACTGCTCGTATCTCCGCCGTAAAAAGAGATATCGACATGGCTGTCTTTGCAAAAAATCCGGCATGTCGAATCAACTATGGCTGTGTTATTAACTCGATTTTCGAAAAAGTGCCAGGTGGCTGCTTTCTGCAGAACTAGGTCCAATTATAAAAATAATAAACGAATTTTGGTTTATATGTCATGCTTATACTCTGCTTAATTAGAGTGGGGCAGATTTGGGCATTCTCCTTTATAAGCTTTCATTCACAAAACCGTTGGGGAGGCCTATGCTCAGCAGTGGACGTCCTTTGGCTGAAAATGATGATGACGATGAATTAAAATTAACTTGTCGTTTATTCTGTGCAGTCAGCAAGCAGGAGTATAACAGCCAGTCGCACTTAACGAGCACTCCTTCCAGGCCATACCTCCGGACCACGGTCCAGTGGTGCAAAACCCCAGCGCCGTCGACGCTGGACTACGTCGGCGTGTGGACGGAGCCCATGACGTTCTGCGCGGACCCGCTGCTGATCGCGTGGCTCGCGTACAAACCTACGCTCAAACCATTCACGGGTAATGTTAACGCTAAACCTGCTTATACGAAATTAAATTCATTTATTTGCATACAACGACCCGCCCCAGCTTAGTAGGGAGCAATGCTGATACATATAAACATATGTATCATACAATAAATTTAGTATTGAATCACAACTTCCACTTGATTCAAATATATTAAAAAAAACGCTTTCCATATCAGTTGTGTAGTTTAAAAGATTAAAGCAGAACGGGAAGCCACTTTGTTGTATAATATGTAGTGAAGAACCATTTGGGTGGGTATTTACAAAAATATGTTTCGACATTACAATAAGATTGTGTTGCATTGAAATTAGGATAAAACTAGCAGTCCCTCACCACTGCGTCCACGCGTTTTAAGTTTGTTTCCTCCTGTTCCGCCGCAGCGTAATGTTTTATAGCCTAAAGCCTTTCTTGATAAATAAACTATCCAACACATTTTTTTTATCAGCCCAGTAGTTCCTGAGATAAGCGCGTTCTACTTATTTTAAAATAGTTTTATTTTAAAAGATTGGTGTGAGATAGTCCAATGGTATGTCCGCTAGTAACATACGTAAACTTAATAAAGTTAGGCATTAGCTCTTGCCTAATTGTCTGTGTTCTGTCTCGAAGCGCTGGTAGGGCCCAAAAGATAAGGAGACATGATTTGGCCCCTTCAGGGCACATTTATTTTTATTTTATTTTTCATTTTACATTTGACGTTCATAAGTGGCTTATTGTGTCCTAAATTGAATAAACAATATTTGACTTTGACTTTGACTTTGATTGGCAACCTAAATTGACCTGTTTTATATCGAAGCAGTAAATAAACATAAGATATTTAGTCACTCTGGACCAAGTCTATGAGTTTGATCGAGCCAAGACTACTAAAAGCTAAATCTAAATTTTAATATAAAAGATCTTATGTCCTAACCTTTATTTAATATATCATATTAATCTAATATATAAAATTCTCGTGTCACAATGTTCGTTCCCGTACTCCTCCAAAACGGCTTTACCGATTCTTACCAAATTTTATATGCGTATTCAGTAGGTCAGAGAATCGGCTACTATCTATTTTTCATACCCCTAAGTGATAAGGGTTTTTTTACCCTTTTTTGGTTTTTTTTTTATAATGTGGCATTAAAAAATACATGCAACCCTAAATTTTTACTTTTTTATCACCAACCCCTTTTTTTATAGCCAATTTAGTAATTTAAGGGCGAAACAAAATTCGCTGGGAATGCTTAACATTTAAAATTACGTGACTCGGCGGGACGGGGCTGGGGCAGGGGGGCGAAACAAAGTTCGCTGGGCCCGCTAGTAAGATATAATAATATTTGTGATTTATTGACAGAATCCTCACCGCAAATACATACACCCAAGCCTATTTCATCGTCACAATACTTTTTGCGAAGACGTCCAACGCCACCGGTAAGTGACCTGTCTTTAACATTAATCGTCAGATATTTTGTAGCAGACAAGCTGATCAAATACGTCTGAACGGTCAAAATGACAATTAGTTGCATACATTACAAGTTATATATAATTTATTTAATCCGAGCAGATCCTGATCTGTTATCGACTACGATCTGCTCAGATATTAACGAATTAATTCATGTTCAGATATTAAAGGTAGGTTGTACTGCATGGAAGTTAATGATATTTTAACTGTTCAGAAGTATTTGGCCACCTTGTCTGCTACAAAATATCTGATTTGAAAGTTCAAGCATAATAGTATTAAGAAGCTTGAGATAACGCTTACATTGGTTAATATAATTTCCAATTCATACAAGTAAAGAAAATTAAATATGTCGTTTATTCCGTGCATGGTACTGCATGGAAGTTAATGATATTTTGACTGTTTAGAAGTATCTGGTCACCTTGTCTACTACAAAAATATCTAATATGAAAGTTCAAGCATAATTGTATTAAGAAGCTTGAGATAACGCTTACATCTGCTAAAATAATTTTCAATTCATACAAGTAAAGAAAATTAAAGATGTCGTTAATTCCGTGCATGGAAGTAATAGTTAGGGAGGCGAGGTAGCTAAATGGCGTAATTCAACGGCGCCGTCGAGACCTATCAAAATCGAAAGATAAAATAATTTCGAAAAGAAAAGCTCGTATGGTAAAAACCATTTTAGCGGTGGGTTTGGCGTGTACGGTTTTTCAAAAATGTAAAAAAAAAACAGTTACTCGGGCATTCTCGAGCGCGTCAGATATTCATACTACGTATGCCCCAAGTGCCTCTGATAACAACGGTATACTAATCTGCCGGTTTGCGTGGTGGGGGTAGGCATATAAAGTAGTCAAAAATGCAAAAAAAATAAAAATACTCGAGCGCGTCAGATTTTCGGAAGGGGTGTTAAGTAGGCCCCAAGGAAGCTCCCTTTAAAAAAACTGACGATTTTTGCGTGACCATAAGTTACGATGAATTTTTGAAAATGCAAAAAAAATAATAGTTTTTTTGAAATACTCTAGCGCGTCAGATTTTCATAGGGGAGGTTCATCTCGGTATCCTGAAAGCATATTTTCTTAATCTGACAAAAACGTTGGTGGGTTCTCTTAATCTGACCGGAAAGGTTTTTTGGTTACTTTTTTTTTCCTTTCTTCTTTCTTTTTAATAATTCTTCACTTTGTTTTGCTGACGGTACGTCCAAAAAGCAATTTGAGTATCAACAGGCTATTGAATAATATACATACATGAAACTATACATGTTAATAATACTTTTGTATACAGATACGCGTAACCTTTTCCAAGTCCACGAAAATTGTCGAGAAGCTTTAGAAAAAAAAAATTGAGATAAAAGTAACATAATTTAATCATCGTTATTTCATATCATTTTTTTAACACCCTCAGTTTTCAAGATATACTCAAAAAACCGGGAGTTTGAGTTTTTATGAAGCTTCAAGTCAAAAAGTTTTAACTTTGGACAAAAATGTAAAGAGACCTTTTTTGTGTAAAATAAAATTACCTTTTTTGTTTATTTAAACTTTTTTTTTGTAAAATGTATCGTTCGCGACTTATATGCCGCAACGCGTTTTTCGGAAGACAAAATGGCTCCTCCACACTCCTGGTCATGCAGAAACCGGCAGATTTTGTATTTTTAGTACTTTTTAGATTATATTCTTCAAAATAAAAAAAAAAAAAACGCGCTCGAGAATGCCGGATTAACGTTTTTTTTTACAAGTTCGCGACCCTATAACTCGGCGGCGTCAAGGACTTATCGTCAGATTAGTTAAATTTAGTCTTAAAACACTAAAATCAACCCCTAATATCTTAATCTGACGCGCTCGAGTATTACAGACTATCGATTTTTTTTTACTAATCTGATCGTCTATCCTAGGCGCGCGTCACTACATATAGAGCTAAATACTTTACAAGGTTGTTCTATTAGGTCCAAGGTATCTCTCATATCTTAAACTGCCACGCTCGAGTATTACCGAAAATTCCCCTATTCGCCTCGCTAACTATAAATGATATTTTAACTGTTCAGAAGTATTTGGTCACCTTGTCTGCTATAAAAATATCTGATATGAAAGTTCAAGCTTAATAGTATTAAGAAGCTTGAGATGACGCTTACATGGGTTAAAATAATTTTCAATTAATAAAAGTGAATAAAATTAAATATGTCGTTTATTCCGTGCAGTCGTCGAGCGGCAAAATGTCAGCCAGTCGCACGGGGTCCGGAGCGGAGCTGGTGCACGCGAGGCCGCGCAGCCACGGCTCCAGCAGCGAGCCCAGCGAGCGCCGCGACAACAAGCAGTCGCACCACACGGTACTGTCTTTGTACTACTGTCTTACTATGCCGTTTGCTGCCCTTACCAATGAATGTTTAAACCTTAGTATTTCATGAAATTGAAGTGTAAAGTCAAAGTCAAAGTCAAAAATAATTTATTCAATTTAGGACACATAATGCCACTTATGAACGTCAATAATTAGTGTAATATCAATTAGTTATGGCCCGTTATGGGGCTAGAATATGTCTCCTTATCTTTTGGGCCCTACTAGCGCTTCGAGACAAGACACAGACAATTTGGCAAGTGCTGAGAAAAAACGCCGGAAAACGGTGAAAACGGTTAGCGTATTTCATTTATTAGCGCCAAAATCGTATTTGCATTGCAATTTGTTGCAAAGGATGTTATTTTTGGCTTGAACGTATCTTCTTAATCGTTCACTCATTGCTGAGTATCGTGACTCCGGATTTTGTCAACCAACAATTTCCATCGGCTGCGGTCTGTCGCTTGGTGCAGTGCGGCGCTGATCGGTGTTTCCAATCGCTTGGAGATCTGATCCGACCATCTCACTATGGGGTATTTGAACAATTTGGGCGGCCAAAATTATTTCGTCGGTTTTGTTTATTCTAAATATATTATTTAATAAGAGGATAGTGCAAGAAATAAAATAAAATTCATTTTACATGAAAAAATATTTTTTTTTGTTGAAAAATCAAATCATTTTTTTCTCGGCGAAGTAGGAGTTGGGTTTAACCTTACAAGATTATTGTTGGAAGAATAGATGAGTTGCAGGGGTGCAAATTAACTCTGGAATAGGTTAGTATCAGATTCAGCATCGTTTATATTGAGCTTGTTGAGCCCCGGCACAACCCCACTTACAAATTTTGGTTAATGATAACCCTTCTTCCTCATTAAGATGTTGTGCAACTTCTTCCAAATGTATTAGTAATCATGTGACTATATGATCATTTAAAGATTGCAGCATAGTTTCAGCACATGTTTCAGTTACGCGATACGATTCTTGATTTGGGTAACACTAGGAGTGTTATCCAAATCGCTTTTTGCAAAATACTGTACCAACAGTATATTTATTGGCACTCGTTATTATTTGGTAGTTTTGGTGGCCTTCGAGAAAACAAAAATAGACAAGGCTGGAGACAATCTTATCTCTTTATCTTGCCGACATGAGGAAAATGCTCTTTAATGTTTTGCAGCTCGCTTTGGTGATGATAAAATATCTTTAAGAACAACAGCAGCATCTCTCTTTCCACTCTCCCCTAATATAAAGATTGTAGCATGGGTAAACCGTTCTAAGTCGGAAGATACACGAAGATCTTCGGTCTTCTTTCTTTTGATTTTATCACTCGATTGATCAATCGACTTGGATGGCCGCCCGGTGAATGTACCTTTAAGTCATTTCGCATTATTTTTCGTATACATTTTCGTATAATGGCATTTTTGAGACCACCTTTGCTTAATTTGGCCTTGAAACGCCAAAAATCGTTCGTAATTTTAAATATTTGCTCTGAAGAAAAAGGTTTGAGCTCCAAAAGGTAATTTTACGCTGGAAGGAAGTACCGCATTATACGCTGCAGGCAGGTTGTCGACAGTCGCTGAGCATTCTCTATTTTCAGTTCCCTGATGATTGAGACATTTTGAGCGAAAAGCCGTCCAAGGTATTCGTAGCATTCGGCACCAACACCACTTTTCAACGGCGTCTAGTCGTTGCCTGTCGGCGGCTTTCAGTGTCCATGTCTCTGATGCATAAAGAGCGATAGAGAAGACAAGTTTGCGAACGAGGTGTATCTTAGTACTATTAGATATATTTCTGTCTCTCCACACTTTGCTAAGTTGGGTCATTGCTGTCATTGCCATGCCAATTCGTCTGCGTATTTCTGTCTTGAACGTATACCTTATGAATTTTGCAATTTTGACACAAAATCTATTGAAATAATGTCGCACTGCATGACTTTGTAAAATTATCTATACGTTTTCGGTCAAAAAAGATAAATATATTATTATTAAATATATCGAACCCCACCCCAACATTATGATCCCAAAATAAGTAGATAATGCACATGTGTTATGGAAATCAGAAACAACAGTGGTACCACAACACTCAGACCCGAGACAATGTAGAAAGTTCTGATTTCTACAATGATACGACCGGGAATCGAACCCAGGACCTGGGAGCGGCAACGCATTGAAACCCAGCGTGATTAGCCATTATACCACAGAGGTCTTCCACGGAAAAATAACTTTAAATTAGCGTTATATGTATCATTAATTGAGTAATGTGTCGCTTTCTGTGTAGCAAACGACAAACACGTCAATATGGTGGGACGGCGACGCCCTCCTGAAGCTGCACGCGCGCCTGCGCACGATGCTGGTGAGCGTGGAGCTGGGACTGGTGCTGGTGTACGTGAGCGGCGGCTCGGCCAGCGCGCTCGACTGCGCCACCGTGCGCGACGCCATGGAGCGCCACGCGGCCGCCGTGGAGCCCGTGCTGGCCCTCAGGTGGGTGCCGATACCACAGAGAAGAAAACCTTTTTTGGATTAGGATCCTGGTCGGCAGATGCGATTCAAGAAAGTTTTCTGTTGCCAAAACAAAAGACATGTTTACAAAAATGCCAAGACTATGTACAGTATCTTTTAAAATAGCCTATTATATAGGTAAATAGACGGACCATATGTAATTTAATTTGTGATTTTTGGGTTTCGTAGCCGAATGGCAAAAAAACAAACCGATATAGTTTTGTCAAGTCTGTCTGTCCGTATGTTACAACCACTTTAGTCTAAAACTATTACACAGTAGCAACTTAGTAGGTAGATGTATCCTGTAAACCGCTTTACGATTCTCTTACAAAAAAAAATGAATTTAAGGATTAGGGAGAGCTCGCATACATGAAACTTAAATTAAAAAAAAAAATTTTGGACAAATCTATGCGTGTATAGTGTCTTTTGCAATGATCTTTTCTCTAACCCCGTTATTCATAATAGCGCAAACAGTCTTACCTATTTTAACTATAATACTGTTTTGTCTCGTTCTTTCTTGGCGCTGTAGGTTTATTATTGAAGAAAGACGTGTAGTTCGTTTCTCCCTGGCTAAATAATCGAAAGCAGTGGAAATAGTGCATAAATAACATTTTTACACACATCAAACGATGGAGAAAATTACAGTAAATTACGTGGTGACTTTTTACTAAAATCAATGTTCAAATTATTGAGATAATTTAGAAAAACAGCGTAAACAGTGCGTGTTTTGAACTCAAAAATGCTAATCATTCAACAGTTTTTGCAACGTACTGGACTTTGACCTCATTAGGAAACAGCTAAACTTAGCTGCATAAATCACGGCACCTTATATTTCATTACTCCCGTCACAAGGGCCCGTGGCGTAGCGGTTCGCTGCGCATAGCCTTACCGCACACATCGCCTAAGCTCCAGCTTCGTATCCTGCTATAGATTTCTTCTTTTTGCGTTTTAAACTTTTTCGTTTGCTTGAAGCCTTTGATTTGTCTTTTTTTTCCAATATGACAAACAATAACTGTGATGCGTGTGGACAAGCTGTCGGTTCCCAGTTTTTCCTGCAATTTTACCATTGCAAGGGATCATACCACCAAGGCTGCTTGAACATTAGCGCGGAGCAGTTCCTAACCCTAAGCTCGGAAATGAAAGCATCATGGACGTGTCCGTCATGCGTAAACATAACACGCCGCACAAGATGCACCTTCAACACCCCTGTGCGACAAAGCCAGTTCTCGTTTGATGAGTCCGTTAATATGTCTCTTGACTCAGAGCAGGCCCAGGCAGCAGCCACAAGCGTGGTATCATCCCGTCAAAGCATCATATCAAGGCCTGCCGGAATCGATGACAGCGTTACTATGGAAAAAATCAGCAATATGTTTGACGAGAAATTAGAATCAACCATGACGGAAATGTTTGAAAAATTCCGCCTATCCTTTCGAGAACAGGTTAAAGAAATAGTTCATTCAGAGATGAATCACAAGGTTAATGAATTGAAGGATGATTTTAATGCAAGTATTAACTTTATCAGTGATGAACAGGCGTCACTGCACGCCCAGTTAAAGAATAAGAATGAATCAATAAAAACTTTAGAGGCGGAGAATATGAAATTGCAACATGAAATCTCAAAATTAAACAACCGAATACAAATCTTTGAAAAATTGTCACGCAGTCACAATCTTGAAATTCAATCTGTGCCTGAGAGTCGTAACGAAAACGTTGTGACTCTTTTTAAGAAACTGTGTGACACTGTAAAAGTCACTTTGGAGGACTCGATCGTGCAAGCCTGTCGTCGAGTTGCAAAGATGGATGCAAAATCAAAGCGCCCTAGAAACATATTAGTTACTCTGTCTTCATCTCGTCTACGCGACACCGTATTGTCTGCTGTACACCGCTACAACAAGGCCCACGCAAAAGATACCCTAAACTCAATCAATCTAGGAATTGCTGGAGAAACACGTAAAATCTACGTCACGGAACATATCTTACCTGACTGTAAAGCCCTATACGCGGAGACACGTAAAGTGGCGAAAGAAAAGGATTACAAATTTGTATGGGTTAAATACGGTAGAATTTATGTGCGTAAAAATGAAGAAAGTGGGTGCATTGTTATAAAAGATAGTAGCGCTCTGTCTAAGTTGCAGTAAATGTGGCTGATAATTTTGCAGTCTTGTTGTTTGTTATTTAATATTATTTTATTTTAAGTAGTTGGTACCTTATTTTAGAATAATGTTAATTTACTATCAGAACGTTAACCGAATGCGAAGTAAATTACATGTTGTGTCTCTTAATATCTTGAATTGTAACTACGATATTATATGTTTTGCTGAGACTAATTTAAACAATACTGTATTTGATGGCGAATTTATCGATAATCGATATGATATTTTCCGTAGAGATCGCTCTTCCACTAGTATAAGAAAAAAAGAAGGAGGTGGCATTGCCATTGCAACAAAAAAAAATCTGAAGGCAACTCGTTATACTACTTGGGAATCTAATGTTGAAGACATTTGGCTCAGCATTGACTCAAGCCATGATAACAAACGTCTTTATATATGCCTATGTTACTTACCTCCGGACTTAGAACTTGAAAAGTTAGAATCACTTTACGAAAATTGTCAGAACTTAATTTGGAACCGTTTAATTGACGAGGACTGTATCCTCATTGGTGACTTCAATACCCCTGACGTATTTTGGCAGACACAAGACTCATCTCACATCATGGTCCCTAAGCTGGTACAGAGCCCTACGTCCAAATCACAATTACTGTTGGAAATTGTATCGTTATGTAGTCTGCACCAAATGAATAATATACCTAATGAATGTAAAATGTGTTTATTTATGACTTCATTTAGAAACTTCTAGAATGAGCAGTGTTTCACTACTATATTATTCATGTTTTATACATATGAATGTCCCTTTTGAAGCACTCTATCTTTAACACATTTTAATCCGTTGTATAGGTTTTAAGATTAAAGGTTACATACATACAGACATCGGGAAGCGACTTTGTGTTATATTATGTTGCGATAAACCGTATCCTTCCAAAGAGGTAATCCGTTTCCTTAATGCTGATCTTGCGGTTTTTTCAGCATGGGCCGGCTGTCGATGCACTCGAACAGTACAAAGAAGCACCTGTGGCAGGAGATCCGTCACGACGGCCCCACCTTCATCACCCCGCCCAACGCAGCACACGACCCTCGTGAGTACCGCATGGGCAACGTAATAACTATTAATAGCAGACAGTGACCGAAGTTAAACTCGTGCATTACTTCACCTTAGACACACACAATCGCCGATTTGTGGCCTAGTACGATCTAGGCCACAAACCTAGTGAGGGAATATTCGAACACACACACACACACACACACACACACACACACACACACACACACACACACACACACACACACAATCGCCGATTTGTGGCCTAGTACGATCTAGGCCACAAACCTAGTGAGGGAATCTTCGAAGACTTTGATGATTACGAACAATCCAAAAAGTTCAAGATGTTTGTTATCCTTCAGGGCTTATAAAGGAGATGCCCTATGAATGTATGAAGCCTCGGCCAGGTCCATGTACGCTATACCTAATTATAGACGAATATGTGTAGTTCAGTTTTAATCACAGAATTTTCTTTGGCAAACCTTAGTTTTTTTGGCCGTAACAATAAATTATGCCGCATTATTTCAACTCCGAACAGTATGGCGGTTATGTTAGAAATAGAAATAGAAATATAAATATGTTTATTGACAACAAGACTTAAATCAATAACCTTAACTTAACATGTAATAGAAAGAACCCTAAATCTCTCAAATTATCAGAGGCTCTCAAACTAGTCTATGCCTGTATCTTGGGAGACCAGTAAAATTACTTGACTAGATTGAGTGGCACGTTCTATTCGAGTGTGCGTGTTTGTGTGTGTTTGAATGTGTGTGTGTGTGTGTGTGTGTGTGTTTGTGTTTAGGTGGGTGGATGCAAGTGAGAGTTGGGTGTGTGAGTGAGTGTGTGTGTCGGTCTGTGTCCATGTGTCTATGTGTGTGTGTGGTGTATGAGAGAGTTATTGATTGATTATGTTAGCTATTACCGACTAACAGCTCAGTTTGTGCATAGTCAAGTGAGCAGAGTAATTGTATTATGCGTCTCTTAGTTTTGTTTGTGGAGCAGTTTTTTAAATTGCAGATAGCTGCCAAGTTGTTATATGTAGCAACCTGACAGTATCTAGAAAACCGCTTCGCAAAACTTGTCCTAACAGCAGGCACAGGCAGTCTGTAAACACGACGACGCATTACAAAATCGAAATTGATCAGGTTAGGGGCAGAACTGTGGGTGTCCAGACAGGCAGATAATATGTACAGCTGCCTAACGCGCAGCATCTTTAAATCGCTGTACACGGCATTTGTAGGATACAATAATGGCTTTCCCAACATAACCGTGAGGACAGCGCGCTGAGCACTTTCAAGTTCCAATAGAAAAGTCCTCCCCAAACTCTCATGGGTGTTTGTCCGACAGTTTACTTTTGACAGTATTCATTTTATTATTTTATTTCAAAAAGTAATAAAAGTATAATACTATATAGTGCAGCACCTTAGTACAGTTGGCATTGACAGTTTTAGAGTAGATTGGGTGTAGATATTTTTAACTACGCAACAGATTTGAATGAATTTTTCAGAAATAGATCAAATGGTTTAAGAGGAAGCTTAAGGTACGTGGAGCAAAACCTGGGAAGATATTTTATTACAAACGCTGACCTAGACAGAATTGGTATTTGACTTAGTAAACACATAGTCAATGGAACGGAACCCTTCGTGCGCAAGACGGACTCGCACATTCACATTTAAAAATAGACGATAGTTTAGTGCTTAGTTGTTTCATCCCTTAAAACGCCACTTACATTTGTGTGAAAGGAAACATTTAACTCAAGTCCTCCAATCGTTTTATTCGCACTTGCAAACACATTCTTAATAAAATAAAATATATAATCGCTTCTAGACTCCACACGGACCGATTCTCACTACCATTACCATTAGTTTACGGCGGTTTGACTCGCTAGCGACGACGTAACTTTTTGTATAGAAAATTTTAGTTGTGCCAGTGACTGCTAGAGGCGCTGTGCAATTTTTCATAGACTTTTTTTACGTCATCGCTAGCGAGTAAAATTGTCGTTAATTAATGGTAACTGTACAGGCTCTATTTAATCATCATCGACGTAGGGCATAGAATGTTGACAGATAAATAAGTTGTACCTAAGTTACTATCAAATACTACTATCCTTCAAGACCGTTCATAAAACTTCTGACTCATTTAAATTTAATAATTTTATTTTTATTTTAAATGATGGAAAGTGATATTAATTCAAAAAACCGGCCAAATGCGAGATGGTTTCTCGCTTGGATTTACTGAGGGTTTCGTGACAATTATAAACTGAATTAGGGGTCCTTTAACTTACCACAATATTTCTTGACAGCAAAAATAAATTTGTCATTCATTTGTATGAAGGACAAAGTTATATTTGCGGCTGTTTAAAATGTATCCTATCCCAAAAACTACCGATTCGATCTCGTTCAAACCAATTTTCGTTATTATTATTTTTTGTATGAGAATCGTAAATAGCGGTTAATAAGACCCACCTAACTACCTAATGCATTTTAAATTTTTGTCCCTCTCAGTACTTTTAAATATTCCGCCACTGATTTAACTCCCTGCATTTCCCAATTTATTGACTGGTAGAGAATGCCATAAGGCATTAAGTCCGCTAATTGTACCATTAACAGTGCAATAAAGTTTAAATAAATAAAAAATAAATAAAAAAACTACCAAGTTTCAAATGTGTAATGCAAGTAGTTTCAGAATAAAGTGGCTGTGACATACGGACGGACAGATAGACTTGACGAAACAATAAGAGATTTGTTTTTGCCATTCGGCTATGGAACCCTAAAATTGAAAACTTGAGGAAGAGCTTAACTACTTCTATTATAGTAAGTAACTATTGTCAACAGATAAAAGCCGTTCAGACGACAAAAGCCGTCCAGACGATGATTCGTTCCCATGGCGCATGCGTCTTGCCGATGTGTCGTGTTATACGCTCGAAGTGCGCTGTCGCGAGAAGGTGTCTAGCCGCGAGCACCTCAGTGGACTGCGCTCGCAACTCAAGATGCCTCATGCTATCCCTAAATCCATGTTAGAGATGATCACTACGACAGTGACTCTCTCTGTGGTGACTAAGAAGATGCAGATCAGGACAGGGCCAGGAAAGAGGCAGGACCACAGGCACCGTTCGGAGACCAACACTGAAGAAGACGTAAGTTGATGATTTTCAAATCTTACTGTCCGGGTTCGCAAAAAATGAGCGTAAGCATAGGACGTAGCCTTATATGTATTTTATACGAGACACGCTGTTCAGAATAAATTTTGTGTCTAAAATGAAAATGTATGCACAAACACGGCAATCACCATGGCAACCCATTTGAAAGATGCTCCATCTGGCCTCAACTTCTTGTACCACAAATTTGTTCTGCACAGCCTGTCTAGTGTAAAATAGAGGTCGTTGGCCTAGCATGATGCTGCACGCACCAGACCAGACAAGACCAGTGCTGAAGAAGAAGTAAGTTGTTGATTTTGAAATTTAGCTGCCCGGGTTCGCAAAAAATGACCACTCTTTCTGTGGTGACTAAGACAGGGCCAGGGCAGAGGCAGGACCAGAGGCACTGTACGGAGACCAGCGCTGAAGAAGACGCAAGTTTGCGATTTTCAAATCTAGCCGTCAGAGTACGTGCAGTTCAAGACTGGGACGAGGCAGGATTTTTAACAAAAAGGCTAGCCTAGTGAGAGTGGGATGCAAGCTAGCCCAAAGCCGAGTTCAATGCATTAGCGGACTTCGTGTATAACGTTTCTGTAAAGACAACATTTTTGTTGCAGAAAACACGGTACTTCACTTCAGGGATTGACTTCAAACCCTCTACGCTTAAAGAGTTCTTTCGTGGACCAGCTAAGTAAGCTCTCAGTATTGAACAGATATTTTATTTGAAGTGTTTGTTCACTATATTTTTGTACTAATTACTTGTTTGTTTTACAGGCGAAGAAAATCAGTGGAAGTGGTAAGCATATTAATTATTAAATTGACTTGCTTCGGTTCACCCCATTGTCCCCATGGTCCCCAGTATGAAAATATACTATAATATTTTGAAGAGTTTGTTTGTTTGAACGCGCTAATTTAGGAACTACTGGACCGCTAACTCGAAACGCGGGATGCAGTCGCGGGGGACCACTAGTTTATAATAAATCACAATCGGCAACATTCAAAATTTAGTTTTTTTTGTTCATGTTGCATTACTGCGTTGCGAATTAGTTTAAACAAATACAAAATGAATAGGAACTAGAGTGCGAACGAGGAGAGTACGAATATATTTAGTTTAGTTAATTTGTTTCAGCAAAAAGACTTGCCCGAAGAGCCAGTGACGACGACGGTGACGGGGCCCGTGGTGTCGCTCGGAGTGCATCTGCACGCGGACACGCCGCCACTCGTGCTGAGACTGGACCACGAACAGGTAATAAACACAAAATATAGAAAGTAACAGAAGTCAAACTCATGTATGTACTTCACTTTTGACACACACTCTCGTCGGTTGCGCTCGGGATGTCAGCCTTGGCTCATACACAAAAGATCTTTCGTGGTCGTCGCACTCGCAACTAGTTGTTCGCATTATTTGTTGAGAGTACTGCCAAGTCCAACCATCATAACTTCTACACGGTTAACTTTACTGACGCCATGTTTGTTGTATCCGTTTTAGACTGAAACCTATCAAATGACTCATAAAATAATAATATATCCGCATAAATAAATCAGTTATTTCATCGTATGTTATATTTTATAGAATGAATGAATTTACCTAACAATAATGTAGTGACTTTGTTCATACGGATTCAAAATAAGAAACTATTACAAAAAATAGCTGAAGTAGTCACATGAGATACTATTGCCACCTTAAAAATAGTACACAGACGCATGTCTGAACCGAGCGGCAATCGCACTCGCACCGTCTCGAAATGTTTCGTGATCTCGTGTACGTAAACGGTGTCTACGTGTGCGTTGCTCGAGCGTACGATGTATGTAAATTGACTTCTGTTCTCCACACTGAATCCTACTCCAATCTCAACTGAAAGCAGACTATCTATTGACCGATGTAACTGGAGAGGGAGCTTGACTGTTTTCCGGTGTCACCGCACCACTACTTCAGGAGTCAAGACTCCGGATCAGTGCCTTAGTAATTTTAATTTAATTTTGAAAGTTAGGTGTGTTTGTGTGACATAAATAAACACATCAAAAGAGTTGGTGATCACTTTGAAAAAACAATATCTTTTTTGTTACGGCAAATGATATCGTTACTTTTTATATACGCCGTATGTATTGTACGCCGGAAGGCAAGACATGTAGAACCAACAATTAATTAATAACCTCTGCATGCAAAACTACTCATGTCTGACAAATAAAATTTATTTTTCATTTCTTCAGTTCGAAAAATTGAACTTTCATATGAAGATAGACGGGTGGAAAATAGCTTTTCCATCCCTAGGGTGCAAAATAATTTAGTTTTTATTGCTACAATTAGACAAGGACTTAAAGATAATTGAGTCACATCATATTATTAAAAAAAACTTTCCATATTTTTATGATTAGCGAA
Source organism: Pyrausta purpuralis (assembly GCA_963924145.1). NCBI lineage: Eukaryota > Metazoa > Arthropoda > Insecta > Lepidoptera > Crambidae > Pyrausta > Pyrausta purpuralis. Next base: position 27,843,621 of record OZ001647.1, read on the forward strand.
ACATTAAAAGAGTGTTAACATTAAAATTTACAATCGCTCTAATTTTTTACAATTTAAAAGCTACAAATGTAATAATATTGACCATACACAGTGACTTTTTTTTTCATTTTAAATTGTCATATTTTGTCTATCTTTGACACTATATTTTTTTAGTTCGGTCGATTATTCCACAGATTATTAAGCAGGCGGAGGCGACTTGCCGCGATTTTGTTGTTCATGCTTCAACACCCGAGCGGTTGCAGGCAACCGCATAACAATAGAATTTGCATTGTGTCTCGTTCACATACACTTGAGGGATTTATCTTCTTACTCACTCCCACCTTTAGCTGTCACTCATAGCGCTATCTCATGAGGCAAAATTGTACCTTGAATTTGACATAACCTGTGGTATTTTTTTGTGACAAGGTTATGGTTGCGTTCTTCTACTATTATTATTGTACGAGGGTCAAACTGAAAGTTCTTAGAAAATCAAAAACTGATTACATTAGCCAGTTATTAGTTTTATTATATCTTTTCAAAATATTGTCCATTGACGTCAATACACCGCTGCATGCGATGGAACCACTGGGAAAAGCACTTTGCCCACTCGTCCTTAGGGGTCTCTTCAATGGCATCGCGATACGCAGCCACCGCTTCTTCAGCATTCATAAACCGCTTTCCTTTAAGTTTTTCTTTAATTTTTGGAAATAAATAAAAATCACAAGGCGCGAGGTCGGGGCTATACGGCGGGTGACCCAGTAATTCAACGTTTGATGTCGCCAAATAGTCGATCGTTCGCTTGGCGGTGTGCGACGAGGCGTTGTCGTGGTGAAGGAGGATCCTACTGCGAGGTCGTTTCTCTCGAACTTTTTCCAAGACAAGTGGCAAACAATTGGTAGTGTACCATTCTGCAGAAACTGTTTTTTGATCCTCTAACACAATTGTTGCGAAATGACCTATCCTTCCAAAGAACGAGGCCACCATTTTTTTTCCCGCACTTCGATCTCTCTTCACTTTAGTTGGCAACTCCTCGAAAGGAAACACCCACTGAGCAGATTGTCTTTTGGTTTCAGGATCATAACAGTAAATCCAGCTTTCGTCACCTGTTAGTATGTCGAACACAGCATTTGAGTCACCTCCGTGAAATCTTTCAATCATTTTACGGCACCAATCCACACGATGGAGTTTTTGAGCCTTAGTCAAATTATGAGGTATCCACCGGGCGCAAAGCTTCCTGACCGCTAAATGTTCGTGGAGGATTTTGTGCACTTGACTCATACCGATGCCTAAGCTTGTCCGAATCTGCTGATAGGTCACTCTTTTGTCAGTCTCTATCATACGCCGCACAACACAGATGTTATTTTCAGTCGTCGCCGTAGAAGGCCGTCCCTCACGTACATCATCAGTGAGATTAGTGCGACCACGTTTAAACTCATTAAACCAGTTGTAAACAGTCGCACAAGATGGGGCTTCATCGTGAAAGGCCAATCGTAGTCTATCATAACTTTCTTGTTGCCTTAAATGACATCGAAAGTCATAAAAAATCATTGCACGAAAATTTTCTCGTGTTAAATTCATGTTGACGTGACACAGACAATTTTCAATTTGCCGCCAAATCGTAAAACAAATGACAAATGAATGAAATATATACTCAGTAATATTGGCAAAGAGTTCTATTTTCAAATTTAAGAATATTTTTTTTTATTATATTGTTTATAAGTGGCCAATTCTAAGAACTTTCAGTTTGACCCTCGTATGTGAGAAAAAAATGATGAATATTTTTAACAATGATTTGAAATATTTGATATCGTTCGCGTTTTATGTACTCTGTTGTCTTTCGTACCGTTACTGTCCTTCTAATCGTGTGTTTTATGTATAACAACAGTACACAAAATGATATGTGTAGAAAAACTTGAGGTTTCATTTTTCGCCAAACAAAATGATATGTCATCATCGCATCACAATCACACAGCTAAATTTATTTATGTTTCCTCACAGTCGAAATGAAAAATAGTAGGTTTAACTGATGAAAGCACCCATTTTCCCTTGTATAACAATCTACTATATCTTTATCTTTATTATTTGCAACACTAGTGCATTAGCTACTTACTTTGGAATCGGAGCAATGTATATGATTGGTGTCCAATATTTATTTTATCTAATATATAAAATTCTCGTGTCACAGTTTTCGTTGCCATACTCCTCCGAAACGGCTTGACCGATTTTGATGAAAGTTTTTGTGCTTATCCGGTATCTATGAGAATCGGCCAACATCTATTTTCATCCCCCTTAATGTTAGGGGTAGTCCACCCCTAATTTTTATTTTTTATTTTTTAGACAAAATTTTTAATTTCTATTTTTTTATTATACAACATACAAAAATACATACAATCCTTAATTTTCACCCTTCTACGATCAACCTTTATTTTCAATAGCCATTTTAGTAATTTAAGAGCGAAACAAAATTCGTTGGGAATGCTTAACTTTTAAAATTACGTGACTCGGCGGTACGGGGCTGGGGCGGGACGGGCTGGGGGCGAAACAAAGTTCGCTGGGTCCGCTAGTATTTTATATTATTTATAAATGAAAGACTGTATTTTCCAGGTGCACCTAGTAGCGCTCGCGCTGCACGGACTGCAGCACATCGTGACGCTGCTGCAGCGGCCGCCCGTTGTGATCGCCAGGCACGCGAACATCTCGCTCGCTGCATCGCGCCCGCTCACCAGGTACTTACATATACTGTACACCGCAGCATCCTTAGAGATGGTATCGTAACATTGCTGCGATCAAACAATCAGCACGTGATTAATTAAAAAAAAGAATATCCAGAATGGTCAGAAACCGTCATAATCGTTGTCTGATTTTGTAACACGAAGAAATAACTGCCGTACTGTGCAACCAAGACAAGTGGTAATTCGTTTGGTGCATAGTTATTGATTTGGTATACCTATTTTTATTAGATATTCGGTCATTTGTCCACGAATGCACCTGATGTTATGCAGCCTAAAATGAACCATATCTGTCTAGTATTTATTTTTCATTTCAAAATTCCTTTTGTATCAATACGAGTAAATACATTGCACAATTTAATCATACGGTCCTACAATTACACATCTTATAAACTACTTTATAAGGCAAGGAACAGGCGCCTTAAAATTTAAAAGCATAATTATTAAAAACAAATTAAAACTGTTATATTACACAAATGAATACGTTTTGTATTATTTAAATGAGCAAAATAATTACAATAACTAATTTCGACCAAAACCCACACCAGATCCGATTTTAGTCTGGCGACTGATCGAGGATATCCTGGAAAAATAAAATAATTATTAAATGATAGTTGAAAAAGAGGATTTTCTTTTTTTACAAAAGGGTTTGCCCTTGATCTTAGACTAAGCGTGCTCACCTAGAAGAAGCCTGTTCACTCAGACTTTGGAAGTCTTAACGTATAATTAACACCCAACGTATCCTTTTTCATAAGCAAATAAATTCATTAATTTTCTAAATGATTATATTTTACCTTCAGATCAATGTCAGAATTAGAAGAGGTGCGAACCCCGTCCGAGGAAACGCCAAGTGAAAACCGATCTGAGCAGCTGATATCCATATTTGAATCTCGGACTTCTAGTAAGTATAGCGTACAGACAAGTTACTCAAGCTGGTCGGTCATTCACTTGTAGATGTTTATCTTTAATTAAAGCACTCATTTTTTTGCCCGTGATGGTAGATTTCATCTTGTGTGACTAATCCATTATGGACACTATGCCCGCTTCTATCCATCCAATTCGATGGTTTGTATCCAATTGACCGTCTAAAGTTTACCATCTCCTGAGGTATTTTAATTTTATGAGTGTTTTATTTTTTTATCAGCACCTCAAATGAAGACATTCTTCTGGTTCCAATGGGTTGTCAGCCGAGCCACCTTGGTGGTGGCCTCAAAGAACGTGAAGCTGGGCTTTGAGACGGACGACATTATCTGCACTATGGACCTGCAGTCGCACTACAACCAACTAAAGGTCAAGGTGGCGTCGGCCTCCGTGCGCCACTATGAGAGGTGAGCTTGTGTGATTATTATCATAATAGTTTTTAGGGTTCCGTAGCCGAATGGCAAAAAACGGAACCCTTATAGTTTCGTCAAGTCTGTCTGTCTTGTAATTATAAGCATCATTCTGTTGAAATTTGGAAGGCAGATGTATCCTGTTAACCGCTTTACGATTCTCATACAAAAATTTAAAAATAATGATATGTAATTTATACGTGAAACAAAAACCGAAAAAAAAAAGCTATCCACGTAAGGTGTCTATAGATAGGTCTTTTAAAAAGATATTGAGGTTCCTAAAACCATTTTCTCTAAAAGTGTGACGTTTAAGAGATAGACTCTTAACATAACTTTGTTCTTCATATATACACTATGAAAAACAAATTTATATTTGCTGTCGACATAATATTGTTGTATTTTAGCTAAGTGGGAGTAATTAAATACCCTAATTCAATTAATATTGGCACGGAATCCCAGAGTTATAGACTCGGCTTATATGAAATTTGGATCCCAGCCAGCTTTCTCATTAGGATCATAGCGATATCGTATACACCTTTAACGGGTAACGTTATTTATCAAAAACTAATATTTATACATATTATATTTACACCCAGGACCGGTAGTACGGAATGGACGGCAGGCGTGCTCGGCGGGCGGGTGCTGGAGGCGCGGGAACCCACCAACGCGCAGGAAGAAAACCACTTTATGTGCGTCACGATCACGCAGGCGCAGTGAGTATCTTTATATCTTTGTTATGTTTGATGATTATCTACGTGGTGTGGCTCCGTCGAGCAGCTAACGACAGGCTTCAAGATTCCTCTCTGAGATCCCGGGTTCGATCCCTGCTCGGGTCAATAAATAGCAACATGTTCAAAACAGAAATTTTAATTTTCCAAATTGTCCCGGGTCTGAGTGTTATAAATGCGCCTCTTGTTTTTGATTTCCATAGCACTGATGATTTAGCTATTAAGGAGTCTAAGTGAAAAGGAGTCAAGCGTGTTATGTTGTCTGTGGCTAAAATCTTTTAGTGAAATAAGTTCTTCTTCAATAATACAAAAAGTACCAGTAATTTAGTTTAATTAATAAAACGTGATTGAAATATAACATGATGGCATAAATAAATGGCAACAACATCGCACTATGTGTCAGCGATTCGTCTCAATATTCGTTTCAGATTAGACGATAGCCAGCAGCGTAACGGTTATTAATACTTTAGATAACATCATTTTTCCATTCGTATTAATATTATTTAACTAGTAATTTTATCGTACAAGAAAATACACATCTGTTTTTGACTATCTTTATAATCAAAAATATAATCTATACTTTTCCGTCCAGGATATCAAATTTACCACCAAATTGGAAAGAAGATCTTCACCCGAAGTTATTTGAAAAGAAATCGGTACGTTTTCAATATCTAGATTCTAGTTTTGAGTTACTTACAACTTTTGTATTATTATAACTTAAATAAACAGTCTGTAATACTTTCAATGCTAGGAAATAGACAGCATGTGGGAGATATACGCGACGCTAGCGCCACTCGAGGCGGTGATCCAGCCGACGATTTTAGAGAACATCGTCTCTCTGATCCAAGAGTTCGCACCGCGGTCCTACTGCGCGCTGAGTGCTGAAGTCGCACAGAGGTAAGAGGTGATAACTCCTTATAGCACGTGATATTATGTTAGTTTTAGAACAAATTTATTGCTTAGGGCCCATCCACGTTACTATATCAGGCAGCAAAACAAACGCGCGTTTGAGAGCCTTGTGATTGCCTCGCCTTTGTGTCGCTACTTTTAGCTTTGCGTGTAGAGGTTTTGCATTTGCATTTTGATTGCTTGGAAAAGTCGTAGTGTACAACTTAGTTCTTGTCACTTGAAGTAACTGTCAATTATCTGCTTTTACCTGTCTCAACACTATTATTTGAAAGATTAGGTCTTCTAGCGTAGTATGTTTGTGTATACCAATTGGTTATTGTTAACGGAGTGTGTATTGAGTGAGTATGTTTATCCCAAACAGGCCCACGAACTGGCAGTGGCCGTTCGTGTACGTGAGTGCGGGCGGGCTGCGGCTGCTGATCACCAGCGAGGATGAAGACAAGGAAGCGGACGACGCCTTCATGATCATTGTTAGTGTTTCCCTCTCTCCCCCCAACACACACATACACACACTAATATCCATGTGCTTTCATTCATATAATCACTATAGTTTGCGCGTTAACGAGATCGTGATGTCATAATGCCAATAGAGATAAGACATGCAACATGCTGCTTTACCGGTAGGTTTGTGCAAGCGAGGTAGACATGACATTAACAAAAGTCAATTGGTAACACGTGTCGGCTCGTCAATTGACATGCAGGTTGTATACTGATCTGAGTTCGACGACGTACAAAGTTTTTTACGCTCATAAGCTAAAGGGTTTCGCTCTCTCTTGTAAGCTCAAACGTACTGCTGGCTTAGTGAATACGGCCTTAATCATAGAAAACACACTTTAAACTTATTTTGGATGAACCATTTTCTTCCTTTAGTCTTTTTTTACATGGAAAATGGGCGATTCACATTTAAAATTACACGCGTCCGTTGTCAAGGGTATAAAAACACTCAATCAAATTTTGTAGTTTCGACTATAAATAAATTTAAATATTTTAAAAATAACGTATTGTTCCAGTTGGGTAAAGTTACAGTAAACCCGCATCCCGAGAATCCGATTTGCAGGTGAGTAAACTTCTGATCTTTTGCACCATCTATAGATAAGTCGCCGTATGGCGCAATTTCACTAGTCGATACCGCATGCGGCGTGCGGGAGATTTCTGGAACACATGCCACAGGGCCCGCATTCGGGGAATCGTTTTCCTTCGTCGATAGGGTCCGCATGCGGAGTGCGGGAGATTTATTAATAACCCCATTAATTTATATATAATTAGAAAATATTTGACTTAAGACCCGCAAGCAAGCTGTATAATCGACTGATGAATTTCATTGGTCGATATCACGGTCGGTATAATGAATGGGGATAATCCCCGCAGGCGTTGTTCCGAACGCGTATCGACTTGCAACTTTCAATGTAATGCCCAGAAAATCAGTGGACTTTGATAGATCAAATTTTTCACCGTTGAGTAGAATTTCTGTGTTAGCTTGATTCACGTTAGGCATGGTGAATTTGATACATTTATTTAAAAACTTTATAGCACAAATAAAAGTGTACAAAAGGTGGACTTAATGCTAATAGCATTCTCTCCCAGTCATACCTTTAGATCATGCAGAGAGATTGTTATGGGTGCAGGAGAATATTGTAAACAGATATTAAAATTTCAACAAATACTGTTACATTTTGTATTTTTTGGACGAAAATGATAGAAACTAGTTGTCATGGCGAGCGTCATACCTCTTACATATTTCCAGAATAGCAATAATATATAAATTATACTGCCATTTGAATTAAATACGAATCTAACAAAAATCTAAGTAAATATTCGTTCTTGAATTATAAATGGTGTCACTTTGTTTCTTACCCGGTGCGGTTAGCTTATCGAACCCCTTAACACAAATTGACTTTTTAGGGTTCCGTAGCCGAATGGCAAAAATCGGAACCCTTTGGTAATTTGGTAGGAGTATGTATCCTGTTAACCGCTATACGATTCTCATACAAAAAACAAAAAAATATGACATTTAAGGGGGGGCTCCCATACATGAAACTAAAACAAAAAAAAAATTTTTGTCAAACATACGTATAGACGTGTGGGGTGTCTATAGATAGGTCTTTTAAAATGACACCGAGGTTTCTAAAACCATTTTCTTTTAAAGTCTAACGTTTCATAGCTAGACGCTTCCAAAGTGGTAAAATGGGCGTCCCCCCCATCTAACTTCTAAACTAAGCGAGTGTAAATTTTGAAAAAAATATATAATGTAGATCTTAACAAATACTTTCAACGAAAATTAGTTCGGACGGAATCGAACGAAAAGTTTTTGAGATATAGCACATTTTCAACAACCGCAAACATAACTTTGCACTTCATATAAACACTATGAAAAACAAAGTTATATTTGTTGTCCACAAAATATTGTGAATTTTACTTAGTGGAAGTAAGTGGATTCCCAAATTCAGTAAAAGTTGTCACGGAACCTTCAGTGCGCGAGTCCGACTCGCACTTGGCCGGTTTTTTTTAAATTTATAGCTGAGACTTTTTTTCTCTCTGCTGTTACCTTAAAAATAATTTGTGGCAAACTAAGATAAAAGTTACTGGAAAATTAGTTTCGTGAATGTCGATGCCGCTTATTAGCGAGCACACTGTATTATGAATACCGACAACAAAGTTATCCCAAATAATGTAAAGTGCGTTCCTTTCTGCTTGTCGAATTCTGTAAACAATCGTGCCATTCCTTTTTACCGCAATTATTCATTTTAAAATAAGATAAACACAAATCTCACTAACTGCATAAGTAATTAATCTTTTAGCAGTGAGATCTATTTAAATCAAATAGTAATTGAATTTCATTTACTGGTATTAATTAAAAAGTTGTAAGAAGATTGTTTGTATTATTCGACTAGCAAAGAAAATCAGACTGTAATACAACATGAAATCTGGGTTCCTTATTATAACCCAAAAACCAAACAAGAGTGTAGGCATTGATAGGGTAAGCTGTTATGAGCTTAATCCTTTGCGGAAATTTAACAAGTGTCTTGGAATTATTGGAGAATATCAAACATAAACATTATAAATAAACGTGTCATTATTATTATCAGAAAAATATACTTTTTTATAATTCAAGGCAAAGGATTATAGTGATTTAACAAATAAAAATATATAGAAAATAAGTACCTTTCTGAATGAGAATATTTCAGTACATACTGCCCATATTGCGAACGGTACCACATTCGACTTTGGGTTGAAAAACCTAAAACCATTTACCGTACAGTTCATACCTATCATCCTGTCCTTACATCCCACTCTTAAATTTTTCAAAAACCGGCCAAGTGCGAGTCGGACTCGCGAACTGAGGGTTCCGTGCCAACTTTAACTAAATAAGGGGAATCCACTTACTTCCACTTAGTAAAATACCTCAATATTTTGTTAACAGCAAATATAACTTTGTTTTTTATATTGTTTGTATGAAGAGCAATGTTATGTTTGCGGATATTGAAAATGTGCTATATCTCAATAAGTACGAGTATTTGTTAAGAAATACATCATATATTTTTTATACAATTTTCACTGGCTTAGTTTAGAAGTCTAAACGTCTAAGCATCTATCTATATACATTAGACTTTAAAAGAAAATGGTTTTAGGAAACTACTAATTTTCAACAGTGTGATGCTTATAGTTACAAAATAAAGTCGCTGTGACATACGGACGGACAGATAGTTACAGAATAAAGTGGCTGTGACATACGGACGGACAGACAGACAGACTTGACGAAACTATAAGGGTTCCGTTTTTTGCCATTCGGCTACGGAACCCTAAAAAGTATTGGAAAATCAGTATTCTTACGGTAACAGTGTAAAAGTCGCTTAAGCCCAGCACTTTAATGTTTGTCAACCGTTTTTTTTGCATACAAAAGCAAACTTTTGAAGGTCATATATTATTTTTTATTCAGCTTATCGATAAAGCTTTCGAAATATCGTGCTCTCATATCAAATACAAAAATTGTGTTGACTTATGTAATTCTTCTTGATAAGTATCTTAGCCTCTAACGTAGTCAACGTTGTCATTTTCTTACTGATTTGTGTGTTTGTCCCACGAAGGCGTTCGGTAGGTACCGTCACAGACACGAGCTGGCCGGGCGGCAGCGGGCCCTTTGAAGGACGCCAGTACGAGGTCCTCGTCAAGAACTTTGCTATACGGTCGGCGCAGTTCAGCCAGATCGTCTTCCAGGAGGTAAGATATATCACTTTAGAATAAAATAAATAAATACTGTACTGCTAATGTAGTAGTTCTCGCTTTTAGGATTGCTTTTTTAATGACAGACGCGAATCCGTTTTTTAAAATAGTGGTTAAAGGAGCATAATTATCCTAAGGCTGTTTCAATCAAAGATTAATGTCGCTGTGAAGCTATGCGTGGTGATGATGTGTAGTGGGATGTATTTGAAAACGTGCGAGATATCTCTGGTTGGTTGGGTCTCGAATAGCATTTCATATTATGATGGAGACACAGGCGTAATGTCGTGTTTTCGGAATTGTATACACACTTTGTCTTTTTTTCAGACCAGCGATAAAGAGATGATGCAGGGCACAAGTGGGCAGGCACAAAATCCCGCACTTAAGTGGAGCCAGCCCACCGTAGCGCCGGTTATCACGCCGATACTTCACGCGTGAGTTTTGGTTATTATCATTATATCATTATTAATCTTAATGTTTATAAAATCACGAATTCACTAAGTGACAAATGTCGCTGACGTCTGCGTGGCGGGATTCCGTTCGACACGTCGAAAATATGTCGCGCGATGTACCCAGACATGTCAGGCGGCTATTGAATCCGTTCGAGCGAATTGGTCGTGCATTAAGTTTGCATTTTACCTGCCTGTAGGGTCGACATAAGCGTCGTACTGGCGCCGGCGATGTACCTGACGGGCGCGCTGGCGTGCGGGCCCGCCGTCGAGCTCAACCTCGTGTCGGACTGCGCCGTGGAGCTGAGCGTGGCGCAGCTGGCGCTGCTGCAGCGCGTGCTGGGCGACGTGCTGGGCGCGCTCACCACGCAGCGGTCAGTATCAGATAAATAAATAAAACTAAAGTATTTATTTTGGACAACTGCGACCTAAAGAACAGAGGTTAGGCACGCAGGACAAGACAAAAGGTGATTGTTCTGCGGACTGTAGCCGCAGATGCGTGAAAGGTCGGTTCCTTCAGAAAAGCTGAGGCTTTTCCTGAACATGTTGGCTTTACATGCCTCATGAGTAGAAACAATACACATTTAAATCGTTTACCATCGACACGCTAAGAAAAAGAACCCCGATCCAGGGTGTTAGTATAATCAATTTGTCTTAATCATGTGAACGATCAGTGGACTTTCCCCACTGTCGGCCAACTACATCAGGACGCTGCAGCTGCCACAGCGCGCCGTGGCAGCTGTCGCTCATTATGTGTGACAATGACGCGGACTTTTTGCGATTGCTATCTTTAAAGCTATCTACTACCGTTAGCGCAAACACTACAGAAGCGCGGCAGGCGTTTCACCGGGTCCCATACATGAAACTAAAACAAAAAAAAAACTTTTTGTCATACCTATGCGTGTAATATTTGCGAGATATACGCTTCCAAAGTGGTAAAATGGGCGCCCCCCCCCCCTTTAACTTCTAAACAAAGCCAGTGTAAATTTTGAAAAAAATAATACAGATCTTAACAAATACTTTCAACGAAAATTGGTTTGGACGTGATCAAATGCATATTTCTAAATCTTCATAAACGAAATTTTTTCTTTATAATAATAAAGGGCTTCATTGGAGAGACTTGATCCTGACCTACATTTCTATACAAATACTATGAAAAACGAAGTTATATTTGCTGTCAACAAAATGTGGTATTTTTGCTTAGTGGAAGTGAGTAGATCCCTAATTCAGTTAAAATTGGCACGGAACCGTCAGTGGGCAAGTCCGCCTCGCGCTTGGACGATTTTTTTTAATTAAAGTTTGATATTTTATGTACTGTCCGATTTCCTTTTTTTGTTCTCGACATTATTGGATTGTTACTGGTTATTTCATATTTGTGATCATTGCGCTTGTTATTGTATACTTTTGCATAGAATGTACGACCGTTATCTTGATTGTTTTATTACAAAATTTACTTTATTTTATTTCAACATATTATACAGCTGTATGTTCGTTTGCAGAGGTACTAAAGGACTGATACAAGAGGACGATGAAAAGTGTCCGTACGCTTCCCTACTCATGTTCCGTCCGGGCCAGGATTATGTGTCGCTTAGTGAAACATTATCTAACGACGGTAAGTTCACAACGAATATGTCTGTGTCAAAATAACAAATAAAATCCAACACAATTTAGAATGTTTAATTTAAAATTCTTATGGTATTTCCAAAATTAGTATACTACTTGTTTTTTTGTACGTTTGCTTAATGGTGTACACTATCTGAGCCCAATATATTCTTGATTAGAAACACTAAAAGGAGAGCATATAGACGCGCCCGCCTCGGGAACGCACGCGGGCGCGGGCACGAGCGGCGGGACGGATTCCGGCGTGGAGACCGCCGCATCGCACTCTACGCTCAAATCCAGCCATCAGCACCAACCGGGCGTGAAGAAGTCCGTCTCCATCGCCTTCGTGGACCACATGTGAGTAACTGTGGCTTATGGATCTTCAAACCTCCCACGATGTATTTAACTATAAAGAAAAACATGTTTTTTTCTTAGGACGTGCTCTTATCCTTGTCTGTACTTTAGAATATAGCCAGCCATCCCTTTCACCTTATAAGTGCCGAAATCACACAGCGAGCGATGGAGAAGACTATGCTTGGTATTACTCTACGCTACTTAGTAGTTAGTTACGGTCATATTATAGTCCTGAAAATTAGTTCGCTCAAGAGGCAATAGGCAGGGTACATAGCGCGAAGAACTGATTGTCGTTGGGGTGGAAAAGATCTAAATTGGAGACCCTTCAACCAAAGACACGGCGTAGGAATTCCACCAAAGTCGACATTGTGAAGATCGCAGAACCAAACTGGATGCAGACCGCTTGTGATTGGTCGCAGTAGAAAGCTATGGGGGAGGCCCATGTTTAGCAGTGAACGTCCTTTGGCTCATGATGTTGATGATAATTCCTACCTACAAAGTTATACTGCCATGTGTAAAAATTAAGAATCTTGCGTTGCATAGCAAAGCCTCTGAAGTAAATTGAGCTAATAAGGCAAAAGTTTTTGGATTGCGGTACGTAACAAGACGCTTCCAAACAATTATTAATACATTGAGGACTATCTAATTTACGGTTGAAGCTTTTTTTAATAGTCAGAATCGGTTTGTATTTTACATTCATAACTTTCTATTATTTTGATCACCAGGGCCGACGCGGCGGATTATCTCGAAGTGTTCTTGACGATGGGCACCATAGAGTTGTCTTTGTACGTAGCTGACGATGGCAGCCCGGAAGTGGTTGCTCTTCGACCTCCGCCCGAAGTTGAGGTCCAGACACAGGAAACTGCACCCCAAGGTCCACAAATCGCAGTGAGTATAACGCTTGACACCACGTGTGCTGGAAATGCCGTTGGCCTTTGTTTAGCACACAACTTTTTACGTTTTTTTTGCATAATTATCTAAAGCATAGTTTTGATAAACGAACTTCAAAACAATCTTGTCATGTATTGACAAAATAATTGAGAAGTATCTTGGCAATGAAATTAGTACCTTTTTAAGAAATAATAAGTTAATTAATGATAAACAATTCGGCTTCCAACAGGAAAACAATACTTCTCAACTGTTATCTAGATTTGCTAGCGAGGTGAACGGACACTTAAACGAGCGTAAACAGGTTATACTAGCGTTCATTGATTATAGTAAGGCGTTCGATGTTTTGAACTATAATACACTTTATACCAAGTTGCAGCAAATTGGTATACAGGGCCCTTTCCTGAACTGGTTTCAAGATTATCATAAAAATAGGTACACTATGGTAAAATTGATGGCATTCTCAGTGACAAAATTAAGACAGAGGAAGGAACAGCTCAGGGATCAATCTTGGGGCCTACAGAGTACTTAATCTACGTTAATGATATGTGTAACATCTTTGCTGAGGGTTCTGTGTACCAATTTGCTGACGACACATGTCTAGTAACTGCTCATAACGATTTAAACGAAGCCGAAAAGCTCATGCAAACCAACCTTGAATTACTAAGTAAATGGGCACATGACATGGGCCTTATCATAAATTCCAATAAAACTAAAGTAATTTGTGTCCGTTCTGCTCGCATGCAGTCAACCCGTGAACCCCGGTTAATCGTTCACGAGCATAAATGCCCACACATGCCGAATGACTCGCCCTGTCTCTTTCCGCCGTTAGAAACCGTAAACAAACATACCTACCTGGGGCTCGTTATCGATGATAAATTCAATTGGAAACCGCAGATTGTTTACTTATGTAATAGACTAAGAAACATATTATCTAAATTGTCGATATTAAAATATAAGTTACCGTATAAAATACTGAGAATGTTATATATGTCCTTAGCTGATTCATTAATTTGTTATGGCATAAGCAGCTACGGCAGGACGTACGTGACCTATTTAGATGACATATATAAAATACAACTTCCTATACTAAAAACCATTGTACCAGCAAAAATTAAAGACAAATATAAAGTTGAATATTCTAAACTATTTGACTATTGTAAAGTAATAAACGTTTTCGATAGGTTTTGTAGGCCTGTCATATGCGAGGAACATTGTAAAATTGCTAAGTTATGTAAAACTACTAGATTATTTACTTATGTATGTGCTACCGCGATATAATAACTTGTACGGAACGAGAAAGATGGAATACCTTTTGCCTAAAATATTGAATACTCTGCCGAAATCGCTTCTCGAAAATATTTGTATCTCGAACTCCAAAGAATGTAAAACCCTTTTGAAAAAATATTTTTTATTATATGAAAGTCCGAACTCGCCTACTGCGAGATAAACCCAATTGAGGTTTTTTAGAGTAGGAATCATTGTAAAGTAGAATAAGTTTTGAATGATGTAACTAAATAAATTAAAAAAAAAACTGTAATCACTAAAGAGTATATGTTTCGTTGTAAACTTGGATTAATTAGTAGTAAGATTAAAGTAGGCAAGTAAACTAAAAAAATTACATGTTTTTACTGTCACAAAACAAAGATGATGTATCGAATATTACTATAGTCTTATTTTTTCCTATGGCAATATTCCGAGTACACAACTGTCACAAAACAAAGATGATGTATTAAAGATTACTATAGTCTTATTTTTTCCTATGGCAATATTCCGTGTACACACCAAGTTATTTTCGTCAGCAGCACATAATATTCGACAAGCCGCCAGCGAAGAGAACAGAGGAGCAGAAAGAGATGTCCTCCACCGACAGCCGAACCCGAAGCCTGACGGATAGCATCCGGCACACGGAGGCCGCCAAGGCCATGGCAGACTTCAAGGTATTACACGAAAGACACCTGTTCCTGATTTGAAATATCAGTAAATGGTGTTACTCGTATACAAAATGAAGTAAGAAATTAAAAAAGTGGTTTGGTTTAAGGCTGTTTATTTAAATTAGGATAAATAAATAACTTTGTACTCAAGTATTCAGTTAGTTTAAAACTGACGTACAGTCGGCGTACTACAAAAATCAATAATCAACATACATTTATTTTCAGATAGGTAGTCCAACAAAACCGTAAACCAATATTAAGTGCGCAGTCTTGTCTTGTTACTCTTTGATCGCTTTTCACATCTATTCACTAAAAGTTTGAATATCGAAGATCTTTTATTTTAAAAACACTACTTGTATAGCTTCGATAGTGAAAAGTGTGTTGTGTATCACAGCTTGCTCTGCCGCACGCGCGGCGGACGGAAGGCAACCTGCCTCTGATACACGTCTCCCTGCACCAGCCCAACTTCTACTACTGGCGCAGGAAAGCGCAGAAGAGTTATCAGGTACTCCTTTTCATCTGTACTAATATTATAAAGCTGAAAAGTATGTTTTTTTGAACGCGCTAATATCAGTAAATACTGGACCAATTTTAAAAATAATCTAATCTAATCTAAATAATAACTTATTTATCGGAGAAGGCTTTAAGCCATGAAACATTAGGCTGTAACGGTAGCAAACTCAACACGCGCGGACGCAGTAGCGGGGCACCGGTAATGTATCATACACATAGAAAAACCCCTGAGATTTATTAACCCCCGACGCAAAAAGAGAAGGAAACTATAAGTTTAACGTGTCTGATTGTGGTGTCGTGGCTTACAAGTGGGGGACCCAATTTTCGTTTTTTTTTTTTTGAGTTATAGAAAACTTTGTAACGGCGACAGGGCGACATCCCGGTAGAGAAGGCCGTTGTATTTGTTATTTATTTATGCAATAAATGATTGTGTCCTAGGTGTCCCTGTTCGATGCGTGGCTGGGGCTCGGCGTGGGGCAGAGCAGCGCGCACTGGAACCTGCCGCTGCTGACGACGGCGCGCGGCACGCCCGACCCCGCCACCGACATCCCGCCCGCGCTCGCCACGCTCAAGGCCACGCTGCCCGTCGGTGGTACGCACTTGTGTGTCTAAGACCTCTTAGAGCGCTTTCAATTTAGAGATTTTGTGTCGAAACGCAGCGGTGCCGAAGCGATGAACTTGTCGTATGGCACTCGGACGAACATTGGTTTTCATACAAAGTGAACGGTGCGGCGTCCGTACCGAAAACGTACGATGACAGGACGTCAATGTTGCAAACTCGTCGTGTTTAAATAGTGCGGTGATAAGACTTGGGTGCTGATTTCATCGAATTTTCATGTTCAGCTGATATAGTATGTCGGAATATAGTTTTTGACCGATGGATTTTAATTTTAACTAATTTATGTAATTGGTTAAAAAGTCGAAAACATTTTTTTGACATGCTATAATAAAAAAAGGTTCAGATCTTGTTTTAACCAAGGTTTACCCTTGATTATGGAAATCGTCAAAATTACTTATTTATGAAAATATCGGTGATGCTCTTATACGGGAGCGTCTTTTTTGTTTCTTTTGGGTGTTTTTAACAAGAGCACTCACAATTACGTTTCTTACAACCTTTCTACAAGCGCACGGCAGTCAGATTCGCCTACAATTTAGTCGTTTGGTTTCAACCGCTACCGTGCTGCAACGCTACGACAGCGGTTTATAACCAGCGAATCTCGCAAACGCGCTTTGTTCTATTCGGGGTAAGGATGAATTCCACAATTTAATAATCATAAAAATCGATCCACACGTTTCGGAATGACACGACTTTTCAGATGCACAGAGAAGAGGAGAAAGATAATGTTTATTTTATATTATTAAAAATGTTATCAGGTAGCAGCATGAAGGGCACCATCCAGATCGACGTGGAGCGGCCGGTGCAGGTGGAGGTGTGCACGGACAGGTTCAAGCGGCTCAAAGGCATCAAGGAATTGGTAAATATCATCACTTTCGAGCGAATCGATAACAGTATTTAAAAACTAGTGTAAAAAACAAGTCAAAACCGACTTCAAAACCAAAATGCACTAAAAAGTGAAATAAACTCTTGTGTCTTTAAAAAGAAAAGAATCCAATTTAGGCCGAAAATTTGTTTTTAGAGCCGGTGCTCTGATAGATGATGAGATGCTTAAAGTGATTCAAAAAGAAATTGTTGGCCTTAAGAGTCGAGAGATTATGGAAGACTTTTTAGTGCATTTTAGTACTGATTTTTTTCGTAAAAGATATTTTTTTGCGTATTTCTAGTAATTATAGGACCCCAGTATTGGGAGGGGGTTGCACTTTTTGACTCTGTTATATATACTGTAATATGAGGTAACGTATATACGAAAAAAACCTGCAGTCGAATTGATAGCCTTTTCCTTTTTTTGAAGGCGTTTAAAAACGTCAAACTAACAGCTTTCAGTTGCCAAAAGAGCTCACGACTCAAGTGAGCCTTGTATCTTAATTACAGTGAAGTAGCAAGTTCAGTCTGTGTTCAAAATGTGCGTTTGTATAATCTGCTATATGTTCAGATTTCAGAGAGGGGGTTGCGTTCGGAAGACATCGCCACGCCTGTAGTTCAGTTGCCGCTGCTTTACCGATTGCGACGGTTCATGAGTACGTATTTTAGTTTTCTTTGTAAGGCCACCTCCACCAAAGCAGAGATGTGTGCGTTGTGCTGTGTTCAGTGCGAGAAGAGATGTTCTTCATTTCGGGTGCGAGGCTTTGAGTGCTCAGTACGCATTCTGACAAGATACTGGAGAATGGCGGTCGAGAGGGGGCATGGTGACATCGCTCACTGCACGCTCACATCTCTCGACTCCGCTGGGCGTCGTCTGCACACAGCTCACACATCGCGCCATACAAATATTACTTAACATGCGCAAAATCGTTCACTGAATCCAGTTTAGAAAATACATTTCTGCGTGCACTATCTAAAACATTAATGTGGCGTGTAACTCATGCGAGCCGAGTCATGTAAATGTTTTGTTTCTGCATTAACTAACTATTATTATCCGTCCGAATACTGAGCCGTAGTGAACGAATTAAATTGCTAAGTACTTCAATGGAAGTATTCATTCACGAACTACCCAACTCTAAATATTACACATCTTATCTTTCGCACAGCGATCTTCACTGAAGCTGAGCGGAGAGGGGATGTGACAACAACTCGATACTTTTAGTTGTTTAAAAAACAGCTCTGCGTTCGCCTCGTCTCCGCTTTGGTAGAGACCTGGCCTAAAGCTAAGAACTCACGATGCGAATTCCAGCTGCGTCCGTTTTAGCTGCGGGCTTGCATCTTCTGAAGAATGCAGTAATACAAATGTGTATGTAACTGGAAACGATGGTGCGTGTCATACCCGCAGCGTATACATTTATTTGCAACATAACACATGTGAACCTGTGCCCCCGCAACCGTAGTAGATGCGTAGAAATCGCGCTGTGAATTCTTAGCCTATATTGAACTATCCCGATTTACGTTGTCAGGTTCCCGCGCGGTGGAGAGCATCACAATTGAGACGAGCCAGCTGGGCGTGTGCGGGCCCTCGGGCGCGGCGGACTGCGCCGAGCTGCGCGCGCAGGTCGCGGCGGGCGCGCGGCCCGAGCGCGTGGTCGCGCGCGCGCTCGTCTCCGCGCTCGCGGCGAGCGCCGGCCCGCGCGCCGACCGCCACGTGCTGCTGCAGCCGCTCGTGCTAGGGTGAGTAATCGAGCTACTTCGTAAAAATTCCAAAGGATTTGACAGCGAGATTGTGTTTTTAAGCTGTTTTGTGAAAACGCCAAATTACAGTCTGGATTTAGATAGATAGATAACTCTTTATTGCACACCAGAAAGGTTAATAACAAATTCATTGCGAGAAAATATACTTTTTTTTTTAAAATTATCAGGAAATGTATTAATGGTTTAAGTTTATTAGGCAAGTTTTCGGTAAAATAGCTAGCTAACCCCCCGTTTTACTTTTAAATATAAATCCTTGTCAAAATTTTGAATTTCATATTTTATAAGTAAAATCGACTATAAATTCACTTTTTCCAACAAGGTATTGAATTTACTTTAATTCTTTCAGCATATTTTGCAGTTATAATTATCATTTGCAGATTTTTTTGTGAAATACTAATCACATAATTTACATCAGTCCTTAACTAGTACTGATGTCACTACTATCGATAAAATTAATTGTCGTTTTATGGAAAAATAGTTGTATAACTAAAAATATATTTGTGAAAGTACGATAAACACAAAAACCTAAATTTCGATGTGTTAATACACACATCAACATGGTCTAGGGATATTTCAAGTTGGTGTACGTAAGCTTACACCAACTTGAAATATCCCTAACCGACTCTAGAAGAATTTGTTTCTGCTAAATAGAAGACGAATGCGTTATTTGAAGGTTTTGAGTCTGTTTATTATCTTGATAGTGCAACTCAGTTGTGCGCGCGGCCCTATGTGTGCGTGCGCTTGTTAATATACAACTTTAATTCGTGTGGCAGTGATGCAGCATTCGTTGTTCGAGCCAGACATGTCGCGCATTCAAAGTCATTGTACAAGGTTTACCCAAACATAGGGCCGCGCGCAGAACTGATTTGAACTATCTGTATTTGGAAGCATGTTGGCTTAGGGGTATATATTTTATTTTACTTGCATCGGTGGTGCAGCGGTTAGGGGTTCGCACTTTAAAGCGAGGTTCGGCCAGAGGTGGGACCTCGGGTTTGATCTCCGAGTCGGGTCAAAAATATATACTTAGTTTTTTTTGTTCAGATATTGTCAGCTTTTTTTTCCGGAGTGTGAAAGTTGGCGGTGTTTTACTCCCGTGTCTCGGAAAGTACGTAAAGCCTTTAGTCCTGCGCATAATCTCTCTCCTGTCATGCTAAGAGAGCGAGAGGAATAGAGAGTGGATGTGTGTTTTCGCACACACTTGTGCACTATAAAATGTTTCGTGCAGTCAGTTAGTTGTGACTGGTTAGTATGGTGCAGTCGAAATCGATTACAGGGACTCTTCTATTTTTTTAAAGTTTTCAAATGCATAAGTCATTTTAGACACCCCTGTTTGAATTAATTGTCCACAAACTCACAACCCGGCGTTAATCCATTTGGTGATGCGTGCGTGCCGATAGCGTGAGCATGACTGCGGTGTGGGAGACGTGGCGGCGCGCGGAGGGCGGGGCGTCCGCGTGCGAGCCCACCGTGCGGCTGGCCGCCGAGCTGGACCGCGCCACGCTGGACCTGCGCCCCGCAGACCTCGCAGCCGCCGCTCGCCTGCGCCGCGCGCTGCTGGAGCTCGCCCCAAAGCCGGTAAGAGTTTACTCGCATTTATAATTAGATAGACTGAAATTACATTTGGTGGAGAAGCCACTAATTCCAAAATTGTGATGGTCCCAAATAAACGAAGATTACTCTATAATAAGATTATTATAGAATAATTAAAATGTTGTACTTTGAATTTGTGGGAACTAAGAAGCTTACGAACCTTAGCTTTTCCAACGATATAGTTATTTTTGCCAATACATCGTCAGATTTCGAAACCATGCTCGAACAGTCAGAACAATAAGTCAAAAACTAAAGTCATGGCAGAGAATGGAATACGCGTATATAGACGAGTACATATACTACAGCCAGATAGTGTCTTCCGAAAACAAGCAGGACAAAGAGATCGATGGTCGTATCGATAATTCCTGGAAAACCTTCTAGTCCCTGAAAAAGTAAATGAAGGGAGACTTTCCATTGTCACTGTAACAAAAACTCGTCGACACTTGCATCCTGCCTGTACTTGCGGAGCGCAAACGTAGTCATTGACCGAAAGCCAAAAATACAAACTTGCCAAAGAGCTAAAGAAAGAATATTAAAAGATATTATTACATATTGGGTATTAAAAGGATTGATAAGATCCGGAATACCACATTACGCTACAGAATTGGCATAGCAGATGTAAGCGAAAAAACAGCAAAGCTTAAATGGAAGTGGCCGGAACATGTGTGTAGAATGCACCCGGAAAGATGGGCCCTAATCGTCACGCGATGGATACCACCTGACGGCTATCAAAGTAGGATGATGTAGGTTAAATAAAAAAATAATTTGTGTTGTGCAGAAATACTATTAGGATGAATAACAAAAAAAAGTTTATTTATAGCTCTTTGCAACTTTTAACATGTATTATTCATCCAAATAAATAAAATAAATTGAACTTGTGATATGCGTTTTCAATAATAATAATTATTGAAAACGCATATCACAAGTTCAATTATTCTCACACAATCGAATTGTGTGAGAATAATTGAACACTTGCAACATTAAAAAAGCAAAAGTGCGATTGAAGCAGTCATTCTGGACTGTCTAATTATAAATCCTGATTGTGTAACCGTGCCGTGGCTTCATTAACTTCATGACTCTGAACTGTTTCTAAATTATTTGGAAGACATAAAAATACGAGAAGCGATCAGCTTGATCCGACATGTTACGGAGACCGAATGAAACCTTGTAAAAACTTCTGTGAACTACGTCTTTCTATAATATAAGGTACTTTAATTTCTATCACATTGGAGCGTGTAAATTTTAGCATAATTCAGTGTTCCAAAAGCAATCATAAAAGTTGTCAAGAACGTGACAAGTACAGTGGCCAGCACATCAGATTACCACTTTTGTTGCAAAGTAGCCCTTACTGCAAATGAATTAGATACCGAAGTGTTTACCTTGACGTGCTGTCGTCCGTACATATGTTAGTTTCACGACTGGTAAGTTCCTAAACCCTTGAGCGCTTTATTATTATTTAACCCTGTCTTCATCAGTTTCATTGTAGCTCACAATCCATTTCGTTTGCTTTAATCAGAAGCCGTCGCCGCCCAACAGCTCAGAGTCAATGCAGCAGCCATCCTCCATGAGCTTCGCATCTAAGTCCAGCAATGTCACCATTGACTCTACCGAGCTCGGAGACCATTACTATAAGGACGACCTCAGGTACTACTCAATAGTATACAAATACTTTTAAAAAAATCTGCACAGCGAATGCAATTTAAGCTAAGGTGTACTTGATGTACCCAACGACCGCGCTCACGATCGCGCAAATTCCCGTTCCACGGTCCACGAGCGGTCATAATGCCAAATGGACTGGCAAGCTGGCAAGTCGTTCTGTTGTCTCATAACTACAAGTGGACCACAGCCCCAGAAGATATTGTATTTATTCTGATATAATTGAATACCACAAAAACGATCAGTTGGCGCCGAAGCATAACAGAACGTTTTTAAAATTCATTCTCGGTTCAATATGCTTGCTATGCGCTTGCTCTTCCTTCCATGCCCACGCATCTAGTAACATATTTCGTTTAAAAATAATTTAATGTGTGCCATATGAATTGAACTTATACATTTCCTACGCTGACTTAGATGAATTGATTCTGCGCGACTACAATGGGGCACTAAGTTTGTGTTTTTTTGTGCAGGAGTGGCGCATTCAAGATGGTTAGTGGCGGTCAACTACCAATGGCGTACCAAGTGACGTTGCACGGGCCAGCCGTAGCGTGGCGCTATCCGCACCCGCGCGCCATCACGCGCATCGTCGCCTTCCCACTGCCGGAGCAGGTATTAAGAGTATTACATAATCTGTCTTCATCTATCACTGTTTGCCCTGTCTTTTTCAGTTGTACAGTCACGAATTTTGATTTGAAAGTTGGGACCCGTCTTAGTTATGACTTATGATTTTTGATATGTTAGAGACTCGTGATCCCATAGACACACTATATTAATAGGACTTGTGTTATTTATTGGAAAACGTTGTATGCTTAATACATAAGTAATAAATAATGTGAATAATCGTTATAGCAAAGTATACTCTATCGTCCTAGCAAGTTATTTGAAGAATAACTAGATGGAGTCATGACTTTTGATTCTTTAAAAGAAAGGACTCCATTTTAGGCGAAACAATTTCCTTTTTTGCCTATAATGCAGTTGTTATTGAAGTCTTTATTTTTGTAAAACTTAATTTTGTTTTAAATTTTTTAGTGGTTTGTAAAGGAAGAAGGGAAGGGAAGGTTAAACCTTTTGATTCTGTTCTTTGATAAGCTAAAAAGTAACTAACATAAGTTGATGGCACTATAAGTTTAGTAACACCATTCATATAACCTAATAGTACAAATTATTTTAAACTTTTTGTGAAGAAATATTTATTTAGTAAGTTTGTTTTAGTAAATTTGTATTTTTTCATTGACCACATTGTTGTACAAAGTATGGTTACAAGGGTAAGGCCCTTCTCCCATTACGATACGCCCGCGCGACTCTAGTCTTGGAGACTAGTCGCTGCAAAGTATCTCACATACATTTAAATGGAGACTCTCACACTACGATACTAGTATTCTACGCGTTCGCGACTAATCTTGCGATACCCGCCGTGTTGGCCGCTTGTGCGTCGCGTCTCGCGCGTTTCGAAAAGATGGCGGCGGAGCAAGAAACAAATATTAAATTTCTACAAGAAATTTAAAAACATGCTTCTGCATGTGCACAAGGGTTATCAGAATCCTTCCTTCCGCACTGACACATTCTCTAAATTTAGCATTTCGTTGATGTATAGCTGGTTTGAATAATGTAACAAGATGCAAGTAGGTCTCTTTAGACATTCGGTAGAATGATAAAAATTTCTTATCATCATGTTGTAGTTCTTGTGCGGCTACAAAAACTCTACAATGCGTTAACGTCTTCTATTTCTATAAAACGGAAACTGCAAGAGCTTGTTCATCACTGGAGTCGCTCGACATACAAAAAACGAGTTGCACAAATGATGAATTTAGTAATTTTTCAGTAGCATAATATGCGAGCGTCGCGTAGCGAACATGTATCCATCTAGTATTATACTCGAGTATCGTACCCTACAAGTATCGTAATGGGAGAAGGGCTTAATGATTTAGTGACGAGTGATAGTTTTGTTTCTATAAATATAAGACACTAATCATATACATTGCTCTGATCCCAAAGCAAGTAGCCAATGCACTTGTGTTATGAAGTCAGACACAACGGTGGTACCAAAACACACCACCGGGACAATATTCAAAGTAATGTTAAATGAGCAAAACCTCAGGCACCCCAAATGGTTTTTAATTCATTTGGCCTATTTCTGAAAGAAAAAAATAGTTAAGGTTTTATTTGGTGTTTTAGTTGTTCTGTCATTTCTGATTAGTGTCGGAAGGTATTCAACGAGCCGCTGTGCCGCACTGACATTATTATTATTACTATTATACGCTCATAAAAACGAACCATCGCTTGTTTTTGGCGAGTTTGCGCACATGATAGGTTGTCATAGTAATAACTAGACAGGCAACATTATAATGAAGATTTGTTGAAAAACGTGTCCCTAAAAGTAAAAGTAGTTATATTGAGTCTGCTAAATATTCCAATTAACCTAACTTTAGGTTTTGCGCATTTAACGTTACACGTTGTAGAAAATTATAATTTTTAAATTGATCCGACCGAGAATCGAACCCGGGACCTCGGAGCGGCGACGCCTCGAAACCCAACGTGCTTATCCACCAAACCACGAAACGTGTGAAAGCGAGAAACTGTCTGCGCCGACCCCAGATGAACTGGTAACAGGGCGTGAGAATGCCGACGATGTGGTTACAGGTGGAGGAGACGGAGTGCGTCCTGGAGCTGTACAGCCCTATGCAGCTGCGCTGGCACCCGTACGCGTACTTCAAGCTGCCGCTGAGCGAGCCGCGCGAGCTGCAGTTTCACGCCAGCGCGCCCGGTCAGTGCCTACTGTGAATACGCGTCCCTAATAAAAATACATTTTTTATTTTCTAAACAACACAATCGCATGTGTACCATTAGTATTATTATTATGTGTATGTTTATTATTCCATAATTATGTATTCATTTATACTGTATTTATGTAATAAGTAGCATGTATGCTATTTTTTTGTTAATTTTTAATCAGGCTCTCACTTATGCCCTTCTATCACTTTCTTCGCGCCGCCAGCATATTCTCTGTATAGACCTATGGTTGACTGGTAAAAAATGCTTTTAGAGGACTTAATGTCCGCCATATGTACCTTTTGTTTGTGCATGAAGTGTTTTGAAATAAATAAAAACACAAGACATTACATCATGGCTTAAAGTTGTAACTTAGAATTTAAATGGTGTTGTTTTACAAGATATAATCCTTATACGCGTTATCATTGCATGCCAAGAATGAGACACAATCTTTTAGTTCCGACTTTAAAAAAATGGTAATCAATTAAACCTGTTTGTATGTGATTTCGTCTGAAACAGATAAATTTAATATGTTGATCTGCTAGGTCATTCTAACTTGCAAAATTTCGTAAGGGTTTGTATATTTGTAAGGATTGTAAAGTTCCTTGTATAGTTCAACTATGTGTACAGTGTAAGTTTCATCAAATCGGTCCAATGGTTTTGGAGATATAAGTAACACTTAAAATCATAAAATGTAAAAACATAACGCATTTGTGTTCTATTTAGGAGAAACAAAATCTTTTGGAGTCGGTGCATGATGTCAAGCTTATCTTAAACAACAGTCTATAAACATCATCATATATCGACTCCAAAATAATTTGTTTTTCCTAAATCATCGTCGAAAAGAAGTCGTCTTCTATGCGTTATTTCAAGCTTTTTTTTAGACATTTTAAAGGCGTTGTTTTTTCAATATGAAGTTGCTATGAAGTTTGTAGGGCATACACTTTGGTTTTTTTTTTCGAGGTGAAGGTAGATCCAGTAAAATACAAAATTTACAAGAACGGCTTTGTTTTATGTTTGAAGAAAGAAATAGAGGTATTTCATTAGTGTCTGTATTTTTTTCAGACAACGTGTTTGCTCAAATGTGGCGGTTCCGAGCGTGCGTCGAGAACGAACCATCGGACACACCGTTTGAATTCAACATTCACCGATTCATGCCCAGAATTGATCCTCTGGTATGTAAAGCACTCACCTCTATGTTCGAGTTAATCAACTTGCCTTATTCAAGTCTAAATAAAACTTAAATTATCGTAATATGTCGTATTGTCGAATTCGGTGGTATAACTTCGATTTATTTGTGCGACCGTGTGCCGTGCGCTTGTATTGCCACAAAAAGTCGTGTAAGAATAATAAATAAATAAAAATATTTATTTATCATAACATAATAAATAAAATATGTTCACAAAGTTTTCAGAACTTAATATATAAGTATTATTTTAATACAGTAGGTACATGTCAGCAGGCCTCTGTCCTCTAAATTAGGAAAGATCCTGTATCTTAGAGAACAGTGATTACTCCTGGTGACATAGGAACATACTAATTTATGACTGTGGTTTTTAATATACACTTGCTGATCACTATGTGTGTGTGGTTTGTGTATGTGTGTACACGTTTGACCTGGTGTGTGGTCATAGAATAGATATGTGTAGTATTATTAAATGCATTATACAGTTTTGAGCTCAAGGCTTTGTGATGTCTTTTTGCCCATGCCGTACGGTATCAATTCAGAGGGCATGCTCGCATTGCTCCCTGTCGCCTTGCTGCGATCTGGCGATTGAAGGGCAGTGTTTGGTGTCACTGCAGAACCGATCGAAGA
The DNA here is from genome assembly GCA_963924145.1 of Pyrausta purpuralis. Lineage (NCBI taxonomy): Eukaryota > Metazoa > Arthropoda > Insecta > Lepidoptera > Crambidae > Pyrausta > Pyrausta purpuralis. The sequence goes on from OZ001647.1 coordinate 27,870,324, forward strand.
ATGGCAAGTTGCCTAACTGTAAGAACTTTACACTCTGCGTACAATTCTAAATAGAATAAATTAAAAGACATTCGCACATGATAAAAGAAATTCGATTTTTTATGGAGCCTGGCTCACTTGGTTGTTTTTTTGTTGAAATAACATCTTGTCGTGGCTGATATTCCTACAAGAAGTTTATTTCTTTGTATACGTAGCTGACAGAAGGGCAGCCAGAGATGGAGTACCCGGCGGGGCGCGTGGCGGTCTCGGCGGAGCAGCTGTCGTGCGCGGTGCGCGTGGACTCGTACTTCGCGCCGCGCGCGCTGCCGCGCCTGCGCGTGGCCCTGCGCGCCGCCGCGCTCGAGCTGAACGTGCACAACGCGCTGCCCGCCCTGTCGCGGTGAGCGCGCCTTTACTACTGCATCGCGTAAACTGCACTCGTGTACTCGCTTCAGCAGTACATATATACTAATAAACTCGGCCTGGCAACTGTCGTGCGCCGTAAATGTGGAAGATGTCGCGAATTTCAGTTTTCAAACGCTTCAAAAGTTAATTGTCCCTACCGTCGACAGTTTTTAAAAAGCCGCTTTTCTTAGCCAGCCATACACTGGTACACCACACAATTTTTGATATTCTATAGTGAAGCCTACTTTTGCCATTCCTCAACTACTGACTAATCACAGCTATCATAAGTATGTCTGCATCGTTTTCATATTACTGAAGGTGACAAATTTCGTTGCAATAACACTGTTACTGGCACTGCAATCCTGTCCCCGCTAGAGTGCAAAACGCTTGAACCACATCACCGTCTGCAACATTCTTCAAATTTCGATTCATTTATTATTTAAACTTAATCAAACTGTTATGATCACAACTACTGTGCCAGCTCTACACCGACAGTAGTATTTCCCAATTTTATAAATAATAATAATAATATGAAAAGCATTTTTTGTTTGCTGTTTGCAGGCAAGTGTCGAACTTGGAAGGCTACTACGTGTCGCGGCCGCTGCTGCGCAGCCACCGCGTGCTGTCGCTGCTGGCGCGCGACGCGAGCGCGCACGCGCACCTCGGCTCGCGCGCCGGACACACTGAGCTGCTGAGCGCGCATATTTCGTAACTATACTCATTTACAAATTAACTATATAACAGTTTTAGGGTTCTGTAGACAAATGGCAAAAAACGGAACCCTTATAGTTTAGTCAAGTCTGTCTGTCTGTCGGTGCGTCCGTATGTCACAAGCACTTTATTCTGTAACTGTAAGCATCAAACTGTTGAAATTTGTTAGGAAGATGTATCCTGTTAATAGCTTTACGATTGTTATACAAAAATAAAAAAGAATAATATTGCACAGCTAGACGCTTCCAAAGTGGTAAAATGGGCGTCCCCCCCTTCTAATTTCTTCTTAACTAAGGGAGTGTAAATTTTGAATATAATACTTCCTATGAAAATTGGTTGGGACGATATCGAACAAGAAGTTTTTTAGATATAGCACATTTTCAACAACCGCAAACATAACTTAGTTCTTCATACAAACACTATGAAAAACAAAGTTATATTTGCTGTCGACAAAAAATTGTAGTATTTTAGCTAAGTAGAAGAAGATGGTAGTAAGTGGTTCCCGATTTCAGGCATCGTTGGCACGGGACCCTCAGTGCGCGAGTCTGACTCGCACTTGGTCGGTTTTTTCTCATGTTGCAATATCATCACGTCAACTTCACCACTACCATTGTTGTTCCAATATCATCACGTCAACATCACCACCACCATTGTTGTTCCTATTTCTGACCTGTTTTTTGATGAACTAATCGTAAACGTCATTTGCATTAGTTAAAGCCAACCGTTCAATTGCAGCCTACAAAGTGATCTACGATTTGGCGTTTCTTTTAAACAACATTCTATATTTGTTTGTTACAGGAGTGACATGTTAGACTGTGCGACCGGCACGATGGAGCAGCTAGTCGACGAGTTCCATTTACAGCTGGCTACGTCCGTGCCGGAGTACGATATGTCGCGCGCGCGCGTCCGCGGCCGCGCGGGCGCCGCGCACGTCGCGCTGCACGTGCCGCGCCTGCGCACGCTGCACGCGCTCGCCGGCGACTGGCGGGCTGCGCTTCACCAGGTATACAGGACCTACAGCTAGCTGTGACAAGCGTTTGTCAATAGAATACACGGTGACGGGTTTCATGTGGTCCATATGAACAACCAAATGATCAAAGGGCTAGTCTAAGGACCCCCATGTATGTTCCGCGAAAATTTATAGTTTTCGAGAAAACAGCAAAGAAGTAAAAATCATCCAATTAAAAAAAGTTCCCTGTTTATTTTGTTTTGCAGTAAATAATTAGACTGTGTTACAATTATAGTGGTGTAATTAATGGTCTATTAAGTGTTCACGTTCACAAAAAAATCAAGGTGCTAGTAATAATACTTTAAGAGAAATCAATAAAAAATGCGTCATTTTGGATACTAAGGAAAAATTTAGAAGAATGCCGTTTTCTTGAACACTATAAATTTTCGCGGAACATACATGGGGGTCCTTAGAGTACCCCCTGTACCCCTGTATCGATGGTTTTCGTTTGGACCACATAAAAACCCGACACCGTGTGTAATCTCAATATATTTATTATTATATCTTACTTTTTTGTCGGCTACCATATTTTTTTACCGCGTTTCGTCTGAGAATGCTTCGAAATAATAATTTCACTGATTAAAAAATCTATTAAATTGGTCACAGTGTTTGCATCGACTCCTCAAATGATTACTGTGTTTTCGTTTCACAGTATCACACCGCCTCAGTCGGCGTGGAGACACCATCAGGCGTACCAACCGTCGCGGATGACAATGTGCTCTCGAAGCGCGAGCTGGCGGCTTGGACGGAGCGCGCGCTGGACGGGCGCGTGTCGCTGTGGCTGCACAACAGCTGCGCGTGCGCACTGCGCGTCGGCCAGGACGGCACCGACGAGCTGCTGCCGCTGGCGCCCGGCGCGCGCCTCGCCTACAGGTCGGTGCTTCTAATACTGATCAAAAGGCGAGACCTTCTACACCGTACAGTCACCGTCAGATATCTTGGAGCAGACAAAGTGACCAAATACTTCTGAACTGTTTAAAATATCAATAAGTTCCATACACTGAAACTTACTAGTAATATCAGAACATTCATTACTTCATAAATATCTGAGCAGATGTTAGTCAATAATTTCTACACACACAACTAACCAATAATATCTGGACACTCACTTTCCTGAATTTATTTATTGCATGACACTTTCATGACAGGATGACTATGCTGACTTTCATGACAGAAGAACTACAAACGTTACAAACTGCCAGCATTATCTTACTATATAAACTATGAAAAGATTTCTATTTTTTAAATAGTCTTTATGGTTAAGTTGGAAGCACTTCCTTCTGCAATTTTCCTCGATTGCTCAGATATTTAAGTCCGACTGCATGGATACATTTTACGTTATGAGTGTTCAGATATTATTGGTTAGTTGTGTGCTCAGATATTAAATGAAGTAATGAATGTTCTGATATTACTAGTAACTTGCAGTGTATGAAACTTATTGATATTTTAAACTGTTCAGAAGTATTTGGTCACTTTGTCTGCTTTAATATAGCTGACGGCGACTACACACCATGGCCGTGCTAGGAGCACATTGAACACGAAAAGCAAAGCGATACGCTCTACTTTGCCCACTGAACGGATCTACAGCTTTCTGTATCACTATTATAAACAGCGGGAGTGTAAATTGCTGATACTGTCACGCTCCGTGCATGACACGCGACGGTGTTGGTCAGTGACGGGACAGTCTAGTGGGAACAGTGTCATAGTATTCAATAGGTAGAATACTTTTTGTCGGACACGTTCCTAACTCGATCATGGCATGCTACGGTGTAGTAGGCAGGAACCTGAAACCTCACCTGACAATATAGAACACAATGCTATTCTATTGGTCGTCTCATGTCCATATTTAATGATTGTTTCGTCGAGGAGTTTACTCATACAATTATAGTTGATTCGACCTAAAATGATCGCTGAGACGTGGTCACTTGGACAATTTTAGTGATGTAACCCAATTAATTTTTAACAACCGCAAACATAACTTTGTTCTTCATACAAACACTATGAAAAACAAAGTTATATTTGCTGTCAACAAAATATTGAGGTATTTTACTAAGTGAAAGTAAGTAGATTCCCTAATTCAGTTAAAGTTGACACGGAACCCTCAGTGCGCGAGTCCGACTCGCACTTGGCCGGTTTTTTTATTCAATGTTTTATATTTTGCGTGTTTTGAAATCCTTTTCCAGAGTCAGAAAATATAGAGACCATATTATTTAAATTTTATTGACTGATGATTCTGTCAAAAACAAGTAGAATACAACAACAAGTAGGATTCAATTTTTTTTTAAATATAGCCTGTTAATCGATAGCGATCATATTATTCATGTGGTTTTCATTAATAAATATAATTATTGATTATTACAGATTTAAAGTCGATAGTATTATCAATTACTATTGTTCGAATTCCGTTCCATGTATATATATATTATAAGAAAAATCACTTATCATTTACGGTGGATCAAAATAATAAGGCATTGTCTTGTTATATTTTGCCAAGAATATCACAAATTAATTTTAATTACTTTGTTAAATAATATTTTCGTTCGTGCAATGTAGTGTGCGAAACGGAACAATGCGTCGAAATGTCTCAGCGATCATTCCAAAAAAAATAACTGTAGTGAAATCTGACGGTTTTTACTTTTATTGTAGAAGTACAATTCTATTATCTGTTTAGATGGCGGAGCCCGAGTGCTGCGAAGAAGATCCGTGTAGCACTGGCCAGTCCATCTGTCGATTGGCAATGGTCAAACAGTGAGTATACACTTTGTCATTATCATTATGCTGTTTACACTGACATTATTCAGGCACCTCGTTTAGAAACCCTGAAAACAGAATCTTATGTATTAAAACTTTACTATACCTTTATGTATTTCGATTTTCATTTCTGGTCAAGTTTGTACTTGTTGTTGTGTAAGCGCTCTTGTACACAATGTCGTTGCAGCGCAATCGTATCGTTGACGCAATGCCAGCTCGCCTTAACGACGCAGGGACTCTGTTTAAATCACTGGCGCCTATGTTCCAAAGTGATTCCAAAGTAGATTGTCAGAACGGTAAAAAAAGAAAGCGGCAACAGCGCGGCGGCGCGGTGGCAGCATCGTCTGCAGCGTCTCTAAATTGTACCTCACTGCGTTAACTACCACTTTAGCTGTATGGTTGGACCATAAAATTAATATTCCTATCGGAATAGAAGGACAAGTAAAAGCTGTCAAACGAAACCGATTTAAGATGTCAGTAACTAACATAAGTAAGTAACATTAAGAGCTTTAAATGAGATAACCTTTCGATCAGGTGATTAAAAACAATGTTCCTAAGATAAACATATTAGTTTACTGCATGATAAACAGCCGACAAAAAATATTGAACATGCAGCTCTAGTGTAAAACTAAATATTATTTCATTATATAAAATATTCATATATACATTCCCTGTGTTATTCTGTCTTTACTTTTTACGTAAATTAACGTTTGTAGAATAGAATAATCAAACTGCGTACTTTAAATTTGAAGCGCATTGGTAAATATAAGTCGTATATTAAGAGGCTTCGCTTTGGACTAATTTACCTGTTGAATGATTATTTGTTGGGTTATTCCGCTGTAATGAACAACAATCAATCACCGATCAAGTCACCATGTTTCAACAGAAATATTTCTTCAAATTATACACAATTTCACATAAATTTTCAAAAACTCAAATGAGAGAAATTTTCAGCAAGCCTTCATAAGCCTCTGAACTGTTTGACATCTGCCAAAAATGGTTCTGCTACCCATCTCTTTTTATCACACAGTTTGCTGCTAGTGACATCTCGCTTTTGTCGTTCTATTCCAAAGGGATAATAATTTTATGGGTTGGACTCACCGTCACCGTTGCTACGGCAATGGATGTGCCTGTACACCGACAAAGGTGTATAGGTGCACACCGTGTGCGTCAATTAATCCATGCTTTACTTTATGATTTGGACTGAATTGAACCATTTGTTCATCCTGCGATACTAGTGATACGTGTCCCGGCTTCTTAACTCTATAAAGGTCGAGGGGGTTGTAGAGTACATTCGAGTAAAAACCAACTTCATACTGAGGGTTGATTGGTCTAAGTCTCGTTACAACGCAAATTTCAATTCGTTTGTGATCAGGATCTTCATGATGGCAAAAATTTGGCCAAGGGGTTAAGTATCGTCAGTTTCGTGGACGGGTACGTGACATCAAGCCGCGCAACGCACCGCCGATTAAATTGTTTATTTGAAATCTATGTTTAACCTATATTTGTTTGTAAAATACTGTTAGGTACACTATTTACGAGGGGTGATCCAAAAGTAATGATAATCAGTTATTTCTAGTGCACACAAAAATACAAAAAAAAATATCAGTCATTTGCTCAGTTACCCCCTAGTTCAGGAAAAAAAAACTATATATAGGCCACGCTTCCCGGGAGCTATATTCATTTGAATACGAACTATCAAAGAGTGAACATCAAAATGATCATGAAATCAGAGCCGTCATTAAATACTTCTGCTTGAAAAAAATGTCTACCAAAGACATACACAGCGACTTGGTGTAAACATTAGGGGACTCCTTCCATATTCCACAGTTGCACGCTGGGCTAAGGAGTTTAAGCTGCTGAAGCTGAAGGAATAATCATGGTGGACTGGAAAAGGGGGCCACTATTACAGGCTCCTACAATGCAGAACAAATAAGAAGATTGCGGGAGGCTATTAAGGAGAAAAGGCGAGCCAAACTGCGGGCTGGAGTGCTGTTCCATCAAGACAACGCACCGGTTCACAAAGCTGCAATTGCCAAGGCTGCCATTCAGGAAGCGGGCTTTGAGCTGGTGGAACACCCCTATGTTCACTAAATCTAGCTCCCAGTGACTTCTATATCTGTCCGTGACTCAAGGAACCCAAAAAAAGGAAGCAAAAAATTTGACGATGATGGCGCCGCGGTTGAGGACTTTTTTTAAAGTCAAGATAAAGTTTTTTTTCTAAGGTAATTTAGGTTTAGAAAAGAGATGGACTAAATGTATAGACTTGCTAGGAGACTATGTTGAGAAATATTTTTTTATTTTATTATGTTCATTATTGATTTTCATTACTTTTGGATCACCCCTCATATAACTCAAGAACAGCTGAAACAATTTGTCTAAAACTTGGTGGGGAGGTAGCTTAGAATCAGGAGAAGGACATAGAATAATTTTATATCCCATTTGACGGGCGCGGGCCGGCCCCAGCGAACATTGGTTTGCTGGGGGCGAAACAAAGTTCTTTGCGTCCGCTAGTTTTGAATTGAAATGTAACTAGCAACATAATTCCGTCAGGCATACCGTTCACCGCGGGCGTATACCGCGTCCGGCTGGAAGGTACCGAGGAAGGCACCAGCGCGGCAAGCGCGGGCGCGGGCTCGTTCGTGCACGCGCACGTGGCCGAGGCGGGCGCGCGCCGCTGCCTCACGCTCGCCGGCCGGCTGGCGCTCGCCAACATGCTGCGCTACGGCCTGCTCTACAAGGTATCGTACGCATGTGCTCAGAACATTAACCCAGTTATTACGGAAATATTATGCCCCAAAAACATAAGGTAATATGTACAAAATTGGAACAAAATTTGTTTCTTAATTATAGTTATTACTTTATATAAATATATTTTTTAAATCTAAATGTTATTATAATTATGTTAATATGAGTTTCAGGCACACAGAAAAGTATAGTTTTTTCTAATTTGGATTTGAAAAAAATGTATTAAAGTGATAACTTGTAAGCTACTTTTTTTTTTTCTTTTATTTGTCTGAGGGTTTTTTCGATGACGAAAATGACACCCTCGTCATTACATTCACAAAAAAAAACGTTAACAATTAAATCATCTATGCGCCAATGCTAGCTTAACCAAACCATACAGTGTTCTGGCCTTATCCGAGAGGGGAGAGGCCAAAAGGCTGTTACTAATACCGACATTCATATCTTTCCCCATTAAAACTTTTCTTTCAGCTTCGACCCGACGACACTCCTCCAAAACGTGATAAACATCTTCTGTGACCCCGCACAACTCGCAATTAGGACTGTCCACTTTATGCATCATAAATGCGAAGCTGTTTAGAGGAATGTGGCCGCTTCGAAGCCTCATCGCTAGTACAATTTCTTGTCTACCCATGTCAGCCTCATTGAACCACAGAGAACGAGGAAGAGCTGGCTGTATAGTTTTATACCAGATGCCTTTAGATAAGGACCTTTCATTAAAGTATTCGGACCACGTGTCAAAACACATATTTTTTAGGTCTCCTAAAACATCGGTGTACCATGGTAAATGTTGGTAGTGTTCTCCATGGGATGCGGCCTCTTTTGCCAGTTTATCTACTTCCTCATTACCCTGTAATCCAATGTGAGATGGCACCCACTGAATCACAACATTTTTATTACTATACAGACAAAGATTTTTAATCGTATTTACAATATTATATGCTATAGGAAGCCCTCTAAAAACTGTAGTACATCGAATTAAATGCATCAATGAGCTTTTGGAATCTGAAAATATAACAATATTTTTGTGTTCTGGGGAAATAGAAGCAATATAAGACAAGGCTTCGGCTATAGCAATCAGTTCTAGCTGCATTATAGAAACATTTACGGATATATGAAATTTCATGTATAGATTTGTTTGAATGTCCAAAAAAGCCGCACCCCGGCCATTATCGTGCTTAGACCCGTCAGTGTAGATTTGATAAAAACTTTTATATTGTGTATTTAAAAAAGCACAACAATTAACCTTTAAAGTGTGTGGGTTATAACTCTTTTTAGGCTTATTTAATACTCTGATGTCGGGTATTACAGCTTGACTTAGATCAATATTGGTCATCCATGTATCCAAGGAAAACATTTCCATTTGTTTACTACTATATATAACCTTTTGTTTTAGAATATTATGAACGTTTACTAATAAAGGGTGTTTTTTGTTACGCCAATATAGATTAGCACACAAATCTGATAATGTGTTCAGCAGTTCGATAATAGTACTATCCGTAAATGATCTGGCTTTCAACCATAATTTACCAGCTAGGAAACGTCTGCGGACAGCTAAAGGTGGTAAAAATAGCTCTGATTCCATTGTGTGAATTGGTGTGCTTCTAATAAAACCACCTATTAATCGTAGGCACATATTTTGAATTTTGTCCAACTTACCTAGATGACTAGTACAACTAGAATCATACAAGAAACTAGCGTAGTCTATTCTGCTTCTAATTAAAGAGATGTATAAGCGTCTAAGGTGTATTGGATGAACTCCCCAACCTGGACCTACTAGAACTTTGAATATTTTTATAAATTTCAATAGTTTGTCTTTGAGTTCATTGATATGTTTACCCCATCGTAAACCTCTGTCAAGCCACAGACCCAAGTATCTGACATTATCCACTATTTCCACTGATGTCCCGTTGATTTTAATGTTTATAGTTTCTCTTCGAAATCCTCTTTTAAATATACAAATTTTAGTCTTGCTTGGTGAAATTTCTAATCCTATATTTTGTAATAGTTTATTAATTTTGTTTAGTGAATTTTGCATAGTTGTCTGGCCTTCATGAGTTGACTTACAATTTAAGTAAATAACAAAATCATCTGCATACTGTGAAATATAAATGTCATTCTCTAATCGTTTGCAAATACTGATAGTTACTTTATTAAACAACAGTGGAGATAATGGATCGCCTTGAGCTAAACCACATCCAGTTAAACGGCTTATGTATTGGTCGTTAATTTTAATTTTTAGTGACCTCTCCCGTAAGAAATTCCATAAGTACAAGCAAATTTTTGGTCCAACCTGCATCTCGTCCAACACTGATAGAAGAGAAATATTATTTACATTATTGTATGCACTCTCTACGTCTAGGAAGCATGCAACTGTAGACATTCCATTTGAAAAACCTGACTGAATTCTACTAGTAAGACAGCTTAAGCTGTCCAAGCATGACTGACATCGTCGAAAGCCTACAACATTCTTTGAAAACAGATTATTCTTTTCAAAGTACCATTCTATTCTTTTATAAAGTATGTAATGAAAAATTTTACATAAACAGGATATAAGGGAAATCGGTCGCCACGATGTGGTACTCCCATGACCTATTTTAGGAATCGGCACAATGCATATATTCCTCCATTGTTGAGGCACAAAACCAGTATTTAAAATATTGTTGTATATGCAAAGAAGATTTCTTTTTCCAATAAACGGTAGATTTTTAATCATAGAGTATGATATATCGTCAAATCCAGGAGATGTATCCTTCTTTTTAATACATTTCTCTAGCTTCTGTAAAGAGATAGGTAACTCTAATGAATCATTTAGGTTCGAAAAAGTAGGAGTTAGTGGCATAGTGTAGTCCGGTGTTAGAGAGCTCAAAAGTTTTTCAGCTTCCAGCGGAGATATATGACACCTAGGAGATCTGTGCCCTTTTAGCCATCGCATCTTGCGCCACATATCTGCGCTACTAGTGGACTTATCTACTGACGACCAAGTCTCCTGATAACCCTGCATTTTAGCCTTACGTATATCTCTTTGAGCCGCGCTAATTTTACTTTTTAATGTGTTAAGATTATTAGGTGTAGGGTTACGTCTGAAACGGGCCAGTGCTAACCTTCGTTGTGCTACTGCTTGCGACAAGCTTGGTTTCCAATAAGGTCTTGGCTTAAAGTTTGAATTGGGATTTTGGTTATATTTAGTCAGAGGAATGTTTGCGTCAGCAGCTTCATAGAGAGTACGTATAAAAGCATCATACGACCCTTGTACATCAGACGATACCTCAAAGTGTTGAAAAGCCGAATCTAAATAATTTGAATACCCTAGCCAATCTGCCTGCCGAAAGTTACGTTTATCTATTCCTGGGTTGGTCTTTAAATAATTTGTTGATAATTTAATAACAAGGTGATCGCTACCTAGAGTTTCGTTGAGTACAACCCAATGCCAGTGCAATGAAACATCTACAGTTGCTAGGGAAACGTCGGGAGATGATTGTTGCAGGTTGCCGCCGACTAAACTTAGGCGAGTATTGCTACCATCGTTAAGTGCCACATAGTTACTGTCGAGCATTGAGTCAAAAAGTAACGTCCCTCTCTGGTTTGTTCTGTTTGACCAACTACTGTGATGTGCATTTAGATCTCCCAAGATAAGAGTGTTGGACGAGAATGTAGATAGGACTGAATCCCAGTCATTTTTATTTACTATTGCTCGAGGTGGACAATAAATACATATTATATACTTCAGAGGTGCACAATTAAATAATTCTATACATACCAATTCTATGTCACTATTTGCAATCCGCAAACGCCTCCGCTGAGATTTCACTGAGTTACGTACAAAAACAGCCACACCGCCGTATGAGTCATCCCTGTCTTGCCGGTAAACTGTGTATCCATTGATATTAAGTTGGCTATCGGGTTCTAGCCACGTTTCACTCAATACGGAGATGTGTATCTGTTCTTGACGTAAGAGCTCAATGAATGAAGTAAGCTTAGGACGAATACTTTGTGCATTCCATTGCATTATGTTTAACTTAACCTTATTATTCTTTTTATAAGCCATTATATATTTTTAAAAACAAGCTCTAATACGTCTTTTAAATAGGGCCAGTCTGAAAGATTACCAATAAAATAAGTTACAAACCACTTAAAACACAAACTAAAAGCCCGTACACATTTTGTTTTAAAACTTAAGTCTTTTAAGAAAACTATTTCTTTTAGCCGATTCACCAACTCGCTAAAACTATATTTATGATTATGTTAAAAGTATTCATCGCAGCTGTCTTCACCTTTATCGTCACTTCTGTCTCCTTCTGATTTTCATCAGCGTCCATGGATGTCCAGAAGTCCTCGTTTACGTTTGTTTTAACTTTTTGTCTCTTTCTTAAAGGCAATATTTTGGTTCGACCTTTCGTTGTTTTGGGTGTAGAATTTTCCTCGATGTTGTGTACTAAAGCTTGGGTCTTAAGAGCCTCCGCATATGACGGTGTGCCCTGAGAGGTTACCTCTTCTATATGCCGATATTTACCTAGCGAATCGTCTGCCCCAGTTTCTACAATCTGCTTACCATTTATGGTACTTTTAGGTACGTCTGACACTACTGGAGGGACGTAAAGGGTCAACGCTTTCCTGTACGTACATCCAGCTTCAGCCATTATCTCCCTTATCTTCTTTTCCTTTATAAAAGCTGGGCAAGATCTGTCAAGGGCCATATGATGACCTTTGAAATTGGCACACTTGAATTGTTTGGTATCACAATTTTCATGGCTTTGTCCACATTTGGGGCATACTATTTTTTTTGAAGGACACATCTTACGTGTATGGCCCAGCCGCCAACAGTTTGAGCACTGGGACACTTGGTATACGTATGGCTCAACTGCAATCCTCATTCCCCAAATGCAAACAAAAGAAGGTACAGTAGCTCCCTTAAAACATATACGGACAGATTCGCTTGAGCACCAACCACCTTCGTCTGTGTTGCGTTTATTTAGCCTTTTGATTGATATAATTTGTGTATTATCTGGGCACTGTATATTATCCAGTAAATCTTTTTCGGGTACATTTAAATCAATGTCCTTGATGACTCCGTAACAATACGATACTTCCATGGCTTTATTGATTATCCAGCCTTTCTCCTTTAGAGCATCGCAGTTGAAAAGTTTTGTCGCCGACGTTTCATCATCAAATTGCAAACGAATTTTAAAAGGGCTCAAATATTTCACGTGACGAATACTGTTTATTTCCAATTCTTGAAACATTCGCGCTAACGCGAATTGTTTTGGGAGGTGCTCCTTGTGAGATATATAAATATCATATTTTTCTTTTTCTTCCCGCCTTTTCTTCCCCTTATTTTTTAATTGTAATCCATTCCCCTTCGTCTATTTGTTCCTGCCCACTAGACGTCGAATCTCCTCTCTGCAATTGTCTTTTCAATGGTATAGTCTCATTCTTCTCCAAAACATGGGTTTCTAATATTGCATTCATAGTATTTGGTGTAACATCCATCACAACATACCGACTCGTGTTATTTACGTATTCAGATAAATATTGGCTCGGCGAAGGTGTGCGTAGATCTCGCTCACAATCATCTTGTTTGTCACTCATATTGCTCTCTTCATAAAAGCGCTCGAACAATAGAACGCCGGGCGAGCCGGGAATGACTCACGCACGCACGCATGAACTATGTTCTTATCAGCTAGTTGGCCGCTTCAACAATAACTGAATAAACAGGTGACGCGTCTTTCCCATACGAGTACCGACACGAGACTGTTGTAAGCTACTTGATAAAACTATATGTCCTTTCTTATAACTTAGGTGATCTTTATAAAGATCAGTAGTAATAACTGGGTCACCGTGGAACGATCAGCTACTAATGTCAAGTATGAGTGCCCGATATCAAAAATGTTGTAAATAAATTAAACACTCAAGTTAACCTCATGGCTTCTATTTGAGCACTAACTAATTATTACAATGCATACTGAAACATACATGTAATGTCACTGTCTCAATGGTGGAGCGCGACCAAAGCGCATTTCATAATCGTGCGTAGTGATTCAAATACTAAGTAAACTTCAACCATGTACGTATATCGTACATACCGGCTTTAAAATAAGAAAGTAATCAATTAAATATGTATGAAATTTTAATGTGATGTCTTTGGAATTTTATAATATTTCCCTATGTTTATCTAGTGAAGCTTTCAAACACTTGTGCTTCATTACAAGTAAGTGTATGTATGTTCGGATGTGTACTCACGGATTTCTCGAAAACGAGGACTCATAGCGAGATTCTTCTTTTTAGTTCATTTTGATATATTCCAACTTAGGATACAGTGCAAGTTTTATCAAACTCGGTCCAGTAGTTTTACGACATGGATACTAACTAAAAAAATATTAAATAATTTAATATTAAAAATTTAAACCGCCTTAAAAAGCCATTTTTTTAATCAATATTGGTCATTCATAAATTTATAATATTAGGAATATTATATTTAATATTAGAACAGAGTTTTGATATTATCAAAACTCTTGTAACTAACATACCTTAGGAATCTATGGTAGCTGCAATACAAGTCGAAATATAAATAATTTATGAGAATAAAAAAAAACAATATTTGTGTGGGGCAGGTTCGGTCGAGAAGGCCGGACGCGGTACAGTGGCGCACGGTGTGCTCGGGCGAGCTCGACGCCGAGAGCCTGGGCAGCACCGTCATCGTCGGCGCCGACTGCGAGATGTCGCTTAAGTAAGATAAAACATATCACAAGTTCACTACTAACCATAGCAATATTAATTTTTATGACAGGTATAGTACATAGTATCTTCAACGAGCTATCTAAGACATGATGAATGACATTTGAATTGAACAAATATGCTGTGATGCAAAAAATCAACTGACAAAAAGGAATGCAGGTAAAATTAGCATTTTTAAATATGCAAGAGTCTAATTGCTATGTTTTATACCACAGGATCAAGTTCACAACACACGATACAGGATGGTCTGGCGACATTCCCTTGAAAGAATGTCCCAAAGAAAACGTGCCGTGGCTAGTCAAAGGTAAGTCAGTTAACACGGAAAGAGAACTGTTATTTGTACTCCCCTTGTACATGGAACTATCAAAAAGTAGTTACAAAGTTAAATTACTAACGGATTGCTAAGCTTCATTTATCAAGGATTGGTTTATATTCTGTATAGGTTTATATTTAAATGAAAAACCTGATGATTCTTAAAAACAGCATTTCAATCAATTTATTCCTTCTCCACAACCAAAATAAATACAATAAGTAAGCAAGGTTACAATTTTAAGTTACAGAAATTTGATTGCGAGAGACTGGCATCTGAACTAGGCTTCATGCCTGTGTTACAGAGAACCAGTACTCTCCTCTCTAGATGGCATCAGATATAAATATAACACAAAAATACAGTGAGCTAATAATTAACAAATTGTCTTTGAATAGATCGACAAAAACATAAATTATTTCAATTTGATACGATGAAAATCAGACTTTAAGATATTACAAGTACTTATATAACATGCTAGAGTGCATAAGCTTTGGCACCAAGATAATAATAAATTTTAGCGAAATTGTTTAGTTGCTAAAATCCAGATAAGCTTCCAAAAATATGTTCCGTAGAATCAATATGCAGTATTTCCAGCAGCTGCACTATCGGGAGATATTGTATCAATGAAATATTCGTTGGTTCCCAGTGCCAAGTAAAGGCGAAGTCCCGTACATTTCGGTGTGGTGCCGCGTGGTGCGCGCGCGCAGCGACGGGCGCGTGCTGGCCGCCGTGTGGCCGCTGTACGTGCTGCGCTCGCACCTGTCGCTCGACGCCGATGTGAGTACTCATTACCAATAGTTAGCACGTAGCCAGCTATGCCGCCGCTGCTGCTTCAAGTGTGCGCTCTCTGAGCAGTATAAAAATAATGTATACGTCATCATAGGTAACAAAGTTGTCAATTATTGATGATACAGAATTCCGTGAACGGCATACAAAAATTTTAACTTCTTTCTGGTCGTTCCCTTAATGCTGAGGATCATGACTGTATGTCAATCTTTTCCACTTGGTCCGGTTCTGCGCCATATGTACCGCTCCCTGTATCTGGCCTTCAGACACTTCCTTGAGTTGGTCAAATTTTTATCATCATTATTTTTTTAAAAAAAATCGGAGTCAGGCATGCAATATATCTATGTAGTATTAGTATAATTAATAACAAATGCTAAATAAATAAGAGTCAATTTAAGCCCTGAGGATGAGTACAGTGTTGCCAGATGAACGGCTCACGTTCCCCCCATATTGTACCTCAAATCCCCCCAAAATTCAGGGTTTCAAGAAAAAAAACCCCATGATGAGAAAATGATTATTTTAAGGAATAATTAATCAATAATCATTTCAGCAATGGCTTCCATAACACAATCAGCATCCACACTCTCTTCGCCTGCAGTTCCATACATTTTTTCCGAGCTGAACCTGCTGATCATTATGGAACTTGGTTCAAAGTTTAGGCATCCTTCCGTGAGCGAATACCTAATCCTTAAAATAGATTCAGCTGTTTGGATCGCCAGTCTGTATCGCAGTTTATCTTTAATAACAGCTACTTGCGAAAATGCTCTGCAGTTGCTCTAAGTTACTTCTTAGAATCAGTCCATTTTCGTTAAAATGAGATAATTTTATTAAATACCAAGGCTTGTTCCAGACTCAGTAATTCCCTCAATTTCCCCAATATCATTTTTTCCCCCCGAAAATGCCCCCAAACATCTTATCTCCCCAAATGTCCCCCCACAGCCATTAAAACCCCCCAAATTTGGGGGGAATCCCTCCAATCTGGCATCAGTGGATGAGTAAGACACCGGATCACATGATTATCCATAGTCGATCAAAGAACCTCCAGTTAGCGAAGAGACGATGGACCGAGCTGCCTGGAGACGCGTAACACAGATTACCGACTCCAACTAAAATGGGAAGGGCCAGGCAAAGAAGAAGACTAAAGAAAGAGTAAATACATTGCAGGTCAAAGTTTATATAAAATAAATTCATAAAATTACAGTTTAAAAGTCACTGTCACCAAAAATTGATGCGGATAAGACGTTCTAAATGCAAAAGAGATGCATCAGAGTGATAAATGCTACTTGGTTTTAAGATAGCTGTGAACCTCTCTACAGGAAAGGTACAAGGCCACTTCCATGCATGTATATTAGAGACGTATGTATTTTTGTGTAAACTTACCCAAAAGACTTTAAGAAACGGAGTTACGTAATACCTCTTCTAAAAAGAAAAAAAAAGAACGTATTGTATCAACCTCCTAGACATAAGGATATTTATAAGAAAAATATAAGGTATAACATGTTAATTGAAATTTATAATAGATTGCCTGACAATTTGAAACTTCTTGACTAATATTTGAAAAAAATAAATAAATAGTTAATTGGCTATTGACGCACGGTTTCTGCTGCCTTAAGGACTATTTTGACTGGAAGTAGATTTTTTTATTAATGATATAGCACTTGTATTTAAATAAAGATAAATAATAGTCGTGTGCAAAGAAAATTAATCAGATATCTTTATTTAAAACATGGTAAGCTGCATAATGCAACTGTGTTGGAGCGGCTGGGGCTCTGTGTCCCTAACAAATACGTTTGGCGCCGACGTCGCCCCCCGCTGCTGGAGGTGCCGACGGCGAAAACAAACCTGCTCAAGGAGTCGCCCCTGACGCGCGCACTCCGCACTCTTAATATTATAAACAATAGCTTAGATCTGTTTATTTGTTCCCTGAGTGAATTTAACAGGTAGCACTAGCGGTTATTTGTTATAGTAATTGATTAAATAGTAACTTTGTGTAATACTTTGAGGTTAAATAAGCATATGGGCTGTACTGTCGCATTGGGTAATAAATCCTGTAATGGTAGTATAAGTTAAGTAAATAAATAAATACAAATACAAAATAATGTTTGCATACCCGCATGCAGGCGGAATAAACTCACTACCATAATTTTAAGATCTTATTTTGTAAATTGTATGCGTAGCAAATAAATGTTTTGATTTTGATTTTTTGTATATTTTGAGTTCATTTATATTATTTTTCTGGAAGTCACACACAGTACAGGGTGTTTGGTCCATCGTGTGCTAAATGAAAATGGCTTATAATGGGGGTTATTAGCAATCATTTCTGCCTTAAATTTTTTTTGGCCCGGCAAATGTATTATATCAAGTTTTTATTTATTTTTAAGATAAATTTCTGAAATTTAGCATTTTAATCATAAAGGTATTTTATATAAGTATGATATTTTGTCTGCACATTTGTTTTGTACATTATTATGCATTATTTTGCGGTATTAATAACATCAAATTAACAAATACATGCCATCTAGTTCTTTTTTATGTTAGTGACCATTAATGTTTTAAATAATATCTTCTTTAAACTATGAGTCAGATATACTTTTCCCAACATTATTGAAATTATATTATATTACTATATGCTTCAGCGTTAAAGAAAGCACTTGTTAAATTAAATAGGCTTGCCAATGCGCCGGTGGCCGGGTAGTTTAGGCATAATCATGCCGGTCCGGATGGTGTGGATCGCAGGTTCAATCCTTGCCTGACACATTTGCTTTCATCAATCTCGTCACAATATAATAATCAGTGTACTCCATCATTATAATTTTTCTTCATGTAGTATTTTCTAGGAATTATAATGCATTTTTCGTACTTAACTTTATGGTTTCCAACAGGTCCTGATAGTAACCGAGAACACCGCTTCCTTCCTCGAGCAGTCGGACGACAAAAACTCCGCCCCACTAGTGCAGACGGCGCCGGGGCGCGGCACTAGCACGCACCTGGTCGCGCCGGGGACCACGGCCGCGCGACACGAGCTGTCCTTCCAGTACAGGCATGTTAATGGTGTCTAGCTGCATAATCCTTTTTTTCGTCTTGTTTGATAATATTTATTTAATTTCCTTGGGCATTTAGAGGCTAAGTAAAAAGGTGAAAAATTAACTGGGGGATTACTTTCTCCCTCACAATCTCCCCGCATGATCGCATGAGTCCGTCACGAGCCCGCAAAAGCCATTTGTATGGGCGACGCATTTCGGGAAAAGCTAGACTAAAGCTAAAGCTTCTCATATTAAACTAAAGCTTCTCATATTCAGCAATTTTATATACTTTATGTAATTTATGTTACAATCATAATCCAACTAAAACAAACTAAGACCACACGTTAAAAATACTAAAAAATACGATATTGACACTCGAGTGAAATGGGTCACTTTCTCCCCTTGTATAACAATCTACCTACTTTTCCATCCTTAAGGTGGAAAGTGATTTAGTTTTATTTGCTATGATCAGACATGGAATTACAGATAGTTGAGTCACATCATATTATTAAAATAAAAGAGCTTTTTAATTTTTTTCCTTTGCTAAACAATAAAAAACGTATTTATTAGGATCGTTCATTTAAAATATATACAATTAGGCTAATTTTTAACAATTAATATATTCGGTTACCCACCTTACAGTGACACTTATTTTTTCATTTTAAAATGTCACATTTTCTTTTTGTCTTTCACATTTTTTTAGTTTGGCCGCATAATGCACAGATTAGTATGTAGGCGGAGGCGACTCGTTGAGGTTGTGTTGTTCATTAAAAATCTTCTTACTCACTCCCACCTATAGTTGCCCTCATAGCGCTATCTCGTGAGTCGTGAGGTAAATTAAATCTGGGATTTGACATAACCTGTGGTAGTTTTTGTAACAAAGATAGGTTGCGTGCTTCTACTAATATTATTGTATGTGAGAAAAAATCAATTGATATTTTTAACAAGGATTTCAAACGATGATATCGTCCGCGTTGTATGTACTCCGTTTTTTTCCATGCCGTAAGTGACCTTCTAATCATAGGTTTTATGTACCTATAACGACGGTTAATGAACTGATATGTTGTAGGTACATAAACTTGAGGTTTGATCTCTCGCCGAACAACATTATATCTCATCATCACATCTACAGTCACACAGCTAAATTTAGTTATTTTCCTTACAGTCGAAATGAAAAATAGTATGTTTAACTCGGGTGAAAGCACCCATTTCACTCTCGAATTATTGGCATTGAAACATCTTCAGTGGTATGGGTCACTTCCTCCACTTGAATAACAATCTGCTATTGAAACGGAATTTGACGGAAGAGCGAATAATGGTTTTACGTCGCTTACAAATTCTGCAACTTAAGTTAACACTGTGATTTCTAAATTGACAGGAATATAGACTGCCCTGTGACTCGCGAGGCGGTGCCGATGCACTATGGCGTGACGGATACATCAGTGTTCGACAAACGCGCGCCCGTCAACCACTTGGAAGAGGTGATCCAGGAAATTGATAATTGGTGAGTAACTCGCCTCAATCAAATCTAATCAATCAAAACACATCCTCGCTAAGGCCGCATGGTAGAGTTTTGCTCATACCTGGGTTTAGGCCAATGCCCAAAAGTGGCTCATTTACTGCAAACTTTACTTTTTCCCCTTATGGAGCGCTTTCTATATAAGTCTCTTAGTCCTACGTAAATAAAAAGCCTTAGATATAGGACTCATTCACCCCATTATTATTATTTCAGGCTAGATCGGTCCAGCCGCGGTGCTGTATCCGAGTGGCCATATTCACTGGTTACGAAGCATTGGCCCGAAACTTGGCAGTCGGCGCTCATGCAACCGCGGTGTGACGTCACCGTAAGTATCAAAGATGTTCTCGTAAATTTTTGTAATTACGTTATGTGTGCAATAAAAAATACTGTAATACACTTCTGGACACATCTATTGGCCCACCTTGTATTTTCAGTTTCGTTTGGTCCTAGCTAAAATTTTATATTAGGTCGAGCAAAAAGTTTTTATGCAGTTTTGAACCTGGTACAGTCGCCGTCAGATATATTGGAGCAAACAAGGTGACCAAATACTTCTGAACAGTTTAAAATGTCAATAAGTTCCATACACTACAAGTTACCATTAATATCAGGACACTCATAACTTCATTAATATCTGAGCAGATGTCAGTCAATAATTTCTATACACAGAACCAACCAATAATATCTGAACACTCACTTGTCTGAATTTATTTATTGCATGACACTTTCATGACAGTGATGACAATACTGAAAACTACAAAGCGTTACAAACTGCCAGCGTCATCTGACTATAATATAAACTATGAAAAGAGTTCCTATTTTAAAATAGTATTTATAGTTAAGTTGGAAGCACATCCTTCTTCAATTTTACTCGATTGCTCAGATATTTAAGACCGGCTGCGTAGATACATTTGACGTTATGAATGTTCAGATATTATTGGTTAGTCGTGTGCATAGAAGTAATTGACTAGGATCTGCTTAGATATTAAATAAGTAATGAATGTTCTGATATTAATGGTAACTTGTAGTGTATGGAACGTATTGACATTTTAAACTGTTCAGAAGTATTTGGTCACTTTGTCTGCTCCAATATATCTGACGGCGACTGTACATTTACAATTTCATTCAATAGTCTTTTTTTGAATTTCTAACACAGAATACAAAGAAACAAAAGACAATTTGAAGCCTGTTTGTTGATATCAAACAATCGAATACTAAGAAAACTTGGTTTTATTGGTTTACTTGGATTTAATTCTTGAAAAAGTGATTGATATCTTTGGTTTTGCAACAAACATTACTTTACATTAAGGTGAGGTTCTATCAATAATCTATGGATACTTCACCTGAAGTCGCCGCCCAAGCTGTGGCACTTATTCAAGCCGGACACAGCCAAAGAAACGTGAGTGCTCAACTTAATTTAAGTCGATCTGCGGTCCGAAATGTTTATCGGAGGTACCTAGAGACTGGCGGCTTTGTTCGTCGCCAAGGAAGGCCACGATCTCGGGTCACAACTGAAAGGCAGGATCGATTTATCGTGACGACCAGCTTGAGAAATCGTCACCTTACCGCCTTGAGATACAAAACCAACTTCGCGACTTCCACGGAGTATCTGTGAGCGCTCGAACTGTTTGGAGAAGGTTAAAAGAACGCGATGTGGTACCACACAAGCCAGCTAATGGGCCCAAACTAACGCGAGCCCACCGAACAGCGCGCTTTCATTTCGCACGCAGTCATTTAAATTGGACACAGCAAGATTGGAGCCGTGTCCTCTTTTCTGATGAGTCAAAAATTGTGTTACATGGCAACGATGGAAGGAAGAAGGTCTACTGACGTAAGGGAGAGCGTTTCACACAATGCTGCTTTGAATAGAGGGTTGCTTATGGCGGTGGCTCGTGAACTGTCTGGGGCGGTATATCCGCGAGCGGCAAAACTCAACTTGAGGTTGTTACAGGACCACGGCTGCCAACATTAAATGCTGAAAGGTACATTCGTGATTGCTTAGAACCTCACGTGATACCATACGCGGACTATGTGGGCCCAAATTTCCTTTTTATGCATGATAATGCAAGAGCCCATGCGGCCGGCATCGTCAGGGAATATCTTCGGGATGTAAACATCACAGTTATGGACTGGCCAGCCAGAAGCCCAGACATGAACCCCATTAAGCACATGTGGGACGAGCTAAAAAGACGTGTTAGGGCTGGTCAGCCAGTTGCCCAGACGATGCAGGAGTTAAAAATTGCCATAGAAGAGGAATGGGAAATGATCCCTCAAAATTTCATAGAGCGGTTGATAAACTCTATGCCTAATCGTATGAGAGGTTTAAAACTGCATCAAAAGTTTTTGTTCAATCTAGCAATCATATTTCGGTAGGGGCCATCGAAACCTAAACTCCAAGGTGTCACGTGACAAGCTCATTTGGACTGACAAATTGTAATAGCAAACTAGTTTTATTTTCAAGTTTTACCTTTAATAGATAGAGATTAGATTTTTCAGCTATTGTTACGATACATGTGTATTTGATTTGTTTTTTTTAAATGTTGTACTAATCAAAATTTTCAAGGCTTTTGGGTAGACACCGACTTCCACAGTTTATACTAGTTTGGCAGCCAGCATTTCATACATATTATATATAGTTGTGCGTTGATGCAAGGATTTATTTATTATGATTATTTGTATCACCAATGCGCAGATTGTTTTTTTTTTCATTTATTGCTATATAAACAGAAAACAAATTTGATACAATACAAAAACATCACGATCACACCACTAAGGTTTGTGTTGATGTTGCTACAACTCACATCGATATTACTGATTATAAATAAATAAATGAACATTAGTTAATTAATTATTTACAATAATATTATTGTTAATTGTATTAGACCCTCACTGGGAAAGGTTATAAATAAAATATCAAAATCATACTCATCTTAAATATAATCGCATGTCAGGGCCAAACACAATACAAACCAATACGTTTAGGCTTACAAATATAATTTCATAAACACTACGGGGACATTTACAATATTATATCACATCAAGACAACACGCAAGCGACGACCGACCGAAACGAGACGCGGGAAGGGAGGGGGCGCTACTGACAGACGTCATCGACTGCCATAGACCACGCAAAAAGGGACGTTCCGTTTTCGTTGGGCTAACAGTTGTTAACCAATATACTAAAGAAAAAGCTTGATGTTTAACTTGGATTTTTGCAATGAGATCTATACTTGTGAAATGTGAGTGTGTGTGACTTCCAGGTGCGGTACCAAGCGGTGAGCGCGGGCGGCGGCTGCTGCCTGGAGCTGCAGCTGTGCCCGCTGGTGCTGGTGTGCAACGCGGCGCCCGTCGCGCTGACGCTGCGCGCGCACGACGCCGCGCCGCTCTGCAAGCTCGAGTCGGGAACGGCTATATCGCCGCCGTCTGTCGTGCTCAAGGTGACATATAACGAACTGTAGTTGATCTCATTAAGATAAAATAAGAAACCAAAACTTGCACACGGGCGGGACTCGAGCCAGCAACTTTCTGGCTATCCGGGCCGTCTCTCAAGTCTGCGAGTGCGACGGCTACGTTAGTTCTTTTGTGTATGAGCTGTACGAGCTATCGTACATTTATGTAAATATGTTATCGCTTTCCACTATCATTAACAGTGTAGCGGCGCCTTTATATTATGACACCGCCGCGAGCTTATTTTGTCAATGCATCAATTTTATACTTTTAACATGATCAATTAAATCAGTGTATTAGCAGCACTCTATCAGAGCGGTTTGATTTATCATTCCTTAAACCCTCTTATCATATCATCCCTAAAAGTGTGGAACCCCCACATTTTTTTTGGTCCTTCGAGCAGTGAACCTAGCGTGCGGTTTGGTTCACAGCGGGACCTCGCGTATCATAATTTTGCGAAATCTATCGCGTCGCGAAGTTCCTGTATCAAATATCATCGAACGTTTTTTACTTTTCAATTAACTCAACATAAAAACAATTGTGACAGTGACCAGTGAAATTTGTGCGATAGTGGCTAGTTCTGACTGCCACGTGGACTATCATCGTTCCATTATCATCAACGGCGTGTCTTCATCATCACTCTGCGGGTTGGCAAGCTCGCAGCGTAGCAGCGAAGGGTAACTGGTCCTGACTGTGTGCAACTATCATCGAAAACAAGTAAGATCGTTCCTTTTATTTCTATCAACTTTAAATCATTTTAAAATGGAGGAACTTATTGCACGTCAAGCAGCACTTTATGAAAATCTTAAGCAAATACAAATCAACTTTAAAAAGGATTCGGATAGTCGTAAAACACCGGAGTATATCAAAGAGAGATTAGACCGATTAAGCAACATTTGGTCAGAGTTTGAGCATAATAATGCAGCCCTCGCGGAGTATCAAGAAATAGGGAGTGATGAACCATATTTTACACAAGATATTTTTCAGTCAGCACTTAAGATTTATCGTGTTACTCAAAACATGATAGCATCTTATACACCACCACAAACCGAACAAAATCAGAAAAATAAGGCAACTACGGGCACAGATCCAAGTGGTCAAATAGATGAATATCTAGCAGAGCAAAGAACGAACTTCAGAGCATTACGTCGACTAATGAGCAGCATAAGAATTGAAGATTTAACAGAAAAGTGGGAGTTAGAAGACGAACTGCGCAATTTACAAAATCGCTGGAATGCCATTGATTATTTACATTTAAAAATCGACAATATATTGCAAGGTGGTGATCTCAATTACGAAGATCAGTTTAGCACTTACGAGATTTCTTACAAGCGCTTAAAAAGGGCTATCAATCAAAAAATCGCTTCCTCAGCTCACGTTCATCAAGTGACACCCCAAATTGAGATTCCCGTTTTTACCGGCAAATACACATCCTGGCCTACATTTTTCGACCTTTTTACTGAGACAATACACAATAACAATTCGCTCAGTAAAGCCCAAAAAATGCAGCACCTTAAGGGAAAAATCAAGGGCGAAGCTGAGCGTCTTATACAGCATTTAAATATATCAGCCGAAAATTACGACACCGCTTGGGACATCCTAACACATAGATACAATAACCCTCAGGTCCTATTTACAAAACAAGTAGAGACCTTTCTCAATCAGCCGAACATTCAAAAGCAGACATCATTCGAAATCAAAAGACTTTATGATACTAGCATGGAAACCCTACACGCTATCCACAATCTAGGCGTGGATACTAACATTTGGGACCCGCTGCTCGTTCATATTTTATCAAAAAAGCTAGATCATGAGACTTACTGTGATTATAAAGAGTCGCGCAAGAACCCCCGGGAATTACCAGCCTTAGATGAATTTATGGAATTCCTTGAAAACAAATTTACAGCTCTAGAGCCCATAACTCAAAAGCGTGAATCATCAGCATCTTATCAACCAAAGCCTGCCTATAATCAAGCCAAGCAGACTTTTTTCAAACCCCATACCAATTACTATCAAGGCAAATATCAGCAAAGGACACCATATCAAGCAATTGCGACGACTACGCAAAATAAATGTCCTTTATGTACTCAAGATCATGATTTATTCAGATGCAAGAAATTTTTAGGCATGACGGCGGACTTAAAGCAAAAAACCGTATCAAGGTTGCGACTTTGTCAAAATTGCTTGTATCATCATTACAACAACAAATGTTTTTCTTCGAAAAGGTGCAAGG
This sequence comes from Pyrausta purpuralis, assembly GCA_963924145.1. Lineage (NCBI taxonomy): Eukaryota > Metazoa > Arthropoda > Insecta > Lepidoptera > Crambidae > Pyrausta > Pyrausta purpuralis. The sequence continues at coordinate 27,895,974 of OZ001647.1, forward strand.
ACTGCAACGGTGAGCACAATACATTGCTACATGATGCATATGCACGCGCATCGGTTTCCGATTCGACGAATATAAGCATGCCGCCATTTCAATCAGCGCCGCCAGTGTCTCATAATTCAACGAATGCAACGAAATCACCCGTCGAACGTAAGCCACACAATGTGAATTATGTCGCAAGCAATGACGAGGAAATTCTACTCACTACACTATTATTAAATATCAAATCAGCAGAAGGTAACTTTATCACGTTGCGCGCTCTCCTAGATCAAGGGTCACAAATTTCTTTGATATCAGAAAGTGCTGCGCAGATGCTAGGTCTTAAGCGCCACCAATATTCAGCATCTATATCAGGAATAGGTAACGGTTGCAAACAAAGCAAAGGCATTGTAAAGTTAGAGTGCCAATCCATCTACAAAAATTACGACTTTACTACACAAGCATTGGTAATCACGAAGGTTATTAATAATCTACCTTGCTGTTCCTTTAATAAGCAATCATGGCCACACATTGAAAACATCAATCTAGCAGACCCGGAGTACAACATCTCACGCCCCATAGACCTACTCCTGGATGCTAATGTCTATTCAGATATAATCATGAGTGGTCTTATCAAAGGTGTACAGGAGTCCCCCATAGCACAGCAAACTAAGTTAGGGTGGATTCTGTCGGGCAACGTGAAGAAATCATTCAATTGTCACGTTGTTATCAACAATTTAAGTGACATTTCTAAGTACTGGGAGATGGAGGACGTCACTGCATCTGACATTTCTACTCTTAGCAAGGAAGAGCAGTATTGCGAGGATCTTTTCAAGCAAACCACAAAAAGATTGGAATGTGGAAAGTATGAAGTAGCCATACCTATGAAGCTCGGCTTTGAGGAAAACCTAGGGCTGTCAAAATCAAAATCGGTTGCGCAGTTTCGGCAACTTGAACAAAAATTCAGCAAGAATGAAACTATGGCCAAACCCTATCGCGACTTTATGGCCGAGTACGAGCAATTAGGACACATGCGCAAGGTCGACACACGCCCTGGACCATCCTGCTACTTTCCTCATCACGGAGTTTGGAAATTAGATTCGGAGTCTACAAAATTAAGAGTCGTATTTAATGCGTCTTCAAAAACATCATCAAATTACAGCCTAAATGATTTAATGGAGCGCGGCCCTAATCTTCAGCAGGATCTATTAACACTTATTTTAAGCTGGAGGCAATATAAATACGTTTTAAATGCCGACATTGAAAAAATGTTTCGCATGATTTTTGTAAGAGAATCAGATCAGCAATTACAGAGGATTGTCTGGAGAGCACATCAAGATGAAGTCCTACAAGAATATCAGCTAACAACGATTTCGTTTGGAGAGAAAGCTGCGCCCTTTTTAGCAATGCGTACTCTCCGCCAGCTTGCTATCGACGATAGCGAAAAATATCCGCTTACTCCAGATATCCTAAATAACAATTTTTATATGGATGATCTTTTCTACGGGAGTAATTCGCTTGAACTGACGAAACAGGTTCAAAATCAACTGATTGATATCTTAAAAGGAGCAGGCTTTAACTTGCGTAAGTGGTCTAGCAATCATCAACAACTGTTAGAAGGACTCTCGGCAGATCAGATCAGTGCATCAGCAATCGATTTCAAGGACACTGAAACCACCAAAGCATTAGGTTTGCGTTGGAACTCAATAACGGATACCTTTACATTTGAAAACATATATCAAAATTGCGAAGACGACAACACTAAAACAAAACGGCAGTTGCTCTCTCAAATTTCAAAGGTTTTTGATCCCATTGGCTGGCTATCGCCTTTAACAATCAGATCAAAGTTATTATTCCAAAAGGCGTGGGCCACCGGGATATCATGGGATGAGGAGCTACCTATCGAAATCCAAGATGAATGGCATAAGTTAAGATCTGACTTGCAAAGCATAGACAAAATCAGTGTACCACGGCACTTCGGCAATACAGATAATATATATGAATTGCACGGTTTCTGTGATGCTACGGAAAAAACATATGCTTGCTCTGTATACATCGTTACTATCAACGATAAGGGTGAGCGCACATCAAGGCTGGTTGCCGCCAAAACAAAGTTGGCTCCGTTGAACAAAAAAATTACACTGCCGAGACTTGAGTTATCTAGCGGAGTGTTACTGGCCACATTAATGAAAAAGGTTTTGGAATGTCTTACGCGAACTGATATCAAATTACATGCATGGTCAGATTCAATGGTCGTCCTTGGGTGGATTCAAGGGGACATTTCAAGGTGGCATCAATTTGTTGCTAACCGCGTCCTACAAATAATCAATGTTTTACCACCGTCACTTTGGCGTCATGTACGGTCAGAAGATAACGCAGCTGACTGTGCTACACGTGGCTTATCAAGCAATCAGTTATTTAATCATTCGATTTGGTGGGAAGGCCCTGAGTGGTTGATCACATTCAAACATACAGATGCACCATATGTCAAATATCAACAACCAACCCTGGAAGCGAAAAAGCCCAGTGTGTGCACAGCCTTATTAGATCAAGACGTAGCGCACGACACTTCAATCATATCAGAATTATTATACAAACATAATTCAATTACAAGAGCGGCAAAAGTGATCGCATGGATATCGCGTTTCATTTCGCGCGCCCGGGGTCGGCATAATGCTGAAATGACAACTGTACTGTCGTCATCGGAACTAAACAATGCACTTCACACAATCATTAGATACACACAGGCAAATGATTTCAAGGATGACATAAATAATTTAAAATTATCAGGAAAGGTTCATATTAATAGCAGATTATCAACTTTAAATCCACAATTGGACAAAGATGGACTACTGCGAGTCGGCGGGCGACTATCAAACTCAAATGTTTCAGGGAAAAATCCGATTATCATATCAAATCAAGGCCGCCTAACGGAGTTAATTATCAATCAGGCTCACGCTGCCACATTTCACGGAGGTCCTAGACTGTCACTATCCTACATCAGAGATAAGTATTGGGTCCTTAGTGGCATGCGCACCGTGAAAAAGCAACTAAGGAGATGTGTGACTTGTCGTCGATTTAGTCATCAAAAACTTGATCAGATCATGGCTGACCTGCCAGCACCTAGAGTCACGCCATCGCGACCTTTCACTCACTGTGGAGTGGATTTCACAGGGCATGTGGAACTTAAGGCGAACAAAGGCCGCGGAATCAGGACAACTAAAGGATACATAGCTGTTTTTGTGTGTCTGACCACCAAGGCCATACATCTAGAGTTGGTATCCGATCTCAGCACAGCATCATTTCTTGCCGCATTCAGACGAATGTGCGCCAGGCGTGGAACACCAAAGGAGATGTACAGCGATAATGGTACTAACTTTGTTGGAGCCGCCAAACACCTCAAGAAAGAATATCAACAAATAATTCAGAGTATCAACACGGATTTCATAAATGTTATCAATGAGGTTGGAACGAACTGGCATTTTAACGCGCCAGGGTGGCCCAGCGCCGGAGGATTGTGGGAATCTGCAGTCCGAAGCATGAAATATCATCTGCGTCGTGTTATCGGCACACAAAAATTAACATTTGAAGAATTTACAACTCTTCTGGCACAGATCGAGGCTTGCCTCAATTCACGACCACTATACACCTTAACCGAAAATATTGAAGACCTCGAGGTATTAACCCCAGGTCACTTTTTGATTGGCGGTCCGTTATTATCAAGTGCGGAACCAGAATCAAGCAATATCACCCTTCCAATGAGATGGCAACTGGTTCAGTCTATGTCTAGAGGCTTTTGGAAGAAATGGTCGCAGGAGTATTTACAAACTCTTCAGACGCGTAGCAAATGGTTAAGTGTTAAAACAGACATCAAAATCAATGACGTCGTACTAATAAAGGATGAAAACCTTCCAGCAAGCAGATGGGGTCTGGCGCGCGTGATCGATACTCATCCAGGTAAAGATGGACACGTACGTGTCGTCACGTTGAAGACAAAATATGGCATTATCAAGCGCCCTATAACTAAATTGTGCCTACTTCCGGTACATAATCAAGAGCAATCATATATGAAGCCGGAGGCTTCTAACACTGACAAGCATGAAAACCTAATCAGCAGTTTATCAGCGAATGACGCCTTACCATCATCTAGGCGCACTCGTGCCCGAAAAAACATTATATCTGCGTATGCAATTCTTTTGACACTACTTTCGTTATTTTCATCAAGTTTACAGCTGCAAATATCATTGACCTCATCAGTGTTTAATGTAACTTATCTGCAAAATGACAGTCAGAGTTTATATTTTGATAAAATTACCAATCTCCAGCATATCAGAGATGAATGGAAACTCATTGTTTTTTACAATATGTCTACCTACTGGCAGGGGTTAGATAACATGGATCATTTCATCAATCATCTTGAAGAAGTAGCCGGTTCAGACCCTCAGTATAAGAGCATTATTTATCAATTGAAAAATGAAATACGAGAAATAGAACACTACAACACATTACTGCAGCATAAGTCGCAAATTAGGCAAAAAAGGGGGCTTATCGACGGCGTGGGCTATTTAGCGAACTCTTTATTTGGCGTTTTGGATCAAAGATTTGCTGAAAATTATGAAAAGGACATCATAAAAATCACACAAAATGAAAATCACTTAAAAAACTTAATCCGCAATCAAACTATAGTTCTGGAGGCAGAGTACAATGTGCTCAAACGTAACGAAAATAATATGAACAAGCAATTTAGTTTTATCAAGCAGCGTCTAAATAACATCACAGCGGAGTTGGGTCAAGTAACACTCGTTAATAAAAATGCTAACTACATCACATCGTCGGCTTTGACGGCTAGTATCATTCTATCCAATTTAAGGATAATTCAGCAAAGCTTATTGGATACAGTCACCGACATCAGTCATGGGCGCATCGATACGCATTTGATAACACCTGAGCAATTGAATAAACAAATCAATTTAATATCACGCTATATACAGTCTGATTTAAGTCTGCCGGTCGGAATAAATGCAATAAAAGATATCTACAAATTGCTGAGTGTATACGGCAGGGTTGTCAACAATTATTTAATTATAGAAATCAAGATTCCCTTAGTGAGCAGTGACATCTATCAAGTTAATAGAATAATCAGCATTCCACATAAAAGGTCGGCGAATTTATCAATTCAAATAACATCAAAATTACCCTACATAGCCTATAATATGAGAAAGGATGTGGTCATGTTATTGTCAGACAATGATCTCAGATCATGCGTTATAGTTTCGACGGAAAAACTCCTTTGCTCTTTCGACAAACCCATCTATGATCTTGCCCTAAAACAATATTTCTGCAAAATAAATATGATTGATGATATAACAAGTGAATCGCCCTGTATATCATCGCTTACTACATGCCGTAACCAGTGGGTCAAATTACACCACCAGAATTCGTGGTTGTTTTCTTGTTGCAACGAATGTACAGTTCGTATATTATGCACAGCTTCAGGAATGACAGTAACTAAACTCTATGAAAACGGAATCATAAACATTGGCCAAGGTTGCACTCTAAGGGGTGATTCGTTCTCAATATATGCTCATAATAACTTTCTCAACAAAATCTATATCAATGAAGAGATAAACGTTCCAGAAATATCACCATTAAACAAACTAATCAACACATCTATGCAGTTCGACTATCCGACGTTTGAAAATAATAATCATCAATATAATCAGATCAAGACTGGTTTGGAATCTTTGAAGAAATCACAGTCAGGACCACAGAACATAAAAAACGATAGAAGTAGTATTAACTCCTATTTGTATCAAAACCAGTGTGACCAAAGTAACACATTTGTGATTAAATCACATTTTCACGCACACCAAGAATGTCTTGTAGCGATTGGTTACCTTTCACTGTCAGATAGTTTTGCTACCCGACACTAGATGCCTCTTATTCACTATCAGATAGTTCCGCTACCTGACGATAGATGCTTTTTAAGAATCATTGATAGCTAGAGGTGGGACATAATTAACGATATTCATATGTCGATATTTTTGTTATGGGACATGAGACAGCATTATGTTTAACGATGTTTCTCTTATCTTCTTAATTATTACATCATAGCATCTTTTTAAAAAATATACAAATTGTCATTACTTCTTTATTCTAAGCTATAAATGACAAAAAAATACCAGAATAATGAGTTAAAGGCAATGTTCATATGAGAAGAGAAAAACGCACGTTTAAGAAAAATCTGTATTTATTTACAAGAGACATTTAATTTACATTTATTCACTTAATGAAATTTGTGCATCCAATTCCAAATCTCAAATTAGTTAGGAAAGCATTTAAACCATTATTTTATTGATGAAGGTTCTAGATGTTTTTCTCCTTCATCCAAAAAATACTGACTAGATTTTAATATTTTACATTAAAATTACGGGAATAAATTAAAACATAGTCATTTTAACTTCCGATATAGGTTTATTTTCACAAAAGCCATTACCGAACTTAAATAATACTCTTATTAAAATTCCATTTATTGCCCTTGGAATAAAACATATTTATTCAAAAGCTGTCTCTTTGATAGTTTGACTTGTATTTTTAGTATATGATGTATTCTTACATTAATATAGCGTTCGGCAATGGCTTTTATTAAATCAACTACATGGTTTGATGCAGGATATCCACCTATGTCATGAAAACTGATGTCTTGAAAAATGTTTTCCCCAATAAAGGATTTCAAAATTGTGGATATTACGATATTTTTTTGTATTTTAAACGTACGGCTGTCATAAGTTCGAAGAATGCTCTCTGTGACTTTACAAACTTTTACTACATCCGCTGATGGATATTTAAGTCCTCCTTTGTCTTTTGCTACTATAAATTTGTGCAATGAATTTTTGTCCTTCGTCAGCAGTGCGTCGACACAAATATCGCAATGAATTTTTTTGATTAAAATTTGAGCGATGTACCCTGCTATATAAGCTATAGCTTGAGTACCAAACTCAGATACATGCTGAAGAAGTTCGCCAACTTCATGTTCTTCAGTTTGAGTTTGTTCAGTTTCTTCTTCCGTAACACGTCTTGTCGTTTTATTAATCCTATCTACTGCTGAAGAGCAATTTAGTATCGATAATTGTTCCAAGGCAGTGCAGTTACCCGCTCCAGAATCTTTTAATTCAACGTGGACTAAAAGTTTCTTATATGCAGCCACGAACTGTCGCGCTGTGGGATTATTATTGGAACCTCCGTGTGCACGTATGTTACAAAACAAAAGTTCCAGGTGATCCTGGCTCAATTTATAAAATGGCAAATAAACGATAATTTTTTCCTGTATAAAACTTGCGTAAAGTTGTTTAAGTGCCTCTGCACAGCACAGAAATCCCAAAAATCCAGTTTTTCGAGAACTAGCTTTTAAGAGAGTATTGTTTTCCATTTTTAAATTGGACAGGTAACTACACGCCGATTTTAAAAAGTCGAAAATCTGTGTGGCATTATTTTCATTCAGTGCCTTTTTAAAGCCATATTGATGCAAGTTTCGAGAATTAAAAATATCAAACATGTTGTTAATAAGAAGCAAAAATTTTTCAGTAGCGGCACTGTCTTCAAAAGTTGCAATTTTTAATTCTTTTCTACAAAACTCCATAGCTTCTGCCACACTTTGGCTGAATAATTGAGTGGCCAGTTTTACTTTCATTCGTTGATTTTGGAAGTTAATGTGACTATGTTTTAATTTATTTGACAAATGAAACTTTTCACTTTCTTGTAATTCGTTTAATTCTACTAGATACTGCCAATTAATTTCATTGTTATCTTCATCAATAAATGTCTTGAACGCTTGGAATGCGTTCCTTATCAATTTTACCATATGACAGGGGTCTAACACAACCACAACCGGGGACTTAGATATCGGATGCTCAAATTTTATGTTGCCTTCCTGGAACGAGCAGCCCAAATTTTTTGCCATGGATAAATTGGCTGCGCAACCGTCAAATGTTAGTGCAATTATTTTTATGCCGGTATCATGGACAAGTTCCAGACATTGTTTTACAAGCTCAGACCGCTGTGCCCCGGTAACACCGTCTACTAAAAAAAAACCTACAGGTATTTTAAAATGTGCGTTTAAGGCAGTAACCATAAAAACCAAGGCTTCCTTGGCCTCTGGTAATTCGTCTCCATCTAAGCCGGTTCCTACATCGACATATCCATGGAATCTCTCCCCATCCCACTCAATTTTCTTACGTATAGCCATTTCATCTATAACTAATGTAGCCAATATAGGGGAAGTGTTTTTTTCCGCTTTTAACTTTAACGCCACAAGAGACTCTTTTGTGAAGCCAGGTTCTCCTCCTATATTGGCGTACCATTTTTTCAGGGTTTGCGGGTGGGGTAAACAATTGTCAAATGTACTTCGGACGTATTCATATGCTTTGGGAGAATAATAATGAAGAGTGAGAGCAAAACTCCGAAGCCCAATAGAATATTTTTCGGTCGAAGTTACTCCAGACGTTATTTTTTTTACTTGCCTTGAAATCAAATCATTTACCTGGTTAAAATGAAAATAATAAATTAATACTGCTTCATGCAAATACTGTAAATAAATGACAATAGAAGATATTTTCATACCGTCACATTTGTGTTTTTTAAAGTGGTTAAGTCTTCACTCTTCATTAAGAACTTGTCTTCCAAAGTTTTCAAAACATCTTCAATTTTTGAAATTTTTTTTCTTCAACCGGCAATTTTGAGCTCTTAATCTCCTGATCTTTAAATTCTTTGACCTTATTATTTTTTCTTTTCTTTGCAACGCTAAAGTCATTTTTTTTTTGCGGGGTGTACATGTTTGTGAATCTAGGTACGGCTCTTCTTGCGGTTTTTGTTTCGGCAAAGAAGCTTCTGTTGTAGAATCTGATTCGAGTTTGCGTTTTAGTTGAGTTTTATCGAATGTTGTGTTAGAGCTCGTTGTGGGCTTGTTTTGTAACTCTGTCTGCAATATCAAAATTATTTAAATAAAATGTTCATTTCCAAATAAAAAAAAGTCTGCAAAAGGTGTGAAACTCACTTACATTATGTGCTCAGACAGGTGTGGTGACGAGTTGCACATAATGTGAGTGCCATAGTATAGTTTTTAACGAAATAAATTTCAGATAGGAAAACTTACCTCAACAAAATGTAAAATATTACGGCTTGGTATAGCCGAATCGACTATATATCTCTTACCGCTTTTCTTTATCTCAAAATCGTTTTCCGAGAAATGTTCTGAGCAAATGGTGCATGTTTTTCCGGGAAACCAATTTTGCCTACCGGTTGCTTCAATCCACTTTTCTTTTATGAATGGATCTTTAGGGAACCTTAAGAAAATAATATTGAGTTATTAATTAAATATGTTTATTAATTTATTTAGATAAGTTATTCATTATATACGAAAAAAACAAAACAAAAAAAGGAAATCTCTGAAGCTGGAGGGCATAAAAAAAATATGGCAGGAAACGATAGCAAAAGTCATTTTAATTTGGCACGCGATGTACCAAAGATCCTGTATATTTAATTACCTTCTTAAACTTAGTACTTGGTTTACTATATTTTTTTTTGTATTTAGTTATTATATTTACATTTATAAAAAAATACAATTTATCAAACTTTTAAAAGCTTTACTTTTTTATGTCATACAAAAACAAGTATCGATAGCTAACTTATCGATATTTTGATTTGGTCATCCCCTAAATGAGTAGAATTTCGAAAATAAGTAAAAGTCAAAATATAGTTCCGACCTTATCTCTATGACTAGTGGATTGGTTTTAGGTTGTAATGTATATGGATTATTATTTTCTGCAAAATTTACAATTTCTATTGAAATAATGATATAATATTACTTACCGATGATATGTTACGCCTCCTTTGGATAAATTCTTTCTAGTGCTTGTGTTTTTGCACTCTAACACAGTGCAGGTCGGCATATTAAAAGTTTTTTGTCCGTACAGCAAAACGTCTTACTTGATTTAACAACTGTCACCGTCTGAAGCGCGTGGAAGGGGGCGGAAACATGAGATGCGCCAAGCTTGGCCTATGCGTCGTTTCACGGGGCCCGCCTACTTACTACTTCTACTCGTTTTTTATGTTCTGTGGTCAGGACAGTTAACTATACATGACGTACACCACTATACTATTTGTTACGTCATCATCTTCATCATACTTGTCGCCGGCAGCATTTTTGCATATGCAAAGATAAGGAGCAGGCGCTCAGAGCAGCGGACTCCTGAGGACCGCGACGAGCCGCAGCAGCAGCAGGGAGAGCCGGCGGGAGGCCCCGCGCGCCCGCGCGGAACAAGTGCTAGTGGAAGTGATAGTGAAGTGGCGAATATAACGCGCACGCAAAGTGTGTTAAGTGTAGACAAGGGTACCTCACCAATGGTAGCCCGACCAGTGCGGTTTATTGTGCCAAGTGATACCGTAGTAATCGATCAGGAGTTATAATTCAGACATTGACTTTTTTTAAATCATGAATTAGCTTTCTTACATTTCTTAACATTGTTTATTTTAAATCTTATCTTCTTCTGTTCTTTTTCTTGTGTAGTTGGCCAAGATGTACGAGCTATCGTACATTTATGTAAATATGTTATCGCTTTCCACTATCATTAACAGTGTAGCGGCGCCTTTATATTATGACACCGCCGCGAGCTTATTTTGTCAATGCATCAATTTTATACTTTTAACATGATCAATTAAATCAGTGTATTAGCAGCACTCTATCAGAGCGGTTTGATTTATCATTCCTTAAACCCTCTTATCATATCATCCCTAAAAGTGTGGAACCCCCACATGAGCCAAGGCTGACATCCCGAGCGCGACCGGCGAGTGTTTATCAAAAGTGAAGTACATGCATCAGCTTGACTTCTGTTAAATATTGTCCATATTTTGTACCGGAATTGACTCTCTTCACTCGCCCCTAACTCCCCATTAATGTACACTTATCATAAATGTATCAAATCACATAAATCTGTTTGCCTATGCTTGTTATGATACTGAGTAGTGATGTGCTGTTCCCGGAAATTTTGGGAATATTCCCGAGTAAGATTCCGGAAATATTCCCAAAAACTGGAAATTTGGGAAATATTCCTTATGTGTAAATAAATATTGTATTACTTTACGTTTGTTGTTCAACAAGCGTTAATTTCGCCTTAAAATAAATAGTGTATAAGTCAACTGCTTCTCATCTGATATTTCCCATTGTTTCTGGTAAATTTCAATAAATTATTAGTAAATAATAAATGTTTCTTGAAGTTATTCAAACAAAAATGTAAAATAACCAGGCAAGTACAAGTCGAACTCGCGCACAAAGGATTCCGTATCTACTTTACTAAGTATGTACGCATTTGTATAGCCCTTACATCTCCTGTAACAGTTAAGGACAAAATATAATCCAACTACTGATTACTAACCACGATTAGAAGTTGTAGTTAGTAATGATGATAACTTACTAACTACGTGAAGTAATCGAAAAAAGTAATTTTACATTATAATTACTATCCTCAATCTGTAAAATGTCAACGACGTGTCGATGACATGTTGACGACGTGTCGTTGGCAAAATGACGCTTTTGAATGTTAACTGCCGATGCGTCGAAGGCGTGTCGACGGCTTGCTGATGGCGAAAAAACTCTTGTAACATGTCGAAAATAACTTAAGATGTGTTGACAGCGAGTCAACGATGTGTCGATGACTTATCGATCAAATCAAATCAATTTATTTTCACAACAACAAACAAACTTTTAGTTAGGTACGTAGTCAACTTGGGCTAAGTAGCTGATGGCTCATAGGCAATGTTATCTGTATTAGGAATCAGACAAGGAATATTCATCGAATTACATACAATACGCCTATTTTGAATACGAACTTTTTGGTCACTAACCACTTATACAAATGACATTCTAATGGAGATGATGGATGGATGGATGGATGTCATCTAATCGATGGAGGCAAGACACTTCTAACATGTTAAAAATCGCGGCCGATGTGTCCACGGCGTCTCGATGACATGTCGACAGCGTAACGATGACATGTCGACAGCGTGACAACGGCATGTCGATGATGGAATAAAGCTTCTGAATGTCAAGTCCCAATCGCCTTGCAAAATGCTTTGCTACAACATAAGAAATAGCATTATAAGCCGCTGTTAAGTTTTAAAGATCCTATTTTCTGACCGTATTTCACTTTTGTGTCATTGGAAACTTTGGGAAAAATTCCGGGAACATTGTTAATATTCCCAGTAAATTACTGGAAATTGGGAATATTCCCCGCGGCCATCACTAACCCTGTGTACTTTCCTGCAGAAACCGTTCTTCCTGTCCGTGGAGATGGGCCGCGAGACGTTCGTGAGCTGTCAGCTGCAAGTGAGCGACGCGCCGCCCGGCCGGTACGCCGCGCCGCCCGCCGGCCACGTCACCTTAGACCGGCCTTGTCATTTCGCCGTCAATTGCAGCCAGAAGGTATTTTTGTATGATTAGTTTTTTTAACTAATTCGTACTATTTTCTGATGTTTTATTAGATGGACCAGAATGACAGCTTCAAGTTAACTTTTGGTTTTTAAACGGCAAATGTTGTTACAATTCAATTGTGCTCGATCAATTTAACTTGGATATGAGTTTTCAACGACTAGATTTTTCTCAGCGGAATAAATGAATGAAAAACTTTAATAATAAAGCTATATATAAACGTAATATGAAATTGAATGAAATTGAAATTTTCGATTATTTAGGAACAACACCATACAAAATGTGGTTTTGGTCAGCGACGAGCGATTCAGGGGTTTATACGAAAAATACAGATGCCTATTTTTTTTAAATGCAAAAAAGCCTACAAAATCTGTTTATTAATGCGATACAGCGAGCGAGTCAAAACTACCAACAACAGGTAGCCTCTTCGTGGATTACAAGCTACAGCGTAGTGTTTCGTAGATACGTGCTAGTGAGATTGCCCGGCCGGTATGTGGAAGCAGCAATGCTGACGGTGACGAATAGTTTGCTCAGACGTGCTATATGCCATTCCGGTCGGGCCGGAATTAGTTTCTGGGTTTTCCTGACTTGAAAATAGAGAGTAAAAAATAGAGTGTGTCCTTGTGCCGCCACTTGACCGCTGTGGCCGAATACTACTATGAGGCTATTATTTACTTTTGAGTATACAGCCTCTGGCCTAGTTTTTTTTTATGATCTAAAAGTACATGGGTTCATTAATGTCTATTTAACTGCGCATAATAAATACTTAGTAATTTTATGCCCTACAGGTGGCGCTACTGACGATGTACTACGAGATCAAGGAAGAGATCAACGTGCTAGGCGTGAGCACAACCTACGTTCTGATCAACAAACTCGACACCGACATACTAGTGAGTGCTTGTACGATTATCATTTATTTAAACAATGCTTTTATGATTGCTACAACACATATCTTTTTATTGGTGCATGAAAACGAGGCTTGGAGTTCGTAATCAATTATTACCGTAATTCTAGAATGCATCCCCATCGTTTGCATCGATCGACTGACTGCAAATAATTATTTAGTCACCCTAAATTTCTACTACCTCGTTGGAGTAGTAGTTAGTAATGCTGATTGTTGCCCAAAGGTCATGGGTTCGGTTTTCTGTCTTAAAAATACTCGGAAACAGCTCTGAGTCAGGAAGTCGGTGATGACGACACCTCCGTGCCTCGGAAAGCACGTTAAGCCGTTTGTCCGGCGCCTGATTTCTCAACGGTCATGTCCGACTGCTCGTCTCATTGAATAATGAGAGTGGCCTTGTGTATTTCTCACACACTTTAGAACTCTAAACAATGTTCCGCGCCGATGGCCAGTCTCAATTGAGATTGACCGCCGTGATTTGAAGGACGTTATTTTTACTTAAAACACTGGTGGTAAAAAAAATTTGAGCTAGACTTATCTGTCAGGTGAACCAATCTATTTACTTTGATAAAATTACTAATTCTATGTATAGGTGTCGCCAGTGGCTGTGCCTCTGGATACCGGCCACGATGTAGAGCTACGGCCGAAAACGTTCAAGACGGTCCCGCCTACCTCTGATGACAGGTACATCATCTTTTATGTTGTGGATGTGGCTTGTGGATCTGATCGTCTTGTTTTAGGCATCTTGTTTTATTTTATATGCTTAACGTACTTTGGTTACTTACTTTTGTTAGTATGTAATAGATCAAAATGACTTTTGGTTTATTTGACATGAAGTGATGTATTTTAATAATCCTGGAATTATATTTTTATCAAATGAGTTTATAATTTGAATATGTTAGAATTGTATTGTTGTAGTTGAATTTGTGTTGTGCATACGCTTTAAAGCATAAATTGTAAATATTATGAAAAAAAATTATGTTTGAAGAATATATTATTTAATAAAATATATAGAAAGTGGTAAAAAGTTAAAGTATTTAAAACAAGAGATTATTCCGATAACAAGGTAATAGACTTTGGTTTATTTATACAAGTGCCTTTTTACGTATTGTGTGGGTGTTGTGGTACCACCGTTGTGTCTGATTTCCATAAAACAAGTTACTTACTTTGGAATCAGTGCAATTGATTGTCCAATATTTACGTATTTCGTTTATTTATAGTTCTGTTTAATGTTATACATTTATTCTTTATCTTAATGAGTAAAATCGTGTTTTTGAAAACATACATCACGAGGTTAATTAATCGCGTATAATTGAATAGTTTGATCACCATTAGCAACTATTGCAACATTAGAAAATATAATAGTGTCAAATTGTCATTCTATCTAATGAAAAATCACAGTGTAATGGCATTTCACTAAACTGTATGTATGATAGTAGCATCCCTGCCGTTCTCGCCTTTTCAAGCGTGCTCACGTTGACAGAGCTAGTTTACCAAAGTTGTGCGTGCGATGTGTTGTCAGCGTGGAAGGCGTGCCGCTGTGTCGGTTCTGGGTGCGCGGCCGCTGGCGCGGCGGCGAGCAGAGCGAGCTGGGCGCGTTCCTGTGCGTGGCGCTGCCGGCCGGCGAGGGCGCCGCGCCGCTGCCGGTGCCGGTGCGGCTGGCCGGGCCGCCGCGACGACGCGCGATCGCGCTCACAGACGATAACGGACGCTCGGTGAGTGGACCAATGCACGTGTACACGTGTACACCGTAGTTAACCCATCAACAAAAAACTTCTATGTGTGAGAAACAAAACATTTAGATTCGGTGCATGATAATTGCAATTGCATAGGTGCGTACGCTTGACATCGTGCAACGACTAGAAATAATTTTGTTTTAGGCGTTTTTTTTCCAAGCTTCACAAAGGAGTTCCTCTGTTTTACCTGTATGTTTGTGTATGTAGTATATGTTTTTATGTACGTTAGTCCACGAATTTCGTGTTTGGCTGAACTGATTATGATGCAGTTTTCACTTAATTAGATGTTACACTGAGGAGAAAATTTGACTAACTATTTTAGTTCAATTAGGAACATTGTATTTTAAACAATAAAAAAGACGAAAAAAAATGTTTTTCGGATGGTTTGCATTTTGCGATTACCCATACCTTAATACTTCTCTACCGATTTTGATGAAACTTACACTACACCTTAACTTACTCTATATCCTATGTTGGAAAATAACCGATTAAGAAAAAAAAAACATCTCGCTATAACTTCTCGTTTTCGAGTAATCCGTGAACAAACATACAAACAAACATACAAAAATACATATACTTACTAAATTTACAAACGTATTTTGAAAGTCAAATATTTAGACGCTATCACATACATATACATTACATTGATTGCCTACCTTTTTGAAGACGATAAAATGGATTTTAAGACGTAAAGTCTTGTGCAGCTATAGGTACTATAATCACGTTTTTATTTCCTAAATAAGCTCATCCTAAAAAATGTATCATTTTCATTTCGTTTCTCCATTATTTCGTGGCTATAAAAGCAGCTTTTGCCCTCGCCAGGTGCCGATAGTAGTGACGCAGGTGAAGCAGGACGGGCGCTGGGCGGTGTGCGTGGCGCGCGACCCGTGCCCGCAGTTCGTGGTGCACAACCGCTCCGGGCGGGCGCTCGCGCTGGCGCAGCCCCTCGCCGCGCAGGACGAGCCGGCCGCCGCGCCTGTCGCGGTCAGTGTACAAAAGTCAAAAGACAAAAATAATTTATTCAATTTAGGACTCCAAATGCCACGAACGTCAATAATTAGTGTAATATCAATTAATTATGGCCCGTATGGGGCTAGAACATGTCAACTTATCTTTTGGGCCCTACTAGCGCTTCGAGACAAGACACAGACAATTTGGCAAGTGCTGAGAAGAAACGCCGGAACAAACTCAGTCACCACAAGCTACCTCAAAAATGATACAAATCAAAATAAACAGGTAGGTACATCAGTTTGGTGCGGGCTGGACTGTCCATACATTTTCGTCATTAAGATAGTCTTGAATTTTATAATACCCCTACGACATTAGGGTAGTTTCGACATGTAACTTAAATTATGAATAGGTAGTTCGATAACATTATTAAGTATATTCATAAAGATGAAATAAGAAACCAAAAATTTGCGCACGGGCGGGACTTGAACCAGCAACCTTTTGGCAAACCGGGCCAAACGCTCTTACCAATTGAGCTACCGTGCTGTTAGTCCGACCGCAAATTTTTGGTTTCTTATTTCATCTTTATGAATATAAAATATGTCACTGTGAGTGTTAAAAACATTCTAAAGCATAGATAGCGAAGCGACATCAATTTCCAAGTTGAATTTATTCTGTAAAGAATAACTGCTTGGGCCATCTGTTTCATAAACAGACGGCTAGATGGCGCTAAGCGTCACGCAATTGACGTTTTCATAAGAAGCCACAAATTTCGCAGGGTCGGACTAACAGCACGGTAGCTCAATTGGTAAGAGCGTTTGGCCCGGTTTGCCAAAAGGTTGCTGGTTCAAGTCCCGCCCGTGCGCAAATTTTTGGTTTCTTATTTCATCTTTATGAATATAAAATATGACACTGTGAGTGTTAAAAACATTCTAAAGCATTATTAAGTATATTGTTGAATAATTTCACACAATTTCCCAGGAATGAATTCATTGTATTGGCTAACCTGAAGTTTGGAATAACAAGTTTGTTTTTATTTCGTGTGTTATACGAATGTATGCCACTTTTTTCATAAAAAAAAACTATTTTTTTGCGTACGTACATGATATTATCAAATATGTATTGAGAAGCGACAGTGATTATGTTAATTTTCTTAAAGAATTCTCTCAGGGATTCGCGGGGACTAACTTTGTAAATGGCACGAATGGCTCTTTTCTGTAAAATAAAGATGGTATCGATGTCCGCAGCAGAACCCCACAAGAGAAGACCATAAGACATTATACTATGAAAGTAACTAAAATACACAAGGCCTTCTATTTCAACATCAGTCAAATGTTTTTTTTTTCTAACCGCAAAGGCAGCTGAAGCGAGTCTCCCAGCCAGAGTGTCAACGTGTGGTCCCCACTGCAATTTCGAATCCAATGTAATGCCCAGAAAAACAGTGGAGTTGGATACATCTAATGTTTCACCGTTGAGTAGAATTTCTGTGGTAGCTTGCTTCACGTTAGGCATGGTGAATTTAATACATTTAGTCTTTTTTGTATTAAGAAGCAAGTTATTGCTAGTGAACAAATTTAATACCTTAGAGAGAGCTCTGCTAACATTGTCAAGTGATTCTTCGCCTCTTCTTGATTTGCAGATTAAAGAAGTATCATCAGCAAACAGAACTATCTCACAGGAGTCCTTTGAATAAAAAGGAAGGTCATTAATATAGATCAAAAACAGCAAGGGTCCCAATACTATGTCGCATATGTGTGAACGCGCTGCTGAAACGCAAATAAACTTCTTCGTAAATATCCTCTGACTTATTCAGAGTTTTGAGCAACATTGGTCACTCAATATTACGCAATAACATTCAAAATGAGATTCTTGGTATAATTATTGTACGACATCGTTTGACGGCTGTTTCCGCCGAATCGGTAGCAGCGATCCACCTTGTCTAAATATTAAGTGATAAAATTAACTCTTTGCCCATCTCACTCATCCTATAGGTCACGCAGAAAGATTGCAATGGGTGCAGGAGGAAATTGTAGAATAGAAATTAAAGGATGCAACAAAATATTATAATCTCCATATAATATAAATGAATCCTTATTTCCCTTGGTCACGACATAACGTGAGGACGGCTGCACTGATTGCTCTTTTTTTTGTTTTATTTATTATTGTCAGATGAAGGTTTTATAAAAGAAAAAATAAGAAAGTTGCTTAAATAATTAGAAAAGTTGAGAATATTTATTTCTTAGCGGGGCCGGGGGTGAAACAAATATCGCTGGGCAGCTAGTGTGCTATAATAATATAACGTATGCCTTGTGTACTTTTTTAACAATTCTTTAGTTTAGACGCTTTTGTTTTTAGAAAACACTTTAGTTTTTTGATCAGGATTTTGAAATGAAATGAATGTTTATTTGCGTTTGGAAAAGGTTACATTTGGTTTGGTTGTTACTATTTTCATTAAGTTCAACTTTTCCAGCCATCTATGAATAGCATGCAAATACATATTTTTTGTTATAACAAGTGACTATAAGTACATTAAATCATGAAATTCAATCAAAATTAAAAATAATCATTGGAATGTCTGTGTTTATAAAATGGAAATAAATAATATCCATACATAATATGTCACATAAAAAAATAAAATCATAGTTACAAAAAAAACAAGACCTAATGTCATATCAAATTCAAATAATCATCAACATTATAAAAAAAATGCTGGTCGCCTTTAAATTTGTTAAAGGGCAAGTCTTTTATATTTTGAGGTATTTTATTAAATATGAGCATACACATCCAGTAGCAGTTCTTTATAAATCAAGCACTATTGGGAATCAGGTCAGTAACAAGTCTATCGCCAATTCTGGTATTACGCGTGTACACATCTTTCGCTTGCCTGAAATAATACATATTTAGCTTCACAAACTTAGCAATTTCAAGGATGTACAGACATGGGTTATACGTATAAATGCGTTGAATTTCGCCGGGCGCGCAACTATAATGGCATTTGTATGCACAGGTAGTGCAGGAGTGCGCGGGCGCCGTGTGGCGCTGCAGCGTGCGCGCGGGCGGCGTGACGCACTACTCGAGCCCGGCGCACTGCGCGCGCTACCCGCCGCCGCGCGCCGGCCACCCGCCCGCGCCCAAGCCCGAGCTGCAGTTCCTCTCGCTGGCCAGGGAGACGGGTGAGTCTGTTATCTTAATCAGACCGGACCTTGGATGAATTAACCACTGGATATGAAACGCAAAACCGAATATATGAAAACATCATCAACTAATTTCTGCGGGGCGGTGGAAGCTTGTGTCAATTTACATACATTTAGTACATAAAAGTGTCGATAATTTTTTATCGATATGAGTTGAACGAATGAATAAACGAATCTTTTGTAAAATGATATTTTATTTTTATTTACTAAAACAATTAATTACATCATAAACCATCAAATGAACAATTGAAACATAGAACGTCGTTTAATATGAACGGTCTGGCAAGTAATGCTAACTAGATCTTCCTAAGACATTTTGAAATAGCTCGTATTGCACCATTAAAATCCTTCTATGGAATAGTTAAGCAATAGATTTTTGGCGTTGGAATTAAATCACGCTTGTTTTAAAATGGATATCACATTTTCGGTGATGTTTTGTGGGGATCCATTTTACATTCTCTTCGGACGGCCTCTACCCACTTTATTTTTCTTAATAGATGGACAGGAAATATGAAATTATATTATAAAGATGTATTGTCATATAATATGAAATTTAAAATTTAAAAACATACTGTTGTATTTTTAGATTACCTTAATCTACTCGAGTGAAACATTTAACAGATTTATAATTTTATTTTAAAAGTATTTATATTAAAATAGTACGTTTATCCATATAATTTATCGATAATTGTCAAGCACAATTAAAACTAAACTGACAAGGGAACGAATGATGAACGTACGACAATCCTACCGTATAGAGTATACGTCTTCTTGTTGATTTTGTAGTAACTGACCACCCCATTTATTTAATGGCAATGTAAAACAGATTTCACTATTTTCAAGAAAAATTAACAGCTTTATTGGGGTAAAAAGATACTTACGGACGAGAAGAAATATTTTTTGACTTGCCGCTATAATTTTTGCACAAAAATACACACTTACCTATTTTTTCCTACAATGTTTCTCACTGAGCTCTATCACCGTACTGACAAGGCGTCACCTGTAAGTAAGGCCAAAAATCCCGCTTCGATGCCAAGGGGGCACAAGCGAAATTGCCCGTCATTGCGCGTCCTGTGGTTTTTTCGTCCAAGGACCAGACTCACTGGATCTGATTCTATATACCACTATCTCAGACGTATTTTAAAAGCAGCAGAAGTATTTTATAAGTTTGCCGTGTCTGTCTGTAGTATCACTTTTCCCAAACGAATGATTCGAATATGGTTTGTTTTTTGTGTCAATTTTGACCCGTGTGTTTTTAGCCATGTTACATGAAAATGTGTTCAACAGGTATTTTTTGTGACGTTTTAAATTTAAAATATGATGAATTAATTATTGTAAGTTTATTTTACGAAAGCAAAGCATTCCTCAAGTTCGTTATTCTTTGCTTTTCTTGTATTGTATACAATTACGACATTCCTTTTTAACATAATGATTTATTTTTAAATAAGAAAAAACAATCAAAAAGTTAATTAGACAATAATGTTACACACCGGCTCCACTTTCTACCACTACACCAGACGACCCGTCTGGTGTAGTGGTCGAGAAATCGCCTACTACGCAGCGGGTGCGGGTTCGATCCCCGCACAATACAAACATTTGTGTGCATGAACATGTCTGTTTGTATTGGTCTGGGTGTTTTCTATGTATATCATGTATGTATTTACAAACAAAAAAGTATTTAAGTATTATATCCGTTGTCTGGCACCCATAACACAAGCTTTGAGTAGCTTACTTTGGGACTAGATGGCGATGTGTGGGAATATCCAAAGGATATTTATTTATTATATATTTATTTATAAGCTTAGTGTTCCAGAGGCCTATAGGCTTTTAGGCTTTTTTTAAGGCAAGCCTATGAATTTGGGGCTAATGCGGAATAAAAGCCTAAAAAGTCTTTAAGGTCTTTAGGCTAGGCCTTTTTCATAGTCTTTTTTGTTCAATCGATGGCTATAAGCTTTTTAGACTTTTTGTAGGCTAGGCTTTAAAGAATTTTGGTCATTTAGGCTAGGTCTATTTTATTAATTATTAATTCTATATTGCACAACCAACAATTTGTACAAAAGGCGAATTTAACGCCATATGGCATTCTCTACCTGTCATAACTTTGGGCTAAACAGAATTGTTCGAGTATAATAATGGTCAACTTAACTTTACCATATTATATCGCCCTTATGTCGGGGGCATAAGCGTTAACTTTGAGTGTCTGAGTGTTAACCGTACATCGGACGAGTCAGGCGAGCACGTATTTGATTTTATTCAAGCAACGTGTGCATATGGCACTGTGAACACATCATGACTCGTTAACTCAAACTACCCTAAGATACATTATCTTAATATCATATATAACATCTAGGTAATTATTATTTCCATTTTCAAATAACAATCTTTTTCATTTTTCATCAATTTGAAAAAAAATACTATACAAAAATACGTGTTTTATTCATACTAAGCCATAACCTGAATAATGGCTATAGCCTTATATTAAACCTACTACTCGAAAAAGACTTAAGTCTGAAATTAAGCCTAAAAGGCTATTTAGGCCTATAGGTTTTTTTTTAAACCTATAGGCTTTTTAAAATGAGTAGCCTTTTAAAAGCCTAGTAGTCTATCATGGCCAGAAAAAAAATAACTTTAAAAAAAGTAAAAACCGACTTCAAAACCTAAATGCACTAAAAACTCTTAAACAAACTCTTGACTATTTAAAGGAAAGGAACCCATTTTAGGCAAACAATTTCTTTTTTCCGGACATAGCCTTGAGAATCAGTAAGCTTAAGTGGCAGTGGGCAGGGCACATAGCGCGAAGAACTGATGGCCGTTGGGGCAGGAAAGTTCTAGATTGGAGACCCTTCGACCAAAGACGCAGCGTAGGACGTCCACCAACAAGATGGACAGACGACCTTAAAAAGATCGCAGGATCAAACTGGATGCAGACCGCTAGTGATCGGTCGCTGTGGAAAGCCGTGGGGGAGGCCTATGTTCAGCAGTGGACGTCCTTTGGCTGATTATGATGATGATGATGATTTCTTTTTGGCGTCGGTGCTGTGATAGTTGATGCTTGATGGTCAAAGTGATGGACTCCAAAAAGAAATTGTTTGCCTAAAATGGGTTCCTTTCCTTTCAATAGTCAAGAGTTTATTTAAGACTTTTAAGTGCATTTTGGTTTTGAAGCAGGTTTTTACTTTTTTTAAAGTTAATTTTATTTCTTCATTTTTAGAGATTACAGAAGAATGAGGGGGGCCACCTTATGACTCTGTTTTTTATGGAGCTACAAACTACCTATTATAAGTTCTTTCATTATAATTACTGAACTCCTAAGCGTTTAGGAGTTCCACCATCAGCTCAGCCCCACAAGATGTTGACTATTAGACGAAACAACATGTCAACATTAAGATTCAAGTAAAGAAACACTATACGTGCCTTTAAAAAAAAAAATGGGACCAACTAGAAGGTATACCCTCTAAGTAGGCGAAAAAATTTTCCGAATCGGTCGACAAACGACTGAGATATAAGGTAACAAACATACAAAAAAAAACATACTGTCGAATTGATAACCTCCTCCTTTTTTGAAGTCGGTTAAATAGAACTAATAGGCTTAATTTTAGGCCTAAATGCCTATAGGCTCCGGGAACACTAGCTCCACTAGGCTGTGATGCCTGTATTACGGGCAGCTTTTATGATTTTACACTTGACCATTACTGTACTTACTCACCCGTGTGGTAGAACAAAAAACTGGAAAAGCTCAGAACCACCACACGCCGTATATTCAACCGGGCCAAACCGTGCAATTGGGACCAGTACGGCAAGGCCCTTACAGAATATAACAAACAAATCAGAAAAGCCAAAAGAGCTTCTTGGCGACGCTTTTGTGAACAAATTGCCCAAACCCACAAAGGAGCAAGAATTCACAAAATACTCGCTAAGACCCCAAATAAATATCTTGGTCTACTTAAAAAGCCAGATAACACATTTACGAAGACTGAGATGGAGACTCTAGATCTCCTTAGGTCTTCACACTTTCCGTGTTCGTACCAAATCGACACACAAAGCTTCACCCAAAGGAATGATGAATCTATAGGGCTAAATGCTCAGACTAGAATAAGGCCGCTAATATCTTTAGGCCTAACCAGATTAAATGGGCTTTGGAAAAATTTCAACCATTTAAATCAGCGGGAGAAGATGGCATTTTCCTGCTCTGCTGCAAAAAGGAAATGACCTGCTTCTTCCACATCTGGTAAAAATATTTAGAGCAAGTTACACCTGGGGTACTATACCAGAACCATGGAATTGGGTCAAAGTACGTTTTATACCAAAAACAGGGAAGAGAGACTACTCACAACCCAAATCCTTCAGACTCATAAATCTAACATCCTTCCTACTGAAGACCATGGAAAGGATTGTAGGCCAGCACATTAGGGCCAAATACTTAGTGGACAGGCCATTAAGTATCAACCAACATGCATACCAAAAGGGAAAATCCACTGAAACAGCTCGATCTAGTCGACAAGGTGCAAAAATCCCTAGAGGATAAGCAAACAGCCCTGTGTGCTTTTCTAGATGTTGAAGGTGCATTTGATAATACCCCTATAGAAACCATTCTTAATGGAATGAAGGCAAAAGGGATAGATGAAAGCACCATCATGGGTAAAAAACATGCTCTCAAATCGAGTAGCAAACATTACCCTCAATGATTCAAAGCTTGAATTCCTTGCCACGTGAGGATTTCCACAAGGAGGAGTACTGTCTCCACTTCTATGGACCCTAGCAGTAGACCAACTACTTGTTAAGATGGCAGAAAAAGACTATGATACACAAGGCTATGCTGATGATCTAGTGGTGATCATCAGAGGTCCTTGCCTCAGCACAATTTCTAGTCTAATGCAAGGCGCTCTCAACACCATAAGTAAGTGGTGTAGAGAAAACGAATTATCTATCAATGCAGATAAAACAGTGATAATCCCATTCACAAAGAAGAGAAAACTGGAAAAACTGGTGAATCCAAAGTTAAACGGTAAAATTCTTCCTTACTCTAGTGAAACCAAGTATCTAGGGGTAACGTTTGACCAAAAACTTACTTGGAACTCACACCTAGATAATATCATTCAAAAAGCCAAAATGGCTCTGTGGAGCTGCTGTCGAATGGCGGGGTCAAGCGGTTGTGAGACCAGTAATAACATATGCACCTGCCGTCTGGTACAGCAAGGTCAACCTAGCGACAACAATACAGAAACTGAACTGAGCAGCCTGCAAAGGCTTGCCTGCATTACAGCAACTGGAGCACTGTCTACGACACCAGGGGCAGCTTTGAACGCTCTGCTGGATCTAACACCTCTGCATTTACACGTACAAAAAGAGGCCGACTACTAAGCATGCCTAGTGACGACATGCATACGGAATGTAACTTTACTAAGCTATACTCCGTAAACATACCTTCTAGAGACAAATGGCTTGAGGGCCAAATGTCATTTAAGAAAGGTAGCCACGTCTGGTACACGGACGGATCCAAAAAACGAAATGATGTAGGTTGTGGGGTCTACGGAGAGAGGCCTAAGCTCAAAGTAAGTGTAAACATGGGGACTGAAACCTCCATCTTCCAAGCCGAGGTCTTTGCCATAAACAAATGTGCAGAGATAAACCTTGAGAAGAGACTCCGGAACTAACATATCTACATCAACTCAGATAGCCAAGCTGCATTGCTGGCTCTAAAATCCTTCGAACAAATGTCAAAACTGGTGCAAATATGTACTGAGACATTGAATGAACTGGGAAACACCAAAAAAGTCACACTTACATGGGTGGGTACCAGGGCATTCAAAGATTGAAGTAAACGAAGTAGCAGATGAACTTGATAGAGAAGGAGCCGATAACCCTCAAATCGGCGTAGAACCTTTCTGTGGCATCACCAAACAATGCGCCACTACTCTTCTAACCACCCTCTGTAAGCAAGAGGCTATTGAGTCGTGGAAGTCTACACAAAGACAAGAACACTCAAAAGCACTAATTCGAGGTTACAACGACAAAGTAGCTAAAGAACTGTTATAGTTCGAAAGATAAAAAGCTTGTGCAGTAACCAGAATACTAACTTGCCATTGCAACCTGAACAAACATTTGGCCAATATGAACATGACCGAAGTCGCTCTATGTAGATTCTGTAATACAGAAGAAGAAACGGTCATGCATATTCTCTGCTCATGCGGTCCGCTTATGAGCAAAAGAAGTATCCATCTCGGGCGGCACATCATGCACCCGGATGAGATATCAGATATCACGCTCCAAAGAATCTGGCAATTTATAGACTCAACGGGACTAAGCAGTGAAATTTAAATATAAGGGCGCCACAATAGATCATACCCGGTCGAGCTGGCAACATTAGAGCCCAACAACCAATAATAAATAATACTGTACTTATAAAATATACACATAACTCACAACCTACATAAGTACTAAATGTTTAATTGAAACCTGTTTTTTAATAAAATAGTTAATTTATTTAATTTATGAATGTGATTTTTAAATTTATAAAAATATTGTATACAATGTAAGACTAGCAAAGAAAAACGAATTAAGTTTATTTATCAGTTACATTATTCGTAACATTCCAGAGGGGGGTGTGTACGAGTGGAGCGCGCCGGTAGCCGTGGCGGACGGGGAGCAGCTGGTCCCCCTGGATGGCGGCGTCACCGTCAAGATGCGCGCGCGCTCACACCCGCACTCCGCGCTGCTGGAGCTGCTCGATGTGGACCAGGTGATGACATACAGAGCTGCTCGCGCCCGCCGAGGTCTATTCCTCTAGCTGTGGAACCTCACACTTTGTAGGCCTTCGCGAAGTAAAATATTTATTTGCGGATAACTTAACTGCAAATCGCAAATTTATGACTTCCGAATCCTAATTAAAAGTGCTGATTGCGCAGAAAAATTGCTACCTCAAAATATTAAGATCTTAGTAAAAAAATATGTTCGTTGCGCATTGCTATGTATTTATAAGATATATTTTTTTATTAATTCATATCTAATAATAAGTAGTGCTCAGTAATTTCTGTTACATATTTATTTCCAAGTTATCTTTTAGTTTAGTAATTCTTTTATCGTTCACTGCAGTATATTTAAAGCTCGTTTTGAAATTTAAATAAGGATTATTGATATTTTAACAGTAAAACCTTGACAATTGGTCAATTATTTTGCCTCGCATTTGAGCAAAAAATATAGTTTACTCTTTAAGTATATCTTCGATATTTTGTAGTAAACTAATTTATTGAAAAATTGTTTTTTTGCTGGAAATAATTTATTTTATACTCTGATTTTTATGGGGTAGACCAAAATGTCATTTGGAGGTATGCCTCTTTTTCATGATTTAAAAATGGTGTCGTTTCTTAGTACATACTCGGAAAATACAATTTATATTCAATAATCGTTAAAAAAATATTTGAAGTTTGAATTTGTGTTGCGCAAAAGTATGAATAGCATGAAATATTTTAACAGGGTTATTACAAAAACTACAAAAATAAAATCTGTTTTAAATCATGGATCCTACAAATATCATCACTATTTCTAATAATAATAATTAAGTTATCGGTATAGTAGGTAGTTTGAAGTAAAAATAGGTTAATTCATACATGAGTATGAGGTGAAAGTACTTCGTTCTTTACTCGTTACAAAATATTGTTTTATGTTTTACGTTTTTTATAGCTTTAGGTAACGTTTTACATGTATTTTTTCTTCTAATGAGTAAAATCACATTATTGTAAATTCATATCATAAGTTTAATTTATTGCGTAATTGAATTGTTACAACACTACTGGTACGACGCTTGCAATATTTAAAAAAAAAGTTTGATTGAAGGTGTCATTCTGGTCTATCTAACCACCACAAATTTCGCAAGGTCGAACTAACAGCACAAAAGCTCAATTAGTAAGAGCGTTTGGCCCGGTCAGCCTCTTGTTGCTGGTTCAATTCCCGCCAGTGCGTAAATTTTTGGTTTCGTATTTCATCTTTATGAATTTAAAATATGACACTGAGTGTTAAAAAACATTCTAAACCATTAAATAGCCAAGCGTCATCAATTTCCAAGTTGAATTTATTCTGTAAAGAATAACCGCTTGGGCCAATTGTTTTATTAACAGACGGCTAGATGGCGCTAAGCGTCACGCAATGACGTATCCATAAGAGACCACAAATTTCGCAAGGTCGGACTGACAGCGCGGTAGCTCCAATTGAGCTACCGTGCTATCGGTCCGACCTTAAGTAGAGCGTACCGTACCGTAGTACCGTAAGAGCGTTTGGCCCGGTCAGCCAAGAGGTTGCTGGTTCAAGTCCCGCCCGTGCGCAAACTTATTTCATCTTTATGATTATGAAATATGACACTGTGAGTGTTAAAAAGATTCTAAACCATTACATTATATATTTTTTCAAAATTTACACTCGCTTAGTTTAGAAGTTAGATGGTGGGGGGGGACGCCCATTTTACCACTTTGGAAGCGTCTAGACTTTAAAAGAAAGTGGTCTAAGAAACCTCTATGTCATTTTAATACCTCAACACCCGAGCGGTCGCATGAGACCGCATAACAATAGAATATCTATTGTGTCTCGTTCACATACGCTTGAGGGAGAAGACCTATCCATAGACACACGCACGTAGGTTTGACAAAAAAAAATTTTTCGGTTATAGTTTCATGTATGGGATTAAATATCATTATTTTACATTTTTCGTATCAGAATCTCAAGCGGTTAACAGGATACATCTTCCTACGAAATTTCAACAGTGTGATGCTTATAGTTACAGAATTAACTGGCTGTGAAGTGGTTAGTTTAGTTACAGAATTAAGTGGCTGTGAAATACGGACGGACAGACAGACAGACTTGACGAAACTACGTACATTCGGCTACGGAAACCTTAAAACCAGCAGTTTGCCTTACTACAATTAATTTAATCGTAATTTTTTGACACAGTTTTTTTATTTAACTATAATTTAACAACATTTTTTGCACTGTTGTGTTTATCGTGCACTATGTAATAAGAAACTCTATTATACCTATTTTAGGGAGGTTTTTTCTTTTGCAGAACGACATATCAGCAAGTGACATCAGAAAACGTCTTCTTGAGCCCTTCTTAGCAGAAACGTTAACACTTGATGTAAGTTAGAACACTTGAAATATTTTTGTGAGTTTTGTTATCCAAGCTTTAATATATTCGGTGGAGATTATTAATCAACAATTTATTTGTTACAGAAAAACGAAGTATGTGAGAGTGCGCCCAAGTTGACACGGACCAAAGCGGTAGACAAACGTAAGTGCCAAATCTTACTTCATCGTTTCTCTGAACCTCCCAATGTCAGGCGTAGAGATGCCGGCGCCCCAATCGCACAGATTAGTTCAAAAGTATTTTTTTGATTCAACTAATTTTGATTTTAATTTAATTGCAATTTACTATACTTATTTTCAAACTTTAAAATTATTTTATGTTTTGATACTTATTGATTTTTTTATACTTTATAGACATTGTCTGAAATAAATGGATTTTATTTATTTATTATTTATTGTTTTAAAATTTCCTCTTCTTTAATTGACAATGCGCTCTCTTCCACACACCACGGTTTGTAAATCGTAACAGACTTGTTTACAATAAAACATATTACTCCACACGCACTAGTCAAATATGACACATATGAGTATGCAATTACAATCTTAGTAAACGTTGGAAGTTATATTTTCAGCGCAACCTCCCAAAATGTGTCAATCGTCATTCCTCCTTTAGTTCTAGATGCCCGTATGAACCCCGGAGACTCGCTCAATGTCGCCGACATGGAGTTGCCGGACCCCGCGATGCTGATGGCCAAGGCAGAGGTGGCCAGTCAGGCGTCGAGCACGCAGCTGTCCGTGCGAATCCCGGCGGACCCCGCTAGTCCGGGAGACCTGGAAGTCATCAAGCACCCGGCCGAGGTGATCAAGGAGAAGGTAGATGCTGGTGAGTGTAAATAATTTAGAGGTGGATGTTGGATTGATTTGAACACTGTGAACGTAGCTTATTATGACGCCCGAGAGCAATTAATATGCCAATCAAACAAAGTACCTGCGAGTGTAACGCAAATATATATTTTTTAATTTAAATTTGGACTCCGACTAGTGACCATTTCTGTATAATATTCGAAGAATAATTTTCTGACTATAGAAAAATCTGCCCTCAGTTCCAGAGATTTTTATGTATCTAAAAATATTGTACCCAAAAAACAACTTAGTTGCAAAAACGATAGTTACCCTAAACAATCATGGCAATTTTTAAGCATAAGATTCAAAATTTGATTATTTTTTGTTTAGTTGATATGGGTTTAGGGATCATGATCACAAGAGTTAGTGCACTCCAGAGGTTTAGCTATCAAATGCCAGGAAAATAAGTGTTATTTATTCTTAAAATTGACTCAAGCTAGTTTTAAATTTTGGCTAGTTATAACTGTAATTCACTGCAGATGTGGACGGTGCATCAGCAGGGCTGATTCCGTCTGGCGATCAACTTGCGTCAGAAATATCTTTCATGTACCCTGACGTAGCTCCGCCAGGTTTGTTCGATGTGACTGCTCGTTCAGTAATGATTGACCGTTGGATCTATGTATATTATGTTTAGATGTAGCACGATTGTTTTTTTTATTTAAAATGTAGCTTGTGATATATTTAATGTCAGTATTGTTTGTACTTTGCGATTGTACTACTTTATTCAAAAATATCTCATTTATTATTAGATATAAATTGAATATTTATTTTTTTCATTTCATTGTTCAGAAAGATTTATACTGTAATTATATGTAGCTTACATATTGCAAATGTGAAATTGTTATTGTTATTGCCGATTTCCCCGATAACGAGTGTGCGCATTTAAGACACCACCAAAAGTGCTTCTAATTGGTGTCATCCCAGTAAACCTTAACTCGCCTGTTTTTGCTAAGCGACGTCTTTCCTTATCTTATCCTTAATCCCTCAAGCGAGTAAACGATAAGTAAACGAGACAAAATAGAAATTCCATTGTTATGCGGTTGCATGCGATCGCTTGGGTGTTTAGGCGTTATATTGTGATTATTATGTGTTATACTGGTGAGTTGCCCGTTTTTAATGGTCACCAAAATTTCTACAGCAGATTTTTAAATATCATGCTACCTAAAGTTTGTCAAAAGTGTTATTGCAATTCGTGTCTTATTACATTCTTAACTCGCTAAGTGCCGTGCATTCGGGTTCGAGTGCGCGAAAATCATGCCAGCGGTGCCGCTCACTCGGGCCCGAGTGTTTAAGGCTATGCCTTTTTCTGACGTTATTTTATGCATAGTATTCGGACCCTAGTGCTTGGCCACCAGCACGCTGTGTGCCGACCACTCGGACCCGAGTGTGTGTGTTTTAAAAAAAAACAATAATACCACAAATAAAATTATGTTTTTTTTATTAAATTAAGAGTAGAACTTGCGGTTCCCTGGGTTATATTCTTCGTTTTTTTAAGGCAGTCAATGTGATAAATTATAAAATTTTGACTGAAGAGTGTATATAGTGCCCTTAACGTATCTGAAGAATAATAGAATGGCGCCATAATCGAATAGGATTGATCTTTATGACAGAAATAAATACTTCTGCCTTTTTAATACTTGCCATACAGCACGGTGAGAAATTAGAAACAAGTATTTATTTAAATTTTATTGCACAATCAAAGGTGAAAACAAAGCTTAAGAGAATTGAAATGTGGGCTACTTGACTTGCACCGGCAGCAAAGACGTTTCTAAAGTGACAACTGTAGTTCCATTTTTGGCCATCCTTCAGATAAGTTGTTGTGACTATAAGCAACGGTATGTGTCAGCAGAATGGTCGGGCAGCGCGCCGTGGGCGGTGTCGGAGCGCGCGCTGCTGCTGGTGTCCTCGCTGGCGGTGGAGCTGGCCGCCAGCGCGGAGGCGCGGCCGCTGCTCGCGCTGCACGCGGCGCGCGCCGTCTGCCTCGTGACCGGAGAGCCCAAGGTATGCAACACTTTAACTACCTGACGAAATTTGCGGTGTGTGGTAAAATAACCTCAGACTTTACCTTTCTTCGGGTGCTGTTTGAGGTCTTTCGACTTTTACATATAACTCACTTTTAATACTTAAGACACGTATTTCTACAAAAAAAGTCATTATGTAGCGAAAAAACTATATTATTCACATTTTGCTCCGCCCTGCAAAGTAAAGAAAATGTTTGTTAGATCAAAAAACCTCAACGAAGCGAAGGCCTTTCGATAAAAACAAGAGTCAAAACAATTTATCGATGACTGAAAATGCAGTTGATAGTTAAGCTCATGTTTTTTATTCCATCAAATTACTTAATATGAAAATTTAAAAAATAAAAACTGCTTTTAATACATTCCTAACAAATTGACTTTTTACTCTTTATGGTCACGACTTTACAGCGATACGACGGAGCGAGGAAACGTATTCACGACAAAAATATCATATTTGGTTCCTAAGTTTACGCGAATACTACTCATTGAAATAAAAATATTTCATTTCAATGACAAAAATATCGATCAGCCATCCGTCACATATCCGTCATGCGCGGGGGGCGGCCTTTAACTTGATTTGATACAAGTGTACTTGCTAACGGTTTAGCTTTGGGCGGGAACGTTTTCCCAGTACAATGAGCCAGTAAAGCCTTTAATTTGGACACAAGTAACTCAAAAAGTATATTTTGAGTTACATAATATTGCTCGATGTATTACAGAAAACGAAAACTACGCTCTCCATAGCGGGCATCCAGATAGACAACCTGCAGTACGAGAGCGGGCAGTTCGACTTCGGCGTGGTGGCGTCGAGCCCTCCCGCGGAGGACGTCGAGGAGCGCCGCCCGCCGCTGTGGGGCATGCTGGTGGAGCGCCACGCCTTCGCCCTCCGCGACGACACCGCGCGCGTGCTGCTGCGGCTCACGCGCGACTCCTGGACCGTGCTGGACCAGCAGTACAGCGGTGAGATATAGAGTAACATGTTTTTGTTTAAAGGATAACCACTGCTTAGACATTATGTATTACTTATTTGTATGCCAATATTGCAATTTCTGTACCTTATCTGCAACAATAACATTGTTACCTAAGTTTTACAAAATAGTATAAAATATAGTCGCTTCACGCTATCTTTACGCTTGAATCTTTAAAAACTACGCAACAGATTTTAATGCGGTTTTTATATTAGACAGGTTGATTCAAGAGGAGGCTTTAATATAGTAGTGAAACACTGATAATTTTAAAGTTTTCCACGTGTAGTCGTAAAACATTTTTTTGCGCTCACAATGCAAACGCTCCACTGGCTTTACGCTACGAGATGGATTAAAATTGCACCCGTGCGAAGCCTGGGCGGGTCGCTAGTCACATATAAAATGATATAAATTTTTGTGATTTGCTGAACATAGGCCACGCGCATGGTTTTCACAGCAACCGGTTGCAAGGAGGTGTTTATTGTATGACACAGTTGCTTTTTACCAGTGCAATTTATAATATTAAGTTTCGATTGCGACAAAACACTATAAAAACACAAAAATAGAATCGTACGTTTCAGACCCTATACACACGACTTTTAGCATCTATGCAATATCTCAAAATGTCAACATTTACACACTGCGCTACTTTGAGCATCGATACAGTCGCGATGCAGAAGCTGGAAATTGACAAATTATGTACCGAATTTTGGCGACTGCATTGATACTAACGCCAGTGCGAGTCGGACTCGCCCACTAAGGGTTCCGGGCCAATTTTACCTGAATTAGGGAATAACTTACTTCCACTTAGCTAAAATACCACAATATTTTGTTGACAGCAAACCTAACTTTGTTTTTCATAGTGTTTGTATGAAGAACAAAGTTATGTTTGCGGTTGTTGAAAATGTGCTATATCTCAAAAACTACTAGTTCGAACTCGTTCAAACCTATTTTTGTTGAAAGTTTTTGTTAAGATCTACATTATATATTTTTCTTAAAATGTATATTCGCTCAATTTAGAAGTTAGATGGGGGGACGCCCATATTACCACTTTGGAAGCCTCTATCTATCAAACGGTAGACTTTAAAAGAAAATGGCTTTAGGAACCTTTATGTCATTTTAAAAGACCTATCCGTAGATACCTCACATGCATAGAATTGAGTTACAAGTCGGTTTTAGTTTCATGTATGGGAGCCCTCCCTTAAATATCGTTATTTTTTATTTGTTGTATAAGAATCGTTAAAGCGGTTAACAGGATACATCTTCCCACCAAATTTTAAAAGTGTGATGATTATAGTTACTGAATAGGTTATATGATATACGGACGGACTGACAGACTGACAGACAGACAGACTTGACGAAACTATAAGGGTTCCGCATTTTGCCATTCGGCTACGGAACCCTAAAATGGGTTTATAACAGCAAATTTGGCTTGTCTTTCATGCCACAACCGACACGTGATTAATTTTTATTATTTTTTTAGTATACTCGTACGTCTACATTTTAATATCACAAGAGTATTGAAAGGATGAAATCCTTGTCCAGAACTGACCGAGGTTGAGATCTCCGTGGGTCCGCTGGCGCTGTACGTGGAGGACGCGTACGTGAGCGCGCTGGCGGCGCTGGCGCGGCTGGCCTCGCCCCCGCCCGCGGACGCGGCCGGCGCGCAGCTGGGCGCGCTGCTCGCCCCGCTGCGGCTGCGCGCGCTGCACATACACCCGCTTGACTTGACCCTCACGCTGCACACCGCGGTGAGTGCAATAGCAATACGGCTTGTGTTTTATACTGAGATCTTTTTGAACCAAATAGTTTATTAATTTTATTCACTGATATTACTTTAAAAGTTATGAAAATATGTTTACATTATTGGACTAGCCAAGAAAAACGGACTACACAGTATAAATCAAAGTTGTAAGGAGGTCGGACCCTTATTTTCATAATATTCATCATTAAAATATCTTAAATACTGCTATTTTTTTAATTTTTGTATAACACCCATGCGTAATCTCCGGCCTAGTGAATAATAAAGCTGAACTTTCAAATATCAAATTGACATTTTAACAAAGGATTTTGGTATTTTACTGT
The DNA here is from genome assembly GCA_963924145.1 of Pyrausta purpuralis. Classification (NCBI taxonomy): domain Eukaryota; kingdom Metazoa; phylum Arthropoda; class Insecta; order Lepidoptera; family Crambidae; genus Pyrausta; species Pyrausta purpuralis. The sequence goes on from OZ001647.1 coordinate 27,930,253, forward strand.
GGAGCAAGGTGCACTTGATGACTTACGAAATGACGTATTGAATCCTTTAAAAGTCGATGGATCACACACATCAATAATAACTAAAAATATACTTAGGTTGAACTTCGTAAAATTTTAGATTTTCTTATTACAAACTGTTAGAACTTGATAATCTTAGATGAAATTCTGTTATGAAATTTAATATGTTTTGAGCAAATAAACATATTTTATTATATCCATAAAAGATGTTTCCTAAAATTCGACCATCCTTTACAATCTATTTATGGCTAAACGTGACAAGTTAAGAGATTTTGCCATAGAATATTTTATTTGTAAAACATTGCATGGAATCGATTTTTAAGGTTTTATTGACGGCAGCGACTTACGATAAAAATGAAAATTAAAATGGTGGACCGAAAAGTTAAACAAAACTCCATACGCCTTTATATGGTACTGATTTTTACTTCTATATTATTACTGTGTGCAGGTACGGATGTACATCGCGCTAGACCAGAGCCCGCTGCGCCTCGGCGCGTTCAAGCTGCAGAACGTGTGCACCTCCGTGGAGCGGCTCACGCACGCGCTCACCGTGCACTACCTCTCGGCTGCCATACTCGGCGCTGGTGAGTGCACAACAGATATTGTAACCGTGATATATATTTATAGAGACTACATCGACGCGAGTACCTACATAAAAATTGAACAGCCAATAGCAAAGTTGCTATACCATTGGCAAAAAGATAGTCATGGAGATTACCTGCAATAATAAGGACAAAAATATCTTTTCATTTCTCCTGTTCGGAAAATTGAACTTTCATGTGGAAAATAGCTTTTCCATCCCTAAAGTGGAAAATAATTTTGTTTTAATTGCTACTATCAGGGATGGAGTTACGCCGTCATACATAGTGACACTTTTTTTTTTCTTTTAAATTGTCACATTTTGTTTGTCTTTGACGATATATTTTTTTAGTTTGGTCGATTATTGCACAGATTATTAAACAGGTGGAGGCGATTTGCCGCGATTTTGTTGTTCATTAATCTTCTTATTCACTCCCACCTAGAGCTGTCACTCATAGCGCTATCTCATGAGGCAAAATTGAACCGGGAATTTGACATAACCTGTAGTAGTTTTGGTGACAAGGTTAAGGTGGCGTTCTATTGATACTATTATTATTGTCTGTGAGAAAGAACGATCGATATTTTTAACAATGATTTGAAATATTTTATATCGTCCGCGTTTTGTGTACTTTGTTGTCTTCTGTGCCGTGACTGTCCTTCTAATCGTGTGTTTTATGTATAACGAAAGTAAACAAACTAATATGTGATGTAAAACTTGAGGTTTCATCTCTCGCCAAACAACATAATATCTCATCATCGATTCACAGCCACACTGATACATTTATTTATTTTTCCTCACAGTCGAAATGAAAAATAGTATGTTTAACTCCGGTGAAAGCACCCATTTCACTCTCGAATTATTAACAACATCTCAACTCTAAAATGGGTCACTTTCCCCCTTGTATAACAATCTACTATTAAATATTAATGAAATGATTGTTTTTTTTTTATTACTGGCCGGCTTCCAAATGTGTACTAGATCATAGATTACAAAATTGAGTTAACAACACTGGAAAACTGCTTCATTGAGACTTTGCCAGCGGGGTGCGCATGGAGGAGACAGCAGGTTGCGTGAGGGGAGTGGGCGGCGCGGATACGCCTACTGTCAATTATATGATGAAAGCCACTTGGAAATTATTTAACGGATTCACCACATCATACTTGACTAATTCTTTTAACACAAACAAAAATAAATTTATTCATAAACAAGTGATTTTACACTTCCGTATTGTGATTGAGGGTTTCATTAAAGTAAATAAATACACGTGATAGAATATTCCCGCTTAACATATTAATTTAACAATAATTGTCAAGTTTTGAAATAGATATAATATAGTAACAGTAAAAACGGATTCTAATAACAATAAATTGCGTATTATTGTAGCTCAATTTTTATTGTTATTTAAAGATAAATATATTAGGTAATTTTTATTCGTTATATTGAATTATTTAAGAAATTTTTTCACGTACTCAATATTCATATTTGCGAGCGCAAGCATGTGTGCGTGTGAGTGTGTGTTTGTGTGTTGTAGTTAACATTGTATTTATCTCATGCAGGCTGGGTAGTAGGCGGGCTAGAGCTGCTAGGCGCTCCGGGCGCCCTAGCGGCGCGCGTGGGCGGGGCGTCTGGCGGGGTGCGGGGCGTGGCGTCGGCGGCCGCCGCGGCGCTGGTGCGCTCGCTGAGCGCGTGGGCCGGCTCGCTGGCGCGCAACCTCGACCTGCTGGCCGGGGACGAGGAGCACGCCAGGCGGGCTGCGGCCGCGAGGCGCCGGCCCCCGCCCAGTCTGGTCGCTGGACTGGTGGCAGGCTTCACCAACTTTGCTATTAATATTCTGGGTAAGTTAAAGTTTTATTTGCCAAGAATACCGTAGGAATAGTAACGTTATCATTGTTTAAGAATCTGAAACCGCCCCTATCGGACGTAAAACATACTTAATTTGACAGCACGACTGCCTGACAATTATTGTTTCACGAACCTTTCTTTGAAGTATAGTATCGTGCAACAAGATTATTCGAGATTGAGAGGGTTTACAATGAACTAGGAAGTCTATAACTTTTAGCGATAAGACAGCCTAAATTGCATTTTTTCTGCGGCATTTTAAGCTCCTGGAATGGGAAAGATTCGGCATCAAAGCCGATATCAAATACGTCTGTCACCTCCGTTTTGCCGATAATATATTCGTGCTGGCGAAGACGCTGGAAGATTTTGGCCCTACGGGTCAAAAGCTTTGACAGAACCTCCCAACAAGTGGGTCTAAGAAAGAGGTCTACTGGCTAAGCAGAATTCGGAAAACGGCGCAAGAGCGTCTTCTCGTCTCATTAACCTCAGTGTTTGAAGACGAAAGTCTTCAATGGTGTATGTGTGTACTAGTAAGGACTTACGGATCCGAACATGGTCTCTTACTAAATGGGTTCAAAATCTCACAATTAACGATGGCCAGGACTTTGCTAAATCTAACGTTAATTGTGAGTTTCTCTTAGAGATAGAATCTAGAAATTAAAAAAAAAGTGTGAAAAATGATTACGTTTTTAATTCTATTTTAAACTTTAAAATTAAGACATTGCAGTGGAAATATGAAATATATTACAATATTTTAAATCGCATACTGTTTATTTTTATTTTGAAAAGAAATCAGGAACACGGAATTTTGTAACCGGTGTATCGATTTTGATCTTGTTGGGTTCATCTTTGCGCTGATTATAACATAGGGAAGTAATGTTGTCTGCCGCGCCCGATAGACTCTCTTTATTTCTTCTAGCTGGGTCGTAGATGATTTTGGTCTTTATCCATTCTGAAAAATAATTTCATTTATATTGACGTTAATGCTTTTCATACCATTTGTTTGAAACAGCGTCCTCTTGGAGAGCTTACATTAAGCCCATGAATAAAACTACTTTTATCACAAATTTATGTATTACTTTTCCAAAACTCAAACATTGTTACATACTACTGCAAACGACTTGTCCCCGTTATTTTAAATATTTTATTACATTTTAACTATATATTTTGTGAAACTTTTGAATTTATCAGAATATGATGGCATAACGTCAATTTGTGTCAATCGACAGTCTAGTAAACAGTTCAAAAATGTAATGATTACAGAAAAAATATTACTTCATATTTATAGATAGACCAATATTTACATTTACTAACCGTGCTACAAATATATTGATTGTAATTTTATTCCTTTGTTGATTTTCTTAGGTTTTACTTGAATATCAGAATTTATTTCAAAAAAATTCAAATAGATAACTTGCTTCTAGGCGTGTAATTTGACGGCCATATTTACGTTAGTATGACGTCATCTGCGTTAATGCTATCGAGCTTACCTACTATACGACACGAGAGAGCTTCGTGCTGCCGACTAACGTTGTACTGCGTAGCGAGTTAACTACGCAATTCATAGTAAACTCTCTACGCTTACGGGACGAATACGTCAAAAGTTCGTGATTGTCCAGAGCATTCAGCCTAATAATAGCGTGCATATACAGGGTGTAACAAAAAGCTAAACTCAGCTTATACCGTCGTATTCATAAATTCAACTCATGGGTGTTTTGTATTGTCGGTTTCGCGGACGGTTACCTGACACCAAGTTACACTACGCCGGCAAATGTAATTTGTATTTGATATTATTACATGTAGTTACTCAAGGTACAAAATATACTTATGGGCCTTAATCATTTATTGGGGCCTATTCAGTGAGTTTGATGCCTCCAGTAAAATTAAACCCACAAAAAATCGATTTATTATTGCGATACCTACTACCGAGCGAGTCATAACTACAAAAATCAGGTCGCCTCTTTAGTATTTTATAAATACACGCGAGGCTGCGAGTTTCCCCATACGTTTTTTTTTTGATTTTGTTGTTGTGAAGAGGTTGTTTTTTATAAATCTTGTATATGATTTTAAATATTTTTCCTGAATGAGCATATCTCATACCATAGTCCCTTAGTTAGAACTCACTTACCAAAACGACACCCTGTATATTTAATTAGGGACAGGCGAAGTAGAAAGAGAAAACTATGGCCCTGCCGGAATTGGTTGCAGAACGGGTATCTAGCTTGGATAGGATATCAAGGTGACAGAATGGTAGAATGGGGATACTTACTTTTTAGGATATAATATTCGATTTATAATATTATAAAGATAAATTCACTCTATTTAACTTCAGTATATTAGACGAAGAATCTCAATATACTGAATCCATATTTCCCTTGGTCACGACATCACGCGTGAACAGCTGGACCAATTTCCCTTATCCTTTTTTGATGAGTTTGTTATTTTCAGGAGATATAAAAATGAATCCATATTTCCCTTGGTCACTACGTCAGGCGTGAACAGCTGAACTGATTTTGGTTATACTTTTTTCGTTGAATTATAGTCAGGAGAAGATACTTGCGCGGGTAGATCGATTTACAGAATTTTTGAAAAGGTTTCAGATTCGGTACTGTCTCGAGTTAGATAATAATTATTTAAATTACGGAGTCGGACGCGGCTGGAGGCGAAACATAGGTCGCCGGGTCCGCTAGTACCTAACAGTATTCGATATTTTTTGGATCAGGTGCCGTGGGTGGGCTGGCGCACCACCCTCTTGTGGGCGTGGCGGTGGGCGAGTCCGCGAGCGGCGCGACGGCCCTGCGCCGCGGCATCCTCGGCGCGCTCGCCAAGCCGCTCAGCGCCACCGCCGACCTGGTCGCCTACGCCGGCCACGGGCTGCTCACGCAGACGGGCTGGGACCCCGCGCCGCAGGTGACCTATACTAGTGATAGCGGCGCGACCGTTCGCGCTACGCCGACCGTTGAACGCGCTAATCTTAGGAACTACTGAACTGGATATTAAAAATATTTTTCGAGGAAGGTTTGAGGTTATAAAACACCACGCTGCCACAGCAGGGGAGAGAGCAAACTCAAATGCATGGATGCAGTCACGAGAGACCACTAGTTATACAATAATTATAGTCACTTTCCGACTAAAACTCATCACATCGGCCGACGTCAATTGAAATTAACCGTCATCGCGTGTTATGTTTTCGAAATACGGAGGCTTAATATCTCATCTTCCGTACTGTAATCGATTTCTGAGTAAGTGTTAGTGACCTGAGATGAACCTGCAATCTAACCACAAAAATAATTTAAAAATTAAACCGTCTTCAATAATCTGACTAAAATGCTAAAAATAACGCATTTGCCCTCTGTTTAGAAGAACTTACAAATTAAAAACTTAAAAATACATTTGGAGTCGATGCATGATGTGTGATTTTTTTTAATCTATTATTTTCCTCGCTGGGTGTGTGAGGCTGACTGTTCTTTAGTGGACGACGACGCAACATCTTACTGGTAATGTAGATAATTAAAATTAAATAATAATAGTCCCCGTAGCCGATTTCGAATACGGTGGCCAGTCACAACTGCGTGGGACATATGATATATAGTGCACAAGTGTGTGCGCGAACACAGATGTGCTCTCTATTCCTTTCACACTCATAGCCCGATGGGACAACAATCTGACACGACTGGAGAGAAATCAGGCGAAGGATCAACGACTTTGCGTGCTTTTCCGGGGCACGGGGGTGAAACACCGCCAACTTCCAAACTCCGGGCTACCCTAAAAATTTCTGAACAAAAAAGCCAGGTATCTATTTTAGCGCGACCCGGGCATCGAACCCAGGACCTCTAGCACAGCCGTCGCTTTAAAGTATGTGACAACCCCGGCTAGTCAGCTGATATCACAGGAGTGGGTCAATGAAACCATGAATAATTCTAAAACTAGGTTTATTATCTATCTTGTTCCTCATACGTTAGTGGTACGAGATATGAGTATAATGAGGGAGAACACTGGCCTGAGGGTAGTAGAACGGAGCCTTTGCTTGCTGGTACAAGTTAAGCGCAGTCTTGAGAACGATGCCGTCGAGGGAATCCTCATTTGAGAAGGTAGGTCCACCAAGGAAGGTACGTAGGAAGTAGGTACTTCAAAGTCGCCGTCGTTCCTCGTACGGATGGTGACACAGACCCACTAGTATGGTCCAGGATCCTGGAATCCACAAGTCAAGTGTAAGCAAGCTAAGAATCTGCCGTCGGCGAGCCTTAGGCAATGTCTACGAACTCATTCATTTCTTACATATGTGTAGCAGTACTAAATATCACTAGAACACTAGGAATGCGCATAAATAAGAACTCACCCCAGCGGGCTCCGTAATCATTACTTAGATATTAAGAAAACACTTAAATGTTCAAATTTAAAATGTGTAACGAAATACGACTTAACGGTTTTCTTTAGGAGGACGACACAGGTGTCGCGTAGTATAGCATGATTCGATCTGCCCGCGAAAAAACCGATCGGCCGCAACACAACTTCGGAAGTCTTCGGCACCGCCGCATAAGTTTGCCGCTCATTTTAGGGATGCGTACGCGCAGCGCGCTGAATACAAAAACCATACGCGCTTAAAGTTTTATTCTAGGATTACTTGCATAGTTAAAAGCTTTATGAAGTAGGTTAAGTTTGATTTATAATTTATAAGAATATTTATTATGCATTAAGTGCCTTTATAATGTAATACTTATTTAAGTTTAACGTTAGGACACTAAGTCGTAACGTTACAAGTGCGACTTTCTTACCGCTGAGGTAGTTAAAAGATTAAATAATGTTCCATTCGTACACCAGCCTCGGCCTTCCCGCTGGAGCGAAGAGGGCGCCGGCGCGCGCGCGGCGGGCTGGCGGCGCGACTGCGTGCGCTGGGCCTTCCGGCTGGCCGAGCTGACGACGCTCGCCGGCTTCGAGGTGCTGCTCGACGGCAGGCCGCTGCAGCTGCTGCTCACGCACAAGGTAACAACTACAACTGGAACACTCACATGTTTAAGGTAAATACTCCTACAAATCATGTTGTGTGTATCGTTCGTCTGATCCCCTTTCTATAAAAAACATATTGATCATATTGAAGGCGTTCAAAACAAGTTCTTTCGTGTGTTATCATTTCGACATTGATATTAATTGCAAACTCAGCTCCTATGAGGCCAGGCTTTGTCGTTTTTATATGATTTATTTAAAGAAACATCGTATACTCAGTGAACTAATATTTTGGCTCAAAATTAAAAAAAAATCTTTATCGACTTAATTATCAATCATCAGTATATATTTTTATTGATTTATTCAAAGATGCAAAACAGGGTTTAGTCATTAATACTTAGAATATCGATACAAAAAAGAGCTAGAATATATCCTAAAACAGGCATCATTGCCGTGCCATAGGAAGGAATATTTAGGCAACACAGCTCTAACATGCGGCAAATTTGACAATATTAGAGAACTTGGATTAAAATGTGAATCATAAGAATTGTTGCCTTCAATGTTGCTTCCATACTTCCACGGCAATTTCGCCGGCAACGGCAGATCTACGAGTATATGCGTGACGCATTCACATAACACATTTACAGGGACGGTAAAAAAATGTTTGACCCTTGACAATCTAGAACTCTTGCTTGAGTTACCAAAATAGTATAGAAAAATTGTTTCGCATAGGATTTAATTTTAATGTATATTTTTCTGTTGACAGTTCCTCGTAGTGGCTGACCCCGAAACTGAGAAGATAGTTGAAATGATCGACTTCAAATCTTGCTCGGTTGGACCTTATCAAGGACAAATTATTGAGGTCAGTGAAAAATTTTAATAGTTAATTCATAGATTATTTAGCACAATCAATCACTTCAGTTCAGTCACTCAATTTTTATATATGAGCCAATGAATTAAAACACAAAGTGCTTTATTTGTTTGTAAATGACGTACTTATTTCTATAAATGATTTGGATTGTTTCAATTTGTGATATGACGTACTATTCGGTTAGACAAAAACTTTAATATGAGTCATATACTACGTAATATTATTCGCATCACAAATGAATGAGCATAATTCATTCAATGAACGACGTAGTGTGTTTTCCCCGACAAATCAAGACTAGAAATGACAAAGTCGACAGCATCATCGCTCGCGGGCGCGGGGTCAGCGAGGCTTGCGAATACGTATGCTCGTATGCTTAGCTTTACATAGGTTGCTGATAGGCAACGTGTAAAGCTTTTTACTCAGTACACCGTAGCATATCACCGTGTTAGGAAGTTTAGTGTCCAGCAAAAAATGTTTTTTGTAAAGTCCGTTTATCTTTGGTAGTTGAATATAATGAATAATCTTTATATCTACTATGTAAAAATAAGTCGGGTTTTCCTTCCTGACGCTATAACTCCAGAACGCACGAACGGATTTCCACGGTTTTGCATTCGTTGGAAAGGTCTCGCTCGTGCTCCGTGAGGTTTATAGCAAAGAAAATTCAAATATATAAAAATCGTTATCTGGTGGTGAAACGGAGTACGCTGGGTTTGCTAGTTACTTTTAAATAATATCAGTGAATAAAATTCATTAGTTATTTGATTTAAAATGATCTCAGTGTTTGATAACGAATCATCTATATAGGTTATGAATTTTGTGTTTAACTTATTTGATAATGAATCGCTTCGTTAAAAAATAATGTCGATATTGTCTAAGTATAATATTCAACAAGCAAAGGAAAGCAGACTTCATTAAAATCTATGGCACCTTGCCCACCGGACCGTTCCGTCACTGGCCAACACCGTAGCGTGCCATGCACGGAGCGTGTCGGCACCGGTAATTGTAGATTGTTATACAAGGGAAGAAAGTGACCCATTTCACTCGAGATGTTTTTGGCGCTCTAACGGAGTGAGAGCGCCTTCACCCGAGTTATACATATTATTTTTCATTTCGACTGTGAGGAAAAATAAATAAATTTAGCTGTGCGATTGTGATGCGATGATGAGATATTATGTTTTTTGGATAGAGAGAACCTCAAGTTTTTTTCATAACATATCAGTTTGTTACCTGTTGTTATACATAAAACACATCATTAGAAGGACAGTAACGGCACGGAAGTCGACAGACTACATAAAACGCGAACGATATCAAATATTTCAAATTAATGATAAAAATATCGATCGTTTATTCTCACAGGCAATAATAATAGTATATGAATGCAACCTTGACCTTGTCACCAAAACTACAACAGGTTATGTCAAATTCCATGTAAAATTTTTCCACATGAGATAGTGCTATGTATGAGTGACAGCTAAAGGTGGGAGTGAGTAAGAAGTTTCATGAACAACAAAATCGCGCCATTCCGCCTCCGCCTGGTTTATAATCTGTGCAATAATCGACCAAAGTAAAAAAATATACTGTCAAAGACAAATAAATGTGACAATCTAAAATGAATTAAAAAGTGTCAGCCATGGCGGGCAGCCAAATAATATAACTGTAGATTTTAAATTGTTGAAAATTAGACCAATTATATTATTTTATACAAATTTTGACAATCAGTGACCATAATAAACACGCTTTTAATGTTTACCTAATCTTAAAAATATGCAAAGCTATAAGCATCTATAGCTATTTTTATAATATGATGTGACTCAATTATCTTTAACTAAATTACTTTCCACCCTAGGGATGGAAAAAACTATTTTCCAACCGTCTATCTTCACATGAAAGTTAATTTTTTCGAACAGAAGAGATGAAAAATGCGTTCTCGCTCGCTCTTGCTCCATTTAGTGGTGAGACAGAACGCTATCAATCCGTTCAGTGGGCAAGATTTTCATGTTGCTTTTCGTACCGGACACTTTCCTAGCACGGTCCTGGCACAGTGCAGTGGGACAATACCTTTAACGTCATTTGTCACATAGTTCGTCATCCTTTAGTAAATAGGAATATGTCCTGCCTTTGTTATTTAATAAAAATAACAAGATCATCATTCTCAAATATTTGCTAAACCCAAAAATATCATAAACATTCAGGTTGGATTGTATACCGCCTTTATTTATGACTGTAAAAAATGGAAATGACTGACAACGTATTAAATACAAATGAAGACGGGTGTGCCAAATAGATTCGTATTCAGCATACATCGTGACAGCGCAAAGCATGTTACTGATTTTCAGCGTGGTGCTATAAATATTAGTAAATGGTTATGCTTTTTTGTTGATTTTCTGTTTTTTTTTTGCTACACCAATTGCCATCTCTCTGCATGACCTAAAGGTTTGACTGGCAGGGAATGCTTTTAGCATTTAGTCCACATTTGTACTTTGATTTGTGCAATACAGGTTTTAAACAAATAAGATTCTCCGCTGCTTCCGCAAGTTTTTTCCGTAGTTTAAGTTACGGTATCAACAGATCTTAAATTGTATGGGTTTAATAGCTCAATCGCTCCAACCATGAACTATTTCGCTCTTAAAATAAAACACTTAATACGGCAAATATATTGGTGATCGGTGACGTTAATAAATAATGATTTCCCATTGACACGGAGTCAGGAGTCAACAATGCGACAGCGCTCCTGTGATAGACGGATTGATTAATGTACCCTCTGTTTGTTTCTTTGAAATATAACATATTTTATTACACTTTTTCGTAGGAACGTAACTGTTTCTTCAAAACTCAATATTTATTAAAGAATTACGAGTTTTATACACAGTGTATATTTAATATACTTAAGTATATACTCCGTGAATCCTAAATTGACGTTTTGGCAGTATATATGATATTTTAAAATGGGTGTGATGATGTGTACAAATACGTTCAAGTAAAATCTTACTGTTAACACAATCAAAAGGCTACCAATGATTTAGGTATTGGTCACCGGTCACCATCAATAGATGCGTAAAATTTAGTAATGTGTTTGTGTGTAATAGACAACTGAGTATATGGCTGTAGTGTAATTACCGGTAATTATATCGGTATAGATTTTGAAATAACATCCTAAACACACTCACAATAGTTGTACGGTGGGATTAATGCATTTTAAAGGTTTTATGCAGTTTTTTAAACGTAACAAAATAACGTTGTGTAATTAGTGAAAGAACGCAGCCTTGACCTTAATACGAAAACTACCATCAATTTTGTGAAATTGCAGTAAAAAAGAAGATTTCATCATGAATAATCTGTCGCCTGCGTTTGGGTGTAGTATTAAATGAGAAAATAGTAGATACTGGTCTTGAAAAAGTAACTGATCATTCATCAATATCTTAGGTCCACTCCAAGGCAGCTCTTGATTATTGTATACGGCGCACAATATTTATAAATAGTTGAACCTGCGCCGCCTGACCCGGCTGCGTCAACGAGCTGGAAAACAATGCAATTGAGACGGAATCTTCGACCGCCGGAAAGATCACAAGAAATGTACGCGAGATTTGTGTTCTAAGATTGAAGCTCAATAGTCTTATTTTTTAAGGTCAAAACTGTATAAAAAAACATTTTCACTGCCCGTACAACCCGAAACGGCCTCGCTTTATTCGATTTCCTGCATATGACGCTCTTTAACGTCGGTCCCGGTAACGTTTGTTCCCCGCTTAATACGATTCGTCTCCCCGTCTTTTGGATGAATTTTGACATGATTGATGGGGAAAATGGTCTAAAAAGACTGTCTGATAGTCAAGTTGTACTCGTAGTGCTAAATAGAATCCAAAAGTCCAGGTTCAAATTAGTTACGTCTAAATTTCTACAGACTGATTTCTACTATCATGTGCTTTGGATAATTTCGTTTGTCCTTCAACATCTTGGGAAGTTGAAAATGTCAAGTTTGGAAAGGCAAAGTTATATTCTTAAGTAAAGTTTATAATTGAAGCTACTAAAACGTTTTTATAAATACACATAAATATCGATTCTGGTATGTAAATAATTTACTTCACCTGAAACATAGGCTTTAAAAGATTTCCCGATTATAACGCGTTTTTTGCTGGGTCTGGGGGTCTGGCAATTTGGGGTCGTTTATTTCTTTTTTGTGGTGTTAATCATTGATTTTGTTTTGATAGCTTCGAGTGACGCAGCGGCAAGTATCGAGAATGGTACCCGATTCTCACGCTGACGAGGATGATGAGTTTCAGGTAACTTATAACACCATTATTACTGTACATCGCACACGTTTACAACCGCTCGCTATAGGCAACGATTGGGGCTTATGCTTGGTAGTGGATTTCCCACGGCTGGTAATGGTGAAGAAATAACGTAATATGGTAGCATAAGTCAAAGTCAAAATGATAATTCCTGTTTATGTACGGTTAAATAGTAGATTGATATACGAGGGGAGAAAGTGACTCATTTCACTTGAGATGTTTCCGGCCAATAGTTAGAGCGTGAAATGAATGCCCTGGGCTACACATTCTATTTTTTATTTCGAATGTAAGGATGGAATCAAATTTGTTTAATGTAGTTCAGCGAGATACGAAAACTCAATATTTTGCACAACATAACACTTTATTGCACAATATTTAAATGCTAAGCATGTAGTCATATCGGGATACAATATGTAAGAACTGGTGAGCTATGCAGGTTTTATTTAAGTGTGCACGTCATAACCTGTCGAAACGACTTAAAGATCTACATGATCTTTCTGGTTCTATTGATTAACAGCTCCATATGTGGTTTCCACCTTAACCGTTTGTTCAATGTGATACCATAATATTTGGTTTGACTGACTTACTCAATATGATGACAAATGCAGTCTGAGTTAACGAGTTGAGTCAGTTATGTATTTGAATTTGAAGGTGGTTACCGGGCTACGATTTATTAGATGAAGTAAAGCATATATCATTGGTTTTATGAAGCCTCTGCTAGTGCTATCAGTGAAAACAACAGCGGTGTCGTCCAAATAAAAAAAATATACTTCCTCCAATATCTCGGAGATTGCATAGATCATTGATGTATATTATAAGTAGGGTCAGGCCAAGGACACTTCCCTGGGGCACTCCGAAGTTAGAAGTTGCTTTTAGACTGTGAAATCCATTTATTTTTACTTGCTGTGTTTGGTTCTGGAGGTAGCTTTTGAAGAATGAGCTTGAGTAGTAAAAGCAAGGGATCCCGGGTTTCTCCGTCCAACTTGTCTGGTAATGATATCGGCTAAATTTGCGCCAACACTAACGAAGAAGTCATTAACGTGGTTAACAGATGCCAATGGCACAGATTTCAAATTGAGTAAGGCTAAGTTATTAGTTTTTGCCGCTTTTTATTGGGAGCTGATAGCCGTTGGGGCAGGAAAGTTCAAGATTGGAGACCCTTCGACCAAAGACGCAGCGTAGGACGTCTACCAACAAGATGGACAGACGACCTTATAAAGATCGCAGGATCAAACTGAGTGCAGACCGCTAATGACCGGTCGCTGTGGAAAGCCGTGGGGGAGGCCTATGTTCAGCATTGGACGTCCATTGGCTGATAATGATGATGATGATGATGTATCAGGAGAGTTATTAGTTGTTGTAAAGCCAGTGTTTCCACGATGCCTTTCCCCAGCTAAGCGCGGCGGCGATGGCCCGCGTGGCGCGCTACACGGGCGCGGAGGCGGGCGCGGGCGCGGAGGGCGGAGCGGGCGCGGGCGCGGAGGCGCGCGTGCTGACGCTGCTGCCGGCGCCGGGGCGCGCGCTCGCGCTGCACGCCGCGCTCGCCGCCGCCGTGCACCACAACAGCGGCGCGCATCTGCAGCTCGCGTGAGTGCTGGGGTACTTTGAAATAAGGCCGAAAATACAAGGAGTCCAAGTATGCTGCCGTATGGTACAGTTGTGATTATAAAAATGTATAGTCGAGAGATAATCACATTTTAATTTAGAATGGCTAAGGCTTAAAAGTATACCAGTGCATTGCTTGTTGCTATCAGTATCCTACCTGCGTCTTATTTTGATTAGCGTAACAACGTATTGTTGACGATTCGTTTGCTTGTTATTTTCCTACTGACGATGATTAATGTCATCTTAGATATTTAAACGTACTTCTTTTACTATCAGTTTAAAAAAGGTCATAGATCACAACCATTTGCAATAGCAATTGTTTCCAACCGTATTTTTTTACACAATAGAAGTCTCCCGCAACTGCGCCCACGCGTTTTGAGTTAATTCCCTCCCTTCTCATCGCAACGTGATGTTTATAGCCAAAAGTCTCCCTCAGTGTACAAACCATACAACACAAATAGGAGATCGTTATACAAGGGGGGAAAGTGACCTATTTCACATGAGAAGTTCTTGGCGCTCGAACGGAGTAAGAGCGCTAAAAATTCGAGAGTGAAAAGGGTGCTTTCACCCGAGTTAAACATACTATTTTTCATTTCGACTGTGAGAAAAAATAAATAAATTTAGCTGTGTGATTGTGTTGCGATGATGAGATATGATGTTGTTTGGCGAGAGATGAAACCTCAAGTTTTTGCATCACATATCAGTTTGTTTACTCTCGTTATACATAAAACACACGATCAGAAGTACAGTAACGGCACGGGAGACAACAGAGAACATAAAACGCCAATAATATTAAATATTTCAAATCATTGTTAAAAATATTGATCGCTTTTTATATAAAATTCAATATTCAATTTTGCCTCATGAGATAGCGCTATGAATGACAGCTAATGTTGGGAGTGAGTAAGAAGATTAATGAACTACAAAATCGCGGCAAGTCGCCTCCGCCTGCTTAATAATCTGTGCATTAATCGACCTAACTAAAAAAAATACATTGTCAAAGACAAACAATGTGACAATTAAGAGAGAAAAAAAAATAAACTTAAAAAAAGTGTCACTTTGTATGGCGGGAAACCGAATATTATATTTGTCTTGTCTAAATTGTTAAAAATTAGACCAATTGTACACTTTTACAATCAGTGATCATAATGAACACGCTTTTAATGGTAAGCTAATCTTAAAAATATGGAAACCTTTTTTATTTTAATAATATGATGTGACTTAATTATCTTTGACTCCATGTCTGATCGTAAATAACTTTTCACCCTAGGGATGGAAAAGCTATTTTTCATCCGTCTATCTTCACATGAAAGTTCAATTTTCCGAACAGTAGAAATGAAATAGTAGATTGTTATACAAGGGGAGAAAGTGACCCATTTCACTCGAGAAGTTCTTGGCGCTCGAACGGAGTGAGACCGCTAATAATTTGAGAGTGAAATGGGTGCTTTCACCCGAGTTATACATACTAGTTTTCATTTCGACTGTGAGGAAAAATAAATAAATTTATTTAGATATTATGTTGTTTGGCGAGATATGAAATCTTAAGTTTTTACATCACATATCAGTTTGATTACTGTCGTTATACATAAAACACAAGGTTAGAAGGACAGTAAAGGCACGGAAGACAACAGAGTACTACATAAAACGCGGACGATATCAAATATTTCAAATCATTGTTAAAAATATCGATCGAATTTTTCTCACATACAATAATAATAGGAGAACGCAATCTTACGAAAACAAGGTTAGTTGTCACCAAAACTACCATCAAATTCCTGGTTTTTACCTCATGAGATAGCGCTTAATGAACAACAAAAATGGCGGCAAATCGCTTCCGCCTGCTTAATAATGTATGCAATTATCGACCAAACTAAAAAAAAAACGTCAAAGACAAACAAAATGTGACAATTTAAAATGAAAAAAAAGTGACTCGTTGTATGGTGGGAATCCGAAACATATTTGTAGATTTTATATTGTAAAAAATTAGACCAATTGTCCATTTTTCAGATAAGTGACCATAATAAACACGCTTTTATTGTTTAGTTAATCTTAAAAATATGAAAAGCTTGTTTATTTTGTGTCTTATCGTAGCTATTAAAACTGAATTACTTTCCACCCTAGGGATGGAAAAGCTATTTTCCACCCGTCTATCTTCACATGAAAGTTAAATTTTCCGAACAGAAGAAATGAAAAATATATTTTCAAATCGGTCTATTATATTTTACAAGTAGTTCTTGAGATTAGCGCACTCAAAATAACAAACAAACTTTTCAGTTTTATAGTATTAGTACATATTTAAGTCCGCCACGCATGAATCAACTGTTTTTGTACCCACCAGGTGAGCCGAGCTGAACTCGCCGCGGCTGGCGGTGGAGCTGCGGCTGGGCTTCAGCGCGGGCGACCCGGAGCCCGCGCTGCCGCTGCTGCGCGCGCCGCCCGACGCGCGCGGCGCCGCCAGCCTCGCGCTCGCCTGCCTCCACCCAGGTGACATGTAACGCGACCGCTGCAGGAGACTGCACCGGCTTCGTGACGCTTTGTAAGACCAACTAGAACTGCGAATGCGACCAAATCACGAGATATTGTTATCATCATCATTATCAGTCAAAGGACTGTCCTGTCCACTGCTGAACTGCTTCACACAAGCTTCCCCCATGGTTTTCAGCCACCGACCACAAGCGGTCTTCATCCAGTTTGGACTAAAATTGTGGACATGTGATCTTTAGAAGGTCGTCTATCCATCTTGACGGTGGACGTCGGATGCCGTTCCTTTTGTCGAAGGGCCTCCAATCGAGAACTTTCTATCCCAACGGCCAATCAGTTCTTTGTGCTATGTGCCCTGCCTATTACCACTTGAACCTACTGAGTCTCGGGACTATATCCATTACGTTAGTTCTTCTACGTGTCTCCTTATTTCTGATCCGATCTCGTAGAGAAACACCGAGCATGTCCATCAATCGTTGTGTAATTTTGAGCTTCCATATAAGACGCATAATAAGAATCCATGTTTCGGCTCCGTGACTATAAAATGCTTCTCTCCATTAGTGTGCGTACTATTTGGTGCTAAACTTCACACCACGAATCGCAGGTGACTGCACCGACTTCACGCCACTCTGTAAGTCTTCCTTGCGCGGTGCTCGTTATCATTCATAACCATTGCCAATGTGAATCATGAACAGACATTTAACGCCGTTAGTGTATGACGTAAAAAAAATCATCACTTTGCACAACTCAAGATGTGACCCCATCTATCAAATACGTACTGTGTCCGGAGCAACTTCACACCGCATATTACAAAAGACTACGCACGTTACACCGCAAGTGTCCATAGTTCAATTCCGTACCAGCTACACTCCATAAACTTCGCGACACTCCGTAAGTGTTCATGTTTAGGAATAATTTGTAAATAACCTAACACTAATATAGTAGTCAATTTTTTATGTATATTACGATGACAGCTAGTCTTTGCTCAATATTGACTTTACTAGTAAAGCAAATAGAAGTAGAAAACACTCTTATGGAACTTTCCTAAAATAACCAGGAATTATTCAACTGTCACTTGATGTTGAGCCTAATATCTAGTATTATTTAATACCTGCAATTATTAACTGTACCGAAGTGTCAAGTTTAAACATTTACAACAAGTTTCTTTTTGTAAACATAAAGGTTTTTAAGGTTTAGATGCATTTAAAACATACATTCATTCTTAAATCAATCAATCACCACAAACGTTAAATTATCTTAATTCGTTTCGAGTGTTTATTCTTATTAGGTCTTTTGTTGAGCCTTTGACTATGTACTATCGAAGTAAAATTAGGAGGAAGGACGATGTACACAACTTTAAAATGTAAAATAAACTATTTAAGGTTTGTAGCACCTCGCATCGTCTCTCTCTCTTGTTTGTAGTTACGCCCGATTAGTTTTATCGTGTGAACCAGCGATTTTCGAGTAATAAAGTAAATACCTATTGAAATTCAATAAATAAAATAATGTTATTAAAACATAAAACTGCTGACTAACATATTCCACAACGACTTTATTTGTGTATGATTTTGACTCGATGAATTAGTTGGATGGCTGTAATTACTGTCTTTGCGATTTTTATAACATTTTTTCCATACGAGCTTCATTGTATCATGTAGTCATTCCTAAAAAAGCCGCCCTTAGAATGAATCTTCATTCTTATCGAGTTATAATAAGATTAATTAGGAAAACCTACATTTATACAGGGTGACTTTGTTATCAGTACCGAAATTTTGTGTAAAGACTCCACTGATGAATATGAACAACTTTTACTATGGGGGCAATAGTGAAATCGAGAAAAAAAATCAGCTGTTCCATACATTTTGACCGCGCGTCAATGGAACTTTTGTATATACTATGACACCCTTAATGTTTGTTTTCCTGTAAAGAACATTGTAAAATTACCTGTCTTAAATTAAATTAAATCAATATTTCTTTAAATGTCACTGTTCCGTCATAATTCCTATACAATTCTCATTGAAAATTTATACTCGTGTAAAAAAAGGGTAACGTTAACTAAGTGTATAAATGTGAATAATGTTATAATATAATTATACTCAAATATTTTGTTCTTCCATATCGTGGAGAATAACAATATACTTGTTATTCTTCTAGATAATATTATTAAGGCAATGATTAAATCATGATATTCAATGTAAAAAGTAAATTAAATGTAAATTATACCTATGATGCAAAATATATTTTTTGAACGTGTCGTATTGGGGTTGTATTTTTTAAGTGAAATCTCAGTATATTTTTCCAATATACCCCACTGGCATCGCCCTCACTGGGAGCAACTGGTAACTTGGTAAAAAAATCTACCGGTGCGTCCTTTCGAAGGGGCAACTGGGAATTTTAATTTTAAGCGTCCGAATCTCTTCGCTTGAGACGCCGGAAGTGTAGTAAAAATTAAATATCGTTTTTTCCATCTATTTTCATAGATATTCGTCCTGATATCCGGTTAAGGTAATATCTCAAGAGGGAAGACAGGGATCTTTAATTTCCAGTTTCCCCAGCGGGGGCGATACCGGTGGGGGCTACTGAGATATTTTTTTTCAATTTCAGTCAAATTCAGTCCTGTAATAAATGTTAATTGAATTAAATATTAACATTCTGTTTATCACACAGAAGTTGAGGTAAATATTGTATTAATAAATGTGTGTAACCTTGATCATCTGTAGTTAGAGGTACTTATGCAGATCTGTAAGTCCCTATCAGTGGATTTGTAACCGACTTCATTATGTAAGTGTTGGGGACGTTGAAATTACAAATGGCTGGCTGTCATAACGAAAAGTAATTTAACCAAAATTATTTCAGTAAATTTATTGTTTAATCAATTTTTTACTTATTAAGAAAATATAATGCACGAATATGTAAATTTTGTAGGTACTAAAATTGCTAGAGAAATGGTGACAGACGTCTCCGAACATTATTTTTTTTTGGTCACTACGTACGCTGTACCCACCTCCTTACACAGCAAATAGAAAAGTTCCTTTAATATCTCTTTACTTACGCATCATTATGCCTTGCATGGCTCGCTTTAAAAGTGAACATTTACAATAATAACAAACAAAATTCCTTAGCTGCAGGTTGTTTTTATGTTTTATTCATCAGTAATTAGACAAAATTGTTCAGTTATAATAACCCCGCAACCCTAACCTTTTATAATTGTCTAATTATTTCACTGGTTCTGTATATAACTACACATTCCAATTTTTATGTTGCTGTAGACTTCAAGCTTTATGGCTGACGTTGATAAAATAAGCCGAAGTAGGCGTATCTTGCGTCCATAGTTGAAATATTTCTATATTAAACTGCCCCATACAGTTTGAAGTGTCAGCAGCACATGATGAACTGAAATTATCTTTATATAGTCAATTAAATTAAAGCATTTTGATATTTGGATTATCTTAGAGCGGCCAAAATGTATTAAAATTTTAAGATATGATATGATAATGTTTATAAAACTACTACGTTATAATTATTTACTTTGTCACAAAACTCAATTAAATTAAATCTCTTTTAATTTATTTATTGACAATGTTTTGTTGATGTTATAAAAACTTAATTAATGTACATAATTTTATCTTTTTTTTTGTATGGCTCATTTTATAAGTAAAATTAGCAATGCAACATATTGATCAGATTCAATGGGAGTATTAATTAGTATTTCTGTAAGACTGTGTCTTATTGTACTTTAATATTTATGTTTTAATAAACGGTGAATTTAAAATCTTTGTATTTTTTAAAACCAAACTGACATCGCGAGAGCGAGGAGTGAAAACAAACCAACAAAGTAAAAATCGCGAAAATCGGATTGAGAACAGGATACAAAAAATAACAAGAATAAATTGAACAAGGACAGGTTACAAAGGAAAAAAAATCAGCTACGAATAAAAACTGATGGATTTCCAAGTATAAACCAACCTTCTCCTGATGTGAAAAATGAGCGTCTTCCTGCCGGCCCTCGGTCAGCTATTGTGCATGCATTGCGCCAATATAAATGATTGAGACAGACGTAAGACACGATGTAAGGCGCCCCGAAGGTACAAAGAGGAATCGAGCTAAGGTCGTGTGCCCATCGTGGCCTTGACACAATATCTTCGGAGAATCTCACAATACATAATGGTTCGGAAGAGCTGGTTACTAGGGCGGATTTATTTAACAATAACAACAATATATCATTACCTTTTACAACTAGGTTGTACGAAATTGTGATCGATAATTGGTTCTTAAGTCTCAGTAATAAATATTACGTACAGTAAATCTGAGTCGACCGTCGTGGTGTAGTGGCTAAGCACGCTGGGTTTCATTTCACCGCTCCAAAGTCCCGGGTTCGATTCCCGGTCAGGTCAATGTAGAAATCATAATTTTCTATATTGTCTCGGGTCTGTGTGTTGTGGTACCACCGTTGTATCTGATTTTCATAATAACAAGTGCATTGGCTACTTAATTTGGGATCAGTGCTATGTTTGTGATTGTAATCATGAACATCGTCAACTTCATTTAATAGAAAAGTCACGTATTACCTACATACTTTAGGAGTATTACAGCGACACAAAAAAAAATGATTTACAGAAATCCTAACAAGATTATAATAATCCCTCAAGCGTATGTGAACGAGACACAATGCAAATTCTATTGTTATGCGGTTGCCTGCAACCGCTCGGGTGTTGAAGCATAAGGGTTGATATAAAGGTTTTAGTTATAGACTGGTGATGTCGAGCATCAATATTAGCTTCCCGATGACATATAAGTGAATATGTATCTGTATCACTTCATTCGGTTAATAACGTAAACGGTAGGCAACTGTAGCAACAGCAAATATGAATATTTTTTGGCTAATATAATAAAAGCAATCGGTTTTGAAAGAACATCATTAGGAATTTCCAATGATATTGTTTAAGGCAGCGATGCCTACTATACGACACATTGAAACAGATGTATTAATCATTTCAAAGTGTTCATAATCATTCAGTGACGTCACTGATCATTACGTAATGATGCAGTGACTTATTCTGACTTCAAGAAATTGTATTGTGGTTGGGTAAGTATGATACCTAAATGTATTGGTCTTCTGAAATATTAGACTCGTAAAAAGGCTCTTGAGAAGTCTATCTATTATTAGGTACCCTATTATTTGAAGTCGCTCTTGACTTGAGACAATAAATAAACGTATAATGTACCAGGGTTTACAAGGTGATTCCTGCGACACGAGAGTTTCAGTACCGCCACTCTCTTTTTGTGGGACTGCTGATAGGAAATGCTGATGCCCGGGTCTTGAAACCGGCCCTTTTTGGACTTAGGCTAAGGCTACCGATTAGATCTCAAAATGATTGAGGTTGATATGTTTCAATAGTAGTTAATAATACGTTGTGCAGGAGCTTTATTTTTGAATCACTCTCTTCAAGATGGCGAGTGATTTTCGTTCGAAGATGAATTAAAAGTCATAGAAAAAACTCGTTGTCGAACGAAAATCACTCGCATTACGAAGCGAGTGATTCAAAAATAGGGCCCCAGATTAGGGTCATAGGTAGTTACAGATCTACTGCACCTAAATCAATGCCTGATAAATATTTATTAGTTTAAAGATAAGGAAGCTAATAAATTTGCGATATTACCCAATCGCCAATTACAACTCATGGAAATCAACTAAGAATCTGCAGTGATGGTGAGTGCTCGCTAAACGTTCTCATAAAAAATAATGAGGAAAGTTACAATAGGCTAGTTGACACCAACGATCTTTGACGTACTTTTTACAAACTTTTAATTAACTGGCAAAACGCTATATTTCCATAGATTTACTATGGCGATTTGTAAGTATGACGTCATAGTTTTCAGTGTTCAACTAACGCATTTTATACAGTCTACAGAGCTATTAAAAACCGGATTATGTTAATTATGTTAAAAAATATCTCTTAGATACATAAGGTACTATGTGGCAAACAGGAACAAAACTTGTTTATTTTAAATAAGTTATTACGTAGTTTTAGGATATAAACAAAAGATCATATTTATAATGAATGGGTTGGTTAATGTATTAAGAACATAGAATAGTTTTTTTATAACTAACTTTATATGAAAACACACATAAAACTGATAAATAGTCAGCTCCTTGATAAAACTACATGTCATTTCTAATAACTAAGTTGTGTCTTTTATGGAATATCTGAGTTAAACATTGTATTTTCTTTCAATGTAGGGGCTGGAAAATTGTTGGTAATTGTAGGAAACTACCCAATTCTGTTGGTAATATTTTTTAAATATCCAATGGTTATCCTTGTCATTACCTCGTATGTGCGTCTTTGGCCTTAGTTAATTGGTAGGTACTTCTGATTATTCCATCGCTACTATACTGGGCCATAATCAACGGCTTTATTCCCTAGCTCAAAAGTGGTAACAACAAAGTACCTACTCACCTACTTAGGTGTGAGCCACTTTACACTGGGTTAATAACGAAAATAGGAAAATTGACGTCGTTATCGTTACACTGGAAAATTATTCCAATAATTTACTATGTCCCTGTGAGCTGCTTCAAAGCAATTTACACGGTCTGCCTACAATAATTTCTAACCTCGTTTTAACACTAAGTGACTTCACATCGAAACAACCTTTTTAACATCAGAGTTTAATATTTATAAATTCTTTTTTTTTTCAGCCAGATAGTTAATTACCTACCATTACTACCATACCATACTGGTACTGTAACAATATTTTATTTATTCATGCAAATGAAACGTATATTTAAGCTAGTACGAGGGTCAAACTGAAAGTTCTTAGAACTGGCCACTTATAAACAATACAATGAAAAAAATATTCTAAAATTTGAAAATAGAACTCTTTGCCAATATTACTGAGTATATATTTCATTCATTTGTCATTTGTTTTACGATTTGGCTGCAAATTGAAAATTGTCTGTGTCACGTCAACATGAATTTAACACGAGAAAATTTTCGTGCAATGATTTTTTATGACTTTCGATGTAATTTAAGTCAACAAGAAAGTTATGATAGACTACGATTGGCCTTTCACGATGAAGCCCCATCTCGTGCGACTGTTTACAACTGGTTTAATGAGTTTAAACGTGGTCGCACTAATCTCACTGATGATGTACGTGAGGGACGGCCTTCTACGGCGACGACTGAAAATAACATCTGTGTTGTGCGGCGTATGATAGAGACTGACAAAAGAGTGACCTATCAGCAGATTCGGACAAGCTTAGGCATCGGTATGAGTCAAGTGCACAAAATCCTCCACGAACATTTAGCGGTCAGGAAGCTTTGCGCCCGGTGGATACCTCATAATTTGACTAAGGCTCAAAAACTCCATCGTGTGGATTGGTGCCGTAAAATGATTGAAAGATTTAACGGAGGTGACTCAAATGCTGTGTTCGACATACTAACAGGTGACGAAAGCTGGATTTACTGTTATGATCCTGAAACCAAAAGACAATCTGCTCAGTGGGTGTTTCCTTTCGAGGAGTTGCCAACTAAAGTGAAGAGAGATCGAAGTGCGGGAAAAAAATGGTGGCCTCGTTCTTTGGAAGGATAGGTCATTTCGCAACAATTGTGTTAGAGGATCAAAAAACAGTTTCTGCAGAATGGTACACTACCAATTGTTTGCCACTTGTCTTGGAAAAAGTTCGAGAGAAACGACCTCGCAGTAGGATCCTCCTTCACCACGACAACGCCTCGTCGCACACCGCCAAGCGAACGATCGACTATTTGGCGACATCAAACGTTGAATTACTGGGTCACCCGCCGTATAGCCCCGACCTCGCGCCTTGTGATTTTTATTTATTTCCAAAAATTAAAGAAAAACTTAAAGGAAAGCGGTTTATGAATGCTGAAGAAGCGGTGGCTGCGTATCGCGATGCCATTGAAGAGACCCCTAAGGACGAGTGGGCAAAGTGCTTTTCCCAGTGGTTCCATCGCATGCAGCGGTGTATTGACGTCAATGGACAATACTTTGAAAAGATATAATAAAACTAATAACTGGCTAATGTAATCAGTTTTTGATTTTCTAAGAACTTTCAGTTTGACCCTCGTACAACATAAAACAGTTTACGTTTTTATAATGGAAAATCGTACAACTTTTTAAAGAACGAGTCGGATTACTTGCTAATTTCCAAGTAGGTAAGGAATAAATCTTACTACCCACCACTACATATGGTTAATTTATTTTTTCTATGATGTACATAATTTGGCCTGAATGTGCATTGCTTTTTCAACATCTTCATTATTTATCAAAGGGCTTCAACAATAAGCTGTGGACCAACCATGCTAGGCTTGAGCCATGTAACCCCAAGCTTTATATTCCGAAGGGACACCGTTAAGCTTTAAGTAGGTAAAATTGCTTCAACGAGAAGTATAAAGTAGGTATTAAAGCTAGTCCAATATAAACGATATTTGTATAACTTTTAAAGTAATATCTGCTAATAAAATAAATTAACTATTTAATTTAAAAATATGTATGTTTTGAGTTTTGTTTTTACCTATCTTATTTGAAAATTAATCATTTTGGTTAAAGGGAATGTCAAGATTGTTATTGTATTTTAAAAGACTGGCAAAGAAATACGGACTTTAGATTCACACAGTTTTGTACAGTTTAAAGACAGTTTTTCTCTGCTACTCGAATATTGTAAACAATTTTGATATATTCCTTTTTAACGAAATAATTAATTTTAATATAGATAACACAAAACTCACAACTTACATACGTAATTCATCGCTGAGTACTGAGATTTTTATAAATCAAATGCTTAATTATTTTTATTCACTGATATGATTTTGATAGTTTTATAAAAAATCTTCTTGATTCTTTACATTAATGGACTACCTATAAAAAAATGGACTATAGGTCCCTGTTGTTAAAGTTATGAAAGTAAGTTGCTCGAGCCCATAAGAAAACAATTACTTTATTTTTGACGTTGTTAAGTGGCATTTTTATGCCAAATTGAAAAAAAGCGTGTCCTTTTTATGTATTTTGAGTAACATATGAGAATACCTGAGTTATAAGTAATGACATGTACTTACTTAGTTTTATCAAGTAGGTAGCTTACAAGTTATCACTTTAATGTATTTTTTCAACCCAATTAGTAAAAACTATACTTTTCTGTGTTCCTGAAACTCATATTAACGTATTTGTAATTACATTTAAATTTAAAAATATATTTATTTAAAGGAATAAATATAATTAACAATAACATTTTGTTCCTATTGTGTACTTTATGTTTTGAGGCATAATATTTCCGTAATAACTGGGTTAAGTAATATTTTCAAAATCTTGTCTTCCTAACGATCGGCAATCAAACCGCTTCATTCCCCGAAGCGGGCGCAGCGCGTTTCCTACTTGGCCCCCGACCCGCCGGCCCGCAATCCGGCGCGCGCCGGTTTGCGCCGGCTATTCTGGGCGCCCGCGCAGGTGGCTCAATCCACCAGATTTCAGCGGCATTCCATCACTGTGATGTCAACGGGAACCGATTGGAAACGATACAGTTGCGTTGCGTATGATACGACGCAGGTGACGGGATGGCACAGTCAGAAAAGAACACGGAGAAGATAAACATTACCTATAACTCTTCTGTGAAAAAATCTAGGGGTTTGATGTTTGTCGCGCTCATCCGAAACGGTTTGAAGAATTTGATTAAGTATATGTTTTTTTTTTGTGTTCCGTACCTCTTATAAAAAGAAAAGAATCCCTTAAACGATAAATTTTAATGTGTTTTAGGAAATCGTACTTCTAAATTACTTTTATAAAATCATTACATGTTTGCCTAAATAGACACGGACGTATCGAGAATTACAATAGGTTTATTATGTCAAGCTTACGTACACCGACAGTCTACCTCTATTACTATTCGCAGTCTATTTAGGAGTCTTGTTTCTCCTAATTAGACTACGACTGCGTTATTTAAAAGTTTTTTCAACACACTTGCTCATAACGACGTCTTTATTCCACCGATTTTTGGCTCATAATCATAGATATTAAACACGCGTGCTTTTTCATTATATTATTGCACTAGTGCCTTTAGTTTATTAACCCGACCAATTTAGGTTTGTACCCTAGTACCAAGTCGTAAGTAAGAAGAAGAAGCGATATAATTTAGTCGGGTTATACAATACTTTTATTTTAGCAACAAACAGTATTTATGCGAAAAATAACAGTATCAACATATTTATTTCAATAAAAATGGTAAATCCAAATTTATTACTAAAAAATAGCTCAAACTCGTTTAACATTTTCTGTGATTTGTGTTTTAAACACGAATTATTACATTTTTAATCTTGGCTTTTGGCCAATCTAGTTCGCGCCTAAGCCTTGCGCGAGCATCGGTATCGCGGCAAGAAAAAAAAACAATGCGCCATTTTTCGTAAATAATAATTGTCGGCTGTGACGAAGTTTGCATTATTTAAGAAGTTTAATATTAATGAAAATGCCTAATTCAAGTGAAGAAAATGAAGAAAACCTATTATTTACTCCGCCGGACATACGTAACGAGGCAAAAAACGCGTGCGAAAGTCTTTGCCATCAAAATCGAGTGAAATGTATTTTTACTAAATGTTTTAATAATTAAAAACTTAGTAAATGAAGAGTCTTGTTTTTTCCTCGCAAGTGTGTTGAAAAACGTCGTATGATACGCGTGTGCCTGTGACCATTATATACGCGGCTTTCTTATGGCGCACTCGCTTTCGCTCGTGCGCACACAATATCGCCTTGTATATAATGGTCAACTTAGCACACTTGTATCATAATGTACTATTAATCAGTCTTTGAAGGTAGTCTATTTTTTTTAAATTAGTTTTCAACACACTTGCTCAAAACGACGTTTTTATTCCACCGGTTTTTGGCTCATAATCCTACATATTAAACACGCGTGTTTTTTCAGTATATTATTAAAAGGGGGCCTTTAGTTAATTAAATTTGTACCCTAGTAACAAGTCGTTAGTATGTAAGAAGAAGAAGCAGCGATATAATTCATTAGGGTTAAAAAAAATATTGTACTGTTATAATAATTAAAAACTTACTAAATGAAGTCTTGTTTTTGCCTCGGAAGTCTGTTGAAAAACGTCGTATGAAACACGAGTGCCTGTGACCACAATATACGCAGCTTTCTTATGGCGCACACAATACCGCCTTGTATAAAATGGTCAACTTAGCAAACTTGTATCATAATGTACTATTTTATTTCATATTTTTTAGGTATTACTCATATCTAACGACTGGACCGATTTTGATGAAAATTAATCTGCCCTAAGTTGAAATATGCGAAAAAAGAATAGAGAGAGATTTACTAAAAAAGAATCATCTCGTTTTCTAGATATCGTGAGACAAACATACATTACACTTACGAAATTTTGAAAGAGTTTGGAAGCCTTAATAGATCAACAAACTGAAATATTATCCAATTCTAACGATATCACATACATACAGCTCGAATTAAATACCTACCTCCTTTTTAACCGACGACAAAAAAGAAGTAGGTAAATTCAAAATATCGTGATGTTTGTATATTAATATGTTCGTCCTCGGATTTCTCGAAAACGAGAAGTAATAGCTACATAATTATTTTTTAGTTCAATCAGGTATATTTCAGCTTAGGAAAGGAACAGTGTAAATTTAATCGAAATCAGTCCAGTAGTTTTTTTGATAAGGGTAATTAAATAACTTAAAATCAAGAAATAATTTAAAAAAACGGCTTTAAAAAACTGACTATACAGCTCAAAATTAACACATTTGCCCTCTGTTTAGGAAAAAAAAATCATTGGAGTCTGTGCATGATCTCAAGCTTACTTTCATCGATAGTCTACGCACATCATGCACCGACTTCAAATTAATTTCTTTTTGCTAAACAGAGGGCAAATGTGTTATTTTGAGCTTTTTAGTCAGTTTTCTTAAGGCGGTTTATTTTATTAGGAAATTCATTTTGAAGTCTTTAAAAAGTTGATAGTAATGTGAGGTTGCGGTCTCTCTAAATAATAAAAACTGTTTCTAATTCTGAATCTACGCTGCTGTTATCTTTCCAAAAGGTATTGCGGAAATTAATATAATTTATTATTTTCATGTACAGTCTTGAATTTACCTGAAAACATCATTATTTATTAGGTTACCTACCTACCTGCTACATGGACTGAACCAAATAGCCATCAGACAACGGCTAAACAGGTGCAATCTAAGTATTTGTATGTACTTACCTAAAGTGATGATAAATACATTACTATTACCATTGTTAACAAACAATCATAGCTAGGTGCAAGTGTATCACTTATTGGGTTATTTTTCACTAAGCTGTGGGAAAATACTAGCACTTATTCATAGAGTTTTACTACTTAAAATGACTGAACCATTTCATTCATCATATAGGTTAAGTAACAAACATGCGTGACTTAACCTATTTTACGATTTAATAAATCATAGAATCCAGCTGGATATACTTACCTACGTGACAATTGTTTAACATTAATGTTATTCCCTGAACTTCAAATAAATGAGGTAGGTACAGTATAACATCATGATAATTCATGATAAAAACATAGTATCACTTTCAGCACGAGACCTCTTTCAGGGTTCCGTAGCCGAATGTCAAAAAACAGCACCCTTATAGTTCAAGCCTGTCTGTCCGTCCGTGTGTCACAACCACTTTATTCTGTAACTATAAGTATAGTAACTATAAGCATCACACTCTTCAAATTTGGTAGGAAGATGTATCCTGATAACCGTTTTACGATTCTTATACAAAAAAATAAAAACATATTATAATTAAGGGGGGTTCCCATACTACCTGAAAAAAAAGAAACTAAACCGGAAAAAAAAACTTCTCAAACCTATGCGGGTGGGGTACGGCTACAACCCGTCTGGTGTAGTGGTCGAGAAATCGCCTACTACGCAGCGGGTGCGGGTTCGATCCCCGCACAATACAAACATTTGTGTGCATGAACATGTCTGTTTGTATTGGTCTGGGTGTTTTCTATGTATATCATGTATGTATTTACAAACAAAAAGTATTTAAGTATTATATCCGTTGTCTGGCACCCATAACACAAGCTACTCAATAGCTTACTTTGGGACTAGATGGCGATGTGTGGGAATGTCCAAAGAAAAAAAAAAGGTATTTTAAAATGACATAGAGGTTCCTAAAACGATTTTCATTTAAAGTCTAACGTTTGATAGATAGACGCTTCCAAAGTGGTAAAATGGGCGTCCCCTCCTTTAACTTCTAAACTAAGCGAGAGTAAATTTTGAAAAAAAATGTAAATCTTAACAAATACTTTCAAAAAATTGATTTGGGCGGGATCGAACTAGTAAATTTTGAGATAGAGCACATTTTCAACAACCGCAAACTAAACTTTGTTTTTAACAAAATATTGTGGCATTTTAGCTAAGTTGAAGTAAGTGGATTGGATGGATTCTCTAATTCACTTAAAACTGGCACGGAACCCTCAGTGTGCGAGTCCGACTCGCACTTGACCGTTTTTTTATTTATTTTCGATTTCGTCCAAGTGATTAAGGAAATAAGGCTTCGAAAAATCCTTATCATTATCAGAAACATAAAACATTTTTCCATCGGGACTTACCTAGGTACCTCACTTGGCCTGGATAACTAAACCCCAAAATTCTTGCAAAAAAAAATAACCGGTAACCTTAACAGGAAAATATGATCCTTTTCACGCTATCTGAAGGCAGATATCATCCCTATTGTTAATAAGCACCATTTCACATGATTTCGAAGTGAAGCCGTGTTCCGTGTTCCGTTGTGCGACGCTACTCAAAATAAGTAAATATCTAAAGTAATTAACACGTACGATTGAAGTGTGATGGTCAATATTTTCGGTATATTTTTACAGTTCCTAGAATATTCTTATAACACGGCTGGTGCACAAACAGGGTCTTGGGGTGGGAAAAACCCATGTGCTACTTCAAAATGCTATACAAGTTGAATGAAATTGAAATATAAATTCATACATAACTTTTTCACATGTATAATACAATTATATTGATTTGACATAAATAGCTATACCCCTTATTTAACTGTCAAATGTAAGTAGTACTCTTATTATCTGGGGACGATTCTCGCGGCAATCAAACTTTTTTCGTGTGGTAATTCGATTGCGAGTTTAACCGGATACTTATAAAATCAAGTCAAATACTACACGTAAAAAAAATAAGCACACAAACAAAATCTAAATACATGGAAATCGTGACCTTGACATATAAAAACATTTTTTTCTTTGACAAAGAAAATTCGATCGGTAAACTTTTTTCGTATACAAATTGCACGAGAATTGTCCCCCAAATAATAAATATTGTATGGAAAATGAAAAACTAACAATCACGTTTCCAAATTGGCATTCAAACGAAAATTTATGGTTTAAGATTTTTTAAAAGTCATGTATGTATTATTTTTATTTTATTCTTTATTCGTTTTAGTTTGGTCAACTTACTTACTTCTGTCTTACGTTTTCTAAGCGAAACTTAAATCGTACCAAGCTCTTTAGATGCTTTGATGTGCGGATAATTTAATGGTCTATTGTCTCAATCACGTCACGTCAGCCACTAACCAAATATCCTCAAGTTCAAGGACCTTCCGAAAACCTTTATACATTACTCACCGGTCGAGATAATTTTCCTCTTGGTAACTTGGTAATAAGGTAAACGTCAAAGATGTCAACAATTTAGCATTGTTTGCATACCTACTCTCATATAAGTATGCAAGACTAATGGAAGGATTCAAAGACCATCTTCTTTAGCTCATTTGAAAATGAAAATGAAAATGAAGTTTATTTCCAACAGTAAAAGAACATCAGTTATAAATTACACATTTGCATGCAAAATTACAGAAATCTAAGTTATCTTAATACAAAAGCATGTTTAGTAAGATACATTGAGCAAAGTACACTTCATAATTAAATACAAACCAAATGTAAAAATAGGCGCACTTAAATCAAAATTATGCAGTATCTGATGGACTTCACACTAAGATACCCTGTGTCGTGAAGACCAGTCTTCCCTTTTGTATGTGTTATTCATGTAGTAGTTCAGGCATGCTTATCTGTATGTATGTATTTCTAAGACATCATCTTAGAAATGAGCGATTTTTGGCAGAGCATGTAAATAAGTATACCTAATAATTTCGTTCGCATACTGATGGGTGAGTCTAATAGCAAGCTAGATACTGTCTTGCTTGTGTACATATTATGTTTATACGTAGCTAAACGTACACGTTGTAGCCATACAGTTTTTATTATTAAATGCTTGTCTGTACGTATCCGCACCAGTCAAATTTAAGGATATTTGGAAATCAGCATGTCTTTCAATACTTTGCTCTCACCCGGGAATCGGACCTTGACGAAAAACTTGGGTCTACGGAATCACTACCCAAATCTGCGTCACAACGACACACGACGTATCATCATTATTTCTTGTCACGGAATTAAATCGTAATGACTTTGTTTTCAAGTAATGGAGTACTTTGTTTGTCCTTTAAACACTTGAGCTTGACACAAATAATTGACAAACACCTCGTAATTTTCTTCTAAATCGTAAATATGTAGGGGTTATCATCACGGTAAAATACGTAAGAAGCACTCTGTTCTTAGTCTGGTACAAGTAACTGGGTGATCATGACACATACTAACAAACAGATTCGCATTTATTTTCTTTCAGGGGTCCTAGCCTTTTATAATGCTATTATTTTTTTATTCAATGGAATTGAACAAGCAAAATCCTATCACCTTAAAATATTGGACACCAATCACATACATTGTTCTGATCACAAAGTAAGTAGCAAATGCACTTGTGTTATGGAAATCACATCACAAACAACTCAACAACAAAACACAACGGTGGTACCACAACACCCAGACCCGAGACAATATAGAAAAGATTGTTTTCTACATTGACCCGACCGGGAATCGAACCCGGAACCTCACGAGATGGCGACGCTTAAAACCAGCGTGCTAGCCGCTCGACTACGGAGGTCGTCATTAGTGTCATTACCTATGGCTAATTTTGATTAGTTAAGCGTATGCCTCTGAAATTATACATACCTGCATTTTGGTTTACTTTATTCACAGATACGAATAAATAGCTGTTATTGACAGATAGGAATAAATATCGATACTAGGTAGTACGGCTTCACTAGTAGCGAAGCCGAACTTGGTACCCCCCGGCCCCATCCTCTAAACTGCAATAATTTATCAGAAAATTACAAAAATCGGCCCAACAGTAACAACACGACTTCGTTTTCAATGTGTTGATTCTAAATACTACTAATATTTATGAGATGGCGGAGTAGACTACCTAGTCGGGAAAGCCACTTGTTCGGCATTGTTTCTTCCCGACCTACTTGTCGGCAAAATATGGCCGTTTAGTCGTTACTTGCATAGCAAATAAGAATCTAAATAAAAAATATAATTCCACTATTAGTGCACATTGCGGTCATTTTCCGCACATAGCGTTTTGAGGAAAATCGGGACAAATCCTTTTTGTAGTACTTGCGTTCCTACCTACTTAGATAAGTAACAGAATCTTTGCCTAGTAATCCTGCCTGGTGCCAAAAAGTTTTTGATTCAAAATTGGATTCATTTTTGTGCGATAAAGAGGAAAAATGACATTTTACTCACTGTTTGTTACAATGTCCATTTTTTACAATTTCATCCATCCATTCAAAGATAGATTCTTCCATAGTTGTTTAATGGGCCGTACCCTCTAATTTTGTAACTATGAAAATGATTTTTTGACAAAATATATATATTTTGTACATATTACCAAGAACTTTCAAAGAAAATTTGTTTGAACGAGATGGAACAGGTACGGTAGCTCAATTGGTAAGAGCGTTTGGCCCGGTCTGCCAAAAGGTTGCTGGTTCAAGCACTGCCCGTGCGCAAACTTTTGGTTACTTATTTCATCTTTATGAATATAAAATATGACACTGTGAGTGTTAAACACATTCTAAAGCATTGGAACAGGTAGTTTTTGAGATATAGCACATTTCCCACAACCGCAAATATAACTTTGTTATTTATTCAAGTACTATGAAATACAAAGTTGTTTTAGCCTTCAAAAAGTACTGTGCTATTTTGGCTAGGTAATAAAAAGCGGTTAAAGTTGGCACCGAACCCTCAGTGCTTGAGTCCCAATACTCAATACTCGATACTCAATACTTCCAACTTGCACTTGGCCTGTGTTCAACATAATATCTCGCAAAATATCGATCCTATTACTATGCATTTGGTCTCAATCGATTCAGCGCAAAAATACATTGAAAACGATACCTACCTACTTAGCGGCGTAAGTAACGTATTACCAAGGCACCGAGACACGTGTGATGTCAACATCACTCAGTTTCAGACTCCAAGCAGCGCAGTAAGCCAGTAAAACACAGAAACAAATGGTTATAGCGGTTCTGATTACTGAATCAGCGGTTGAAGGTTTGGGCAAATGTTTGTGTGAGCACAAATATTTAAACCTAAGTCGTGTGTGTTAAATGAATTTAAGTATTAATGGGAGATGCTCCGCCGAAGTCGTAACACAATAAATCGCCTTTAAAAAAACTGACTTAAAAGCTTAAAATAACGCATTTACCTTCTATACGAGTAGGACATTCATACGAGTATTAATTTAATACGAGTATTTTCTGCAATATTCATTGCCAATCTTTCAAAACTCGATCGTCCATCGTTCTGTATTATCTATTAACAATAATTAACTAGAATATACATAGACGCGGCTTTCGTCACTGCATCCTGACATAAATAATAAATAAATTTTGGCACACCACCCACACCACTTCCATTTGCTTTGATTCCAATTAGAAACGAAAACGAGACAATTTTTAAAATTGTAACTTCTACATTGACCCGACCTTGGAAAATCTGAAATCGAACCCTACCCACGAGGTTGTCTTGCAAACTGCGACAGCAAAATGCGAGTACCAATTAAGGCAAAATAAATAATTATTCTAGCGTAAAACCTACCCCCAGATGTACGTAACATGAACACAATATGTGAAGGCTATCTCCACGTTAAGACGGCCGCCCCGATAATATCGACGTGACGTCACGTATGCCTGCATCGCGCTTGCAAAGTTTTAGACGACATTGCGAGTTTATACGACATAATTGGTGTTAGCTATCGGCCTATTGGCCCCGAGCGCGATCACCTGCTCGGTATGGATGCGAATGGTTGGGTGCACTGCAGAGAGCAGCGCATACTTGCTAGCATTCATTGCACTATTGTGCAAAAAAGTATTGATACAGATCGTACCAATATTTTTGGTAACTTTTAGTCACAAGAATAAATAAATCTAGTTTGTTCCCAATCAAAAATCACCTAATAGTTTAATAAATATTTTCAGTCACCAATTGCTCTTGTCAACGTGCGTAAATTAGATTATTTTTCATATATATAAATATATTTCATTCCTGTTTTTTTTATTAGATATCTAAAAGAATACATGAATAATAGACCTATAGATTTTGCACATCTATTGTTAGGAACTCTTATTTAGTTGCCGTTACATTCATTTAAATTTTAGATAGGCACCTACATAGGCACGTGCATTACAGGTTATATGAACATAATATTACTTCAACATAACGTAACTCAAATGGATTAAAAACAAAATGTTGTCAGCTCAGAAGCGATTATCGTTAGTAGGTACTTAGTTCACATAAGTTTCTGAAAAGACCAAAAACACAATCTGGATAAATCCATAGATAGCTGTTTTGCTACCCAATTATCAAACAAATGTTGGTAGAAGGTGACTAGCCTTTTGCAGCGCGCACGCACCCCAGGCGCGAGGGTAGCGCTAAAGCCTGCGCCGGCGCAGTGCGCGCGAATAAAACCGTTTGCGTCGCCGCGCGCGCACATTCGCTCCGCCGCGCTCGCGCCGGCCCCGCGTCACGCACCTCTCCGCTCACCGCTCGCGACGTGAACCTAACTAACTTGACGTGACGTGATATTATTTATTCAGTGCAACCATGGCCAACATCCTCGCAGAAATGGGGTCCCAGGTGGGACTCACCAACGCCCGACAAAACAAAAAGGTTAGTATTTTTTTCCGTTCATTCTGCAATGGCGAATTTTTGAAATATGCGAGATTGAAATCACGTAGATTTAGTGCTAGCGTATTTTTAGTTCAAAATAAACTAGCAGCCAAATGAATCGGTCCCACGGTCGGCTAGAAATATCCCGACACGTCACAGTAGTACAATGTCAATAGCGGCCGATACGCGCCGATCGCAGCCGTTTTCGCGCGGACGCGTAAAGTTTGGCAGGAGCGGCCGCTGCTACCGAAATACCCTCAGGGTCAGAAAACGCCATGAGCCCATGCGCCTGCGCCGCCGCCCTGGCCCCGCGCCAGCGCTTTCCTATGAATGTGCTTTTCTATGATATTTAACACCTTATTTCGTTTCACAATCTATTCAAAATTTCGTACCCACATTTATTTTATTGTATCTAACTTTCTTAAAATTAGCATTGGTAGTTTCTGAAACTGAAAGATCAAAGGTGAACGATAAGATTATATTGCAATATACTCGTAGGTAATGTTTACGTAGCCATGTGCTGCGTGCGTAACTTTCACAACGTACGTTGTGATGCGTAGTGCAAACCACCTGCACTTTACGGCAATCAGCTGTCTGCACCTATGCCAGCTTGAAACATTAACAGCGTGCCATTGTCTTACACCATGAAACTATAGAAAAAAATGTGCTTCTAATGTAAGAAATATTTCTTGCAAAAATATGGAAGGTAGTTAAAAGTTATGTTATCTATCAGAAATCTATATTTCGAAAACTTTGGTAATTATTTAAATAGAACAACGTTGTCATAATAATGAAAATAATAAACACAATCACAATACTTACCACAATAATGTCAAAAAGGTCACAATAATACCTACTTTCTTATTGTTGCACAAACCTTTAATTTGTATGGAGTAAGTAATTAAGGTGCCTTTTATTGTTGTTATGGTTTTAAAGCGATCACCTTGACTTACAAAAACACATTCACCAATATTTGCTGGGTTTTGTACTAACTAACACAGAATTCTGAATATGCTCCTCCACCTGCCATATATGTATTTTAATTTCAACGAAATTTTCAAATCAACGAATTGCAAAAAAATGTATACGGGATTTATTAAATACTAGCGGACCCAGCGAACTTTGTTTCGCCCCCATCCTTGTCGTGCCCGGCCTCGTAATTAAAGAAAAATGTTAAAGGTGTACAACCCTTATTACTAAAGGGTATGAACAATAGATGTTGGCCGATTCTTAGACCTACTCAATATGCTCACAAAATTTCATGAGAATGGATCAAGCCGTTTCGGAGGAGTACGGGAAAGAACATTGTGACACGAGATTTTTTTATATAAGATTAGCCTAATTTGATAATATTAGCAAACAACAGAAAAAGCATAAAATTATTTAAGTATAGTTTTTCAATCCTCAGGAAAATACTTTCTAATTCTGTACGTCTCATTTCAATGTAAATTTATTCATATAAACAGGGTATCTACTATGGATCTGATTATTTACAAAAGTCTTCCTTATAAATGTCGCAAAGAATCTTAATATTTTACTAAACTACTTACATTGAATAGTAAATGTAATTTAATTACTGTCAGAGCAATTAATAAATCCGGTAAATCAAACTAGTTACACTAAAAGTCATGTTACTTCGGTCATTCAGTAATTAATGTTTTGATAAGGTTAGAAGTTAGATATTCTACAAGAACATATTGCTTAAGTTTCACGATTCATAGAGGTAATTATGGTTCTCTAGAATAAGATATTTTAATTAAACAACTTCAAAAAAGAGAGGTATCTATGTTTGTCCGCGATTTTTATCGAGTTTCGCTGAACCGATTTGGATACTGTTTTCAGTAAAGTAGTTTGAGTGTTTAATAAAAGGTAGTAGTACTATTTATACCGACCTTAAAAAGATAAAATAACATCAAATTCTTTTGGACTCGGTGTATGATGTGTGTAGACTGTTGGTGTACCTACGTAAGATTTTATACATGCATCGACTCCAAAAGAATTTGTTTTTCCTAAATAGAAGATGAATGCGTTATTTTAAGCATGTTAGACAGTCTTTTTCAAGGCGGCTTAATTTTTAAATTCTTTTTTATTTCATAATTTTAGTTATTAATATTAACTCAAAAACTACTCGATAGGTTTTGATGAAACTGTACCCTAAGCTGAACTATACCTGCTTTAAGTTAAAGAATTATCTCGCTATGTCTTCCCGTTTTCGAAAACTCCTGAGACAAACATACAATATACAAACAATACAAACATACGTACACTAAATGAATTTCGCACACGTGTTGGGAAGCCTTAGTAGATCAACATACTAAATATTTAATTTTTATTCTGACGATATCATATACATTACTTAAAAACGAATTGATTACCTCCTTTTAGAAGTCGGTAAAATGGAAACATGGAAAATGAAATATAAGATAATAAAATTAAAAGAAAAGATTTTAATATATTATAAGTTAATATTTTCAACCGATCGATCATTGCATTTATCAATAATTTTTTCAACATAAAAGGGAAAAAAAACAAATAGTATAACACCCTAAGTACACTAAATCTGTCTAAAATTTTGTTTTATTTTTTCACCACGAAATCAAACGGTGGTTTATTGATGAAAATGAACAACAATAATTTATAGGTACATGTACTTAGACCCACTTATTTTTTAAACACTTCATCCACAAACAACAGGTATATATGGCGAACTTAATGCTAAAAGCATTTTCTACCAGTCAACCATGAGGCTATACAGAAAAAAAGCTGGCGGCTCTAAGAAAGTAATACAGATTTATTATAATTGGTACAATAATACAGCCATTATTTTCAATATTGTAACCGGCTTTGAAGTTAAATATTCAATTATGAAATTAATTCTGTGCATTATGTATCGAACTAAGAGCGAAGGAAGTCGACCTCCATACTATTGACTGAGAATTACTCGACTCGACATACCTGCCACATTACGGTGTTTAATGTTAAATGATCCTATTTGCACAAGACATTAATATTCGTTTATTCATCATCGAAAATTAATGGCTGATTAATTCAGTGAGATATTAAAAATAAATCGTTAATATTCAGTGGTTCTTTTAGTTTTTCGGCCGATTTTGGTCGAGTTTCATACCCTTTTGTTTGAGGTTTACTCACGGTGCTAATGTTCACATTACCTTTGATGACTTGGAGTACAATTTTTGAACAAACACATTTGGTTAGGAAATAAATCTTTATAGCATTTCTTCAACAGAGATCAGCATATTTGACCGATATTTAGGTAACTTTGAACAAAAAAACGTGGCTAACTGTGTAGCTATTGGACTCGGCCACTTGTTTGTCATGATAGGAACATTGGGTCACTTTTGTAGTGAAACGACTTTATTAGTCAGGACATAATTTACCTTAAGCCAGAGGGCGCTCGAAAAATATTTACTTAGTCAAAATTAGTGTCTTCGTGTGTTTAATGATTGAGAAAATCTTTTGAATAAAATACAAATAACGTTTTTCGATTTATTAAAGATACTACATAAGCTACAAATATATTTGATGCAGCAACAAATCAGTCGGTTGAACTTACCGCGGCGAAATGTCAATTACATTTCGACTGCTTCAGACTGTGGCTGCAGGGCATTAGTAACATGAGACATTTATTCCACACAAGTGCGGATCCTCCTCCCTTCACCTTAATTGGCGGAGATGTCGGGTAGTCGTGTAATGACCGGTCTAGTGTTAGCTGTTATTGCACCGACTCTGGGTCACGGACGCCTGGCTCCACTCGCCACACCGGCTGACATACATTTGAATTTGCAAAGATACTAAAACGACATCTTTGCCTTATCATAGATTAACATTACCTAAGTTATTAAATCACAGGACATGCACAGAAGTTATATTTACAAGGCGAAATGAACTGACCTATTCTGATTTTGGTTGTGGCGAATCCAGAAAGGTGTATCACAGTACTTAGTATACCTAGTTTAATGATCAAGAATAACAAGTCATCATCGTTGTGAGCACCTTTGATTAGATTTAACACACTTTATCATTAAGTAAATTGACTCAATTGTGGGATTTCGTACTTAAATACAAAAATAGGAATTACCTCATGTGGGATGCCTCAATTTATGTATTTGTTGGATCTAAGTATTTGAAGTTAGTGAGAGGTATTGAATGACAAAGATAATTTATTGAAGTAAAAATATATTTAAGAAAATTTTGTTTTACTTATGATTTTAAGTTCTGACATGTTGACTGTATTTTAATTATTTTTATTCTACGCTATAGACAAGTAAAAATGTGTATGCTATTGACTAAATGGAACGAACATCAAATTAATTTTGTTAACCCGTTTAGCGCAAATAAATGATTCGATTCTATTCTATTTATACAGATTTACAATTTGCCAAATTCTATTTACACAAGTTACAAGCTATTTCAAAAAAATGTTAATGCTACTTCGTCGAAGGTAGGATTCTACACTGACGCGTCATAACGCACAGATTAAACATAATGCTCGTTCACGGAACGATCCAGATCCTCGGCTCTCAAAGTAACAAGTAACGCAATACGTACTAAGATTCACTCTGGCTAGGTATAGGTTCGTTAATGGCTCATTACTGATGAAGTGTGAAGAGCAGGAGCGCGCTAATCGGTGGCCAAGGATCGCGAGCAAGGTGGTAATCACGCCCACTGTCGACTGCGCAGGCGCATCTGACACGGAACGAGAAATTACTGTGATTCTTACATGTTATTTAACTAGAGTACTTTTAAGATTAAGGCCACTTTAAGATTTGCAGTATGTAACTTGCAATTTTAATTGTATTCTTGCTAATAAATAATTGATCCTTGTTTTTTTTTATTGTCAAAAAAACAAGTTTTGTATTAGTTTGTCTGCTTCTAGGGAGTAGAGACACGTCGAAGGAAAATAATATTCTTTACTAATTGTCTTACTTACTATCCTTATACAGAAACAAATATTTGAAATAAAAAAACTAAATAATAACAATACCTATTTTACTTTTGCCATGCGTAGCAGCAAGGTGATTCAGAACGTTCGATAAGCCATTCGGCTTGGGTTTCGGCTAGATTTTCTATTCATTTTTAAATCAATGTCGCAGTTTGATCGGATGTCGATATGTCAGTGCGGTTGCAAATATAATGAAATAACAAAATAAAATAGTTGTGTCGGATAAATTCACGTTATTATAATTAATATGTGAAAGTCACCGAATCGTAGCCAAATCCGTAACCGAATCGTTCTGAATCGGGGCGCAGGATAGGATTTTTAGATAGCAAAAGTTAGCTAACTTTTGACCCGTTCATCGATCGAAATCGAATCTCGCTCGGAAGTTTGATGTGCCTGAGCTGACGCAGGCGCATTCACCGCCAAGAGCCGTCACATAAAATAAATAACCGTCGTATTCTGGGCGGCCCGTGCTTACCAGCACGTGACTGGAAACGTTTCCTAGTACTACTTCAGTAATTACTATAATTAGAACAGCTTTTGGCTCGGACCTAGTAGATGATTTTTGTCGCAACACTACTTAACAGTCCGGGATGTTAATTACATCTGCCTGTGAATAGATGAAGTGCCAAACACGAGTTATATGTAGGTATCTACTTACGTTTTGTTTTATGAATATTGGAAATATATAACAGCTGTTTGAAACTAAATATTACATTCGAATGACCTATCATAATCATCATTATCAGCCAAAGGATGCCCACTGCTAAACATAGGCCTCCCCCAAGGCTTTCCACAGCGACCGATCACTAGCGGTCTGCATCCAGTTTGATCCTGCGATCTTTATAAGGTCGTCTGTCCATCTCGTTGGTGGACGTCCCACGCTGCGTCTCTGGTCGAAGGGTCTCCATAATCATAATCGCACGATTATTATTCGTAGCAAAAGTATAGGTACTACTTGCTTGTGTAGTGTCGCTACTAACAAATTGCGTATTGTACCTAATACGGGAACAAAGTAGGGTGGGTAGGTTTGTTGTTTCTGATTATCTGTAATCAGGGTTCATCAACCTTCCTATTTTCTCAAGTATAGCTGGAGTCTTTGGTAAACACTTTTTAGTACGAGCTATTTCAACGACATCTGCATTCACTTAGTTGTAAATATTGCTAGTATTCAACTTACTCAAATGATAATCTTTAGTCACTTTGAAATAATTCAATACATTAGGAATTATCCTCATTAGATAATTAAGATAATCAGAAATAAGAAAACATTAGGTTTTCACAGATCGGAAAATGTTTACCTACGAGTTGTACTTACGTACCTACCTAAAGTAATCTCCCAGGGTACTAATTATTTTTCTTGAATTAGCCCCTATTCGGTGACTCGGTGTTGAGTGACCATCAAGTAGCATATGAAGCGATTTGTATCATACAATAATGTTTGTAATTATTTCTACAAGAGATTATTATCACACATACTTGGGCAATATCACCGGCGCTTGCGCTGCGTGTCGCCATCAAAATTAACAATTTGTCATTGCCGTTACATAGTAAAATGTCAAATATATACTAAAAATATACATTAATTCTGATCTTTATATCATTAAGTCTAAACAGATATTCTACGAGGGTTGTCTTTCAGGACGCGTATTGCTATGAAGTTTTGATAGGTAAGCGGCGCAGCTTTATATCAATTAGCAATTCATATTGCGATTTCGTATGATATTGATAATTTTAATATCATAATAAAACAATATAAATATTGATATTCGTACCATGTTACTATTATTATAATATTATAATATTCGTTGACACTGAGTCGAAATTGAACTGTCTGGCAATTAATCGGTTAAATAGATCCTAAAACGCCCCCAGAAGTTTTTGAATCATTGTACTACACAGTTGTAGAGTACAGACTCCATAGCTTGCAAGGATTGGAAGAGAAAATCACTTGGTCAGTTTAGAAATTATTCACGTAATTCCAGACATAAGAATGGCAAGAAAAACCCACGTATAGAAAAAGCAAGACATAAAGGATAAAGCGTTTATATTATGTTTTTTGGTCATAATGAAACCACAACAACTTACGATCCCACGTAGTAATTAGTTTCACTCCTTGTTGTAGCATTCCTAGCTCGCCAAGGCATTAAATACAACTGTAATATAACCCATACTTCAAACTGCTAGGTTTATGTAATGTTAGATAAGTTATAAACTCACACGTGCTCGCGCGCAAACAAAAGAAGTTATTGTAAATATTGCCGGCCGACACAGACAGAACCGTTACCACGAGTTTACGGCAGTTATACTTGCTAGCGACGACGTAAAAAAAGTGTATGGAAAATTTTAGTTCTGTCAGTGACTGCCAGAGGCGCTGTGCAATTTTCCATAGACTTTTTTACGTCGGTCGCTAGCGAGTAAAATAGTCGTATACTCATGGTAACGGTACAGATCTAACTTACCACGGTGATGCGACATTACGAGACGCATGCACACCTAGCCTCGCACTAATTTCTTCTTTCGCGCGACCACTACCTACCGCAAAAAAGAAAGATCCTTGGGGTGTTTTGCGATCCAACTTTAGCCATTCAAATTCCAGGCAGCTCTATTCAGACTCAGTGTAAACGAATATTATCAATATAATAATATTATAAAAATACTACAATGATGCGAATATTAATATTTATGTTGTTTTATTATATTAATATTACGCATACGAATTCCTAATTTAACAGTAAAGCTTAGCTGCTTACCTATCAAAACTGCATCGCAATACGCGGCCATGGCTCCTATTTTTTAATCACTCGCGTCATAATGGCGTGTGATATTCAATGATTAATGTCCAATTTTCCAATGAAAATTAGTATCATTCTACTCGAGAGTGATTCGAAAAAAGATTAATGAATTGTGTGAGTAGTATCTACTTTATTTCACGTGATTTTCATTGGTTTTAATTCGTTTTCTAACAAAAATCCCACGCCATATTCAAGCGAGTGATTCAGAAATAGAGCTCCATATCTCTGCTTTTGACGAATGGTTTGTATTTAATCACTCTTAGTTTTGTACTAGTACTTC
The DNA here is from genome assembly GCA_963924145.1 of Pyrausta purpuralis. Classification (NCBI taxonomy): domain Eukaryota; kingdom Metazoa; phylum Arthropoda; class Insecta; order Lepidoptera; family Crambidae; genus Pyrausta; species Pyrausta purpuralis. The sequence goes on from OZ001647.1 coordinate 27,973,997, forward strand.
TAACTAGTCGTAATAATAAACAACTTCATCTAATGCATGTAACAAACTACCACTTGACCCGAAGAAACACACACACACACACACGATAGCACAGCACACACATAAATCAATGTAATAATTGGTTATTTACCTTTCTACGTCATCGATGCGAACACAAGGAAAACGTTTAGTGCAGGAAAATAGTTAAATAAATAATGAAAAACACGTGACCCGTACGTAACGCATTAAAACTGTAATATATCACTATCCCATCACGTTTAAAGGTAGTCACGAGAAGTAGGTACATACCAATATTACCAATTAATCAACTCATTGGAAAACCTTTTTAAAAAATCCTTGCGATATACAGTGGAGGTCTGCTAATTAAAGACACTTAAGTATAGCATTGTATATTCTCTAGAATTTGGGTCCCAAATATGAAATTCCTGAAGATTAGATATTCAGAAGCTGGCACGTCCTTGCGATAAAGCATTAAACACGTTGTTAAACGTTTACAAAAAGAGATTTCTCAATTGCTTATTAACTGTCTTTTTTGAAGTTTTAATATTTTTAAAAGTTTTCAGTAACTTACATTAGTATAAGTGTATTTAATTAGTTGTACGGACAACAGCACGTCACGGTAATAACTGCTGTTTCTTATGCTGTCGTAATAAGGGCTAGTTTGCAACAAAAGCGGGTAACCTAATGTGCTGGCGTCTGTACTTCTGTACATCATTGTTTCACTTATTCTATTCATAATAGATTATAAGTCAAAAGTAACGATAATTAAATCAATGTATGACAATTCGTATCTCCCAATATACGTAAAGCCCGTAAAATTAATTAACACCAGTTATTGGTTTCTATGTATTTGTAATACAAATTGTTGGAACCGAAATTAGTAAAGTACAAAATGCAACAAAGTTTTAAATCATATATTCCTTAATAAGCTGACCATGCACCACTGTATGTCCATAGGATGGTCTCTGCGTTTGAATGAATTGGATTCGCGTCAATGTTCTTCTGATAAACATGCCTAATGCTAACATAATCTTTTTACCGACTTCATGAAAAAGAAGGTAATCAATTCAATGTGTCTGAATGTCATCATCAATTGAATGTGTGATATCCTTGGAATTTAATAATATTTGAGTATGTTAATCTGTTAAGGCTTCCAAACACGTGTGCTGAATTATGTTTGTATACAGATTTGTCTTTTGTATGTTTGTTCACGGAATTTCTCAGAAACGAGAAATCGTAGCGAGATGATTATTTTTTAAGTCAATCAGATATATTTCAACTTTAGTTACAGTGTAAGCTTTATCAAAATTGGTCCAGTAGTTTTTTGAGATATTGGTAATTACCAAAATACATGTAAAATAAACCGCTTTCAAAAAACTGACTAACTTGCTCAAAATAATGGTTTGCCTTCTGTTTAGGAAAAACAAATTCATTTGGAGTCGGTGCATGATATGCGTAGACTACTAATGTAGACTTACGTAAGCTTGTGATCATGCACCGACTCCAAATGAACTTGTTTCTCCTAAACAGAGGGCAATTTTGCGTTATTTTGAGCTTAATGAAGGTGTTATTTTTTAATCTTCTCGAACTCGAACTCGAAAAACTCGAACCATCAAAATGAACTCTCCTTTTTCGCGAGTGATTCAAAACAGAGGCCCCTCTCGCATTTGCTTGTGATACCAATTCTTTAGTCTTGAAATTATTCCGGACAGTGACCATTTCGAGCCTTTCTAACCAATACAAGGATATGTTTTACCTGTACATAAAGGTCAGTGCCAGGCCAGAGTGGGCACAAAATGACGGCACCCGATTAAATACACTGAACGGAATGAGGTCAAAAACCCAGGGGAAATATCTTTTAAAAATGCTGCAAAACATAATCCTGGTCGACTGTTCTTTTCTTTTTGTGAGCTCACTCCAAGCCGTTGCCGATTTAAAAGGACATAATATTTGTTATATCATTTAATTGAACGTCGGATATGAAGACATGGAAAAATTTGGTTAGCGAATATTTTCTTTGCGAGTTGTTAAAGAGAAACAAACAAACGTACACGAAAATATGAGTGACATTGAAGCCTCGAAAGAGTAGTTACTTTAAGCTCTGTGCACCTAAATCGAAGTGATCTAACTTCATTTACAGTATTTTGTAGTATTGTTATTGTCGTAATACGTGGTACCCGGGACACACTCATTAAACTCAGCATAACAGAAGCATTAAGGAATAAATAAATAATAAGTTTTTTAAGCTTTTGGAACCTTGCAAAGCTCGCAGAATTATATCCGAATCAATTCTTAATCGATTATTAAGTACTGAACTGAAACTGTTCAAACAACCCGGTGCAGTTTCAGATTTGTCTTGTTATGACTAACGCTGATTTAAGTTACAAATGAACTACGGTTTTTCTTATATTTGTATCTCATCGTATTTCAAATAAAAAAGCATCACACAAGCTTATCCTATCAAATATTTTTGAATCTTTTAAATACAAAATGCACAAAAAAAACTTAAATAACTGTAATCTTGCTTGACCAAGCAGAGATCGCGTTGATGTCTTTTCAGTTAGTACGTTTACGCGTGACGCGTATTGACAAAAACTCTCGAGAAAATGGGATTTAAGTAGCTTATTTGGGGAAAGTCCCGTTTTATTTAATTAGTAATTATATTTTGGTCCTTAGCTTGCTTTGCACTTAGTGGTATTGGCTACAATATAAACATTTAAAGGCATTTTTTGCACAAACTTGGTAAATCAATTACATGTGTTTGGTCTGTTAGTCATTCTGTTGGAATAGTGGAATTCATCCAAACTAGAATACCACTAGAACTTAATTTACTTTGTTTTGAACATCCTTACTGGCCGCTAGTCTTACTGATCGCTAGAAACACTTCGAGAGAGTCCTGACTCCGAGCGAAATCGAATAATAACCCAATCCATCTACCGTAGTAAATAATGTCAGTAAAAAGGCGTTGACTGTCATCAGCCTTCAGGAGTATTGGATTGATTGAATGCTCCGATGACCTTGATCTTGCGCGCGCGCATATTGTGCGAGTGTGTGTCTACGCAGAAACGCACGCACACGCCTTAAAAAGTTAGGGCTGGCACAATAAATACACCTTATAAGGTTTCGTTTGTGCTGTGGGCACTTGCCCTTGGAGCTGTAACAAATCATATTATAGCATTAGTAAAGTAAGCCAAATCCAGTAGCTGTTAGTGCAGAGTATACTTATAAAAGTCAGTCATGATTTAAAGCGTTTTCGCAGTTTCCTGAATCAATTTCGAATTTTTACTCCTTACTCTAAGACATGGAGAATTGGAAACGCATATGAATTCTCAAATCGGATTCGTTTTGTACAAATATCACCAAACTTATATTATTAAATTGCTGAACGCGCAGTTATCGTATACCCTATTATTTGTTTATTGTAACAAAAAAAAACATATCATATTTTTTGTGTTTTATATATTTTAGCTTAATTCACTGAGCGTTAATATCGGTATCGACGATACTTTATTATGAGTATCGGTATCGGAATTGAATCAGCAAAAAGGCGTATCGATGTATATCCAAAGCAAATCACTTATTTTATTAACAAGACATGCGGATTTACCCAGTGTGGTTGACCCTTATCTACAAACTCGCGGCATGCTGTGATGTCGGCCATAAAGTGTGCAGCCGCATCAGAACGCATTTTTATAGCACATCGTACACGTATATTGCAAGGCATCGATTGATTTCCCTTTGTCTTGTTATACGATAGTTAAAACAGCCAATCACGGAACTAAGAAGAATATGTAAATAAATATAGACAAGCACGTGAGGGCAGACATTGGTATTGATAGTAATTCCAATTCACTTCACAACCAGCATAGAATGAAAGAATTAAATTTGATTAAAAAAATATCTGTTGAATCATGTCTATCTATACCAATAAAGCTGAAGAGTTTGTTTGACTATTTGTTTGATCGCGCTAATCTCGTGATTACATCACGTGATTGCCTCTTATAATGTTAATTAAATTAATTATTTTTGGTCGAATAAATGCATTTTCTTTCTTTCCTGCATTTATTCACTGTAGATTGTAAGCAAGACGAATCATTTTATCTCGTTCAATACCACGCACTCGGGCCCGAGTGCGAGAACCATTCCAGCATAGACTTATATGTATTCTACTAGACACGCTGTTCAGAACAAATTTTGTGTCACATTTTTAAAATGACAGATGTATGAAGTGTTGCTATTTAATATTTTTGATTTCTCCTGTTTGATGCTGAATATTGTCGTGTTTCTTCGTGGACAATCAATCTTAAGCTACTATAGCAAATACATTTCAACATCGTGATATTTGAAAACGTTTTCAAGCAATAGAGAAAACAAAACACCTAAAAACAAACAAATCCCAAAAAGATATCACATCGATAAGTTTTCCCCATTTCTTCCAAACATGACAATAGCCATTACAACAACAACACTGAGCTGTCATAGGTGGCAAAGAGTAATCGAACAGATATGACACCTTGCTGGTGTTTAGTTTTCTGCCTATGATTATATATACTAGTAACATGTCTATTTTTTAAATTTTAAATGATAATGTTTATGTGATGTTGTTTCCACAAAAAAGGGTAATCATATACCCACCAATATTATAACAACATAATTCGTACCAATTATCTTACAATACTACTCCTGTACATACAGATATTTACTTAAAGTCCGTTTTTATTTGCTAGTCTAATATTGCAAACAATCTTGCTTGACATTCCTTTTTACATTATGATTTATTTTAAAATAAGATAAATACAAAACTCAAATTTTACATAGGCAATCATTATTTAACACTGAGATATTTTCTATCGCTCGCTAAGAAAATCGGACTTTAATGATAAAGTCAATTGAAATGAAACTCAAACTTCATAGATATAACTTGGCCCTATAATTCTGAAGGGGACACAAAGATAAAACATATTCTACCTATAAGAGTTTTGGCATGTCTGTTTTTGGTTGATCTTTGGGTTTCTATGAAAATTGTGAGAAAACGAAAATTAATACTTTTACGCCTTCAACGAATCTTTTAATCACTTAAATTTACTACATACAACCAAAAAAAAATTAAATGTGCAAAATACGGGCGCTATAACACATTTTTAAGTACTTTGTTTATATCGTCTTTTGACGTAAGGGACGTTTTGACATGGTAGTTTCTGGCAACAGACTAAACACAGATGCTCCACTTGGCCTTAACTTACTGTAGAACAAAGTTAGCTCTAAACAGCGTGTCTAGTGTAACATAGAGGTCGTTGCATTCCAGCGGTGCCGCCCACTCGGGCCCGAGTGTTTACGGCGATGTCTTTTCTGACGTCATTGTATACATAGCACTCTGACGCGAGTGCTTGGCTTTTTTTATATACAACTAACATATAATATATCAACCAAATAAAAATATTTGCATCGGAAAAAATCACGTTAGTATATCCAAATAAAAATCGTAGCCGATTACGTAACAGAATGGTTCTGAATCGGGGGTAGTCAAGGTCATGAGAAGGCCACCTATCTCTTCAGTGCCTGGCTGGACCCTAGACCTTTTAAAGGAAAAACCCAGATATAGACTAAGTTCTTATTTAAACTTAAGTCACTGTTTTGAAGAAATGCCTGCCATAAAAAAGTTAAGTCCACAATGGGTTGTGTTTTGTTTCGAAAACACGCATTTTATCGTCGTTTCATGACCACTGGCGCTGTCGGTTAGTAAATATTCACGTAAAATTATTATAACTTGGAGTTATTTGTAAAATGTCTTCATTGTGTCACACCTTTGTGAGAAACTTAAGTCACGTGCTAATCATAAAGTCACAAGGAGGACATTAAATCCTAACTAACAATTTAAAGTAGGTATTTGAAATTAAAATTGTTCAGGGACTTTTAGATTTGTCTTCAAAACCTTCACTCCGTTTAGATTTGCACGTCATCTTCTTCTAGATTGATCTAACATACCTACTATACCTATGATTTAAAATGTGTTTATCGCTCACAGTGTCATATTCTATATTCATAAAGATAACAAAAGGAACCAAAAATTATTGTCCCGCCCGTGCGCAAAATTTTTGGTTTCTTGTTTCATCTTTATGAATATACTTAACCTACCTATCTACAATGGAAATATTTTTCCGAAAGCCGATACTGATAAATTGCGAACTGGTTCTTCATTGTCTGCAATTTAAGTGACTTGATTATTTCGCACCATCATACTTACTACGGAGCGCGTTAATACCTACGCCGGCTGCGCGTGCGCACCGAAGGATAACCACTTCAGTTCCGCGTTGACATACAGCTTACTTGGAACTTCGGCATTCCCAACCTATTTTAAATTGTGTCTAGTCATTAAATTCCCAGCTGATTACTATTATTTATTCGTTGTAAATAGTTGTGGTGACTTTTTGTCCGTATTCGAGAAAAACAGCAAGAATATTCATTAAAAACTCTCATTTCAAAATTCATTAAAAAATTCAGAAGTTCAAACTTTTCACACATTTACCCATAAACCCTAAGGCCTAATTATTTTTCTTATTTTCATTATAATTGCTTAACAATAATATCGTAAACGGATTCCGAACATCGAGCGGCATAAAAAGCTGCTAACTAGTGCAACCCGATTACAATACATTTGAATAATCTTGCGAATAGTCGGCCCAAAACGAGGACATCTTTTTTTCAATGAGTTTTTGCGTTTGATTGGCTAAAGTTGAACTGTTCGCGGAACTATCATTTCGCGTTACAAAAGAGTTTAAACGGTTTCAGTTCTGGAATATATTTTTGAAATGATCCAAGTTTGAGATTTGTCTAGCTATACAAGGTTTAACAAAATTAACTGCATTCCTTCCTTGTGGTGATTTTTTGGTATTACGATGTTGGTCGCATATAATATGTTATTGTATTTGAGCATCAGAATAAGCTCCAAGAAGGAATGCAGTTAATTTTGATAGACCATATATTATTATATTCAAAAAAAATATAATACTGCTTAAACCACAAGTCACTAACTCTAGGTCAGGCTTTTGCAACAGGGTATGTTAAGGGCTTGGTACGTTTAAGTGGAAGATAAGGGCGGTGATAGCTACCAGGAACATTTGTGTTTCTTAATATAGCTCACTTCATTTTTTTTTATTTTAATACCACTAATTCAACAAAGTAATTAGCATGACTGCTTAAAATTCGGAGGTCGTGTCAATCCCAAACAGATTTCTATGTAAAAATTGGTCATTTCTATTTTTTACTTAGCTGTTAAGCAATTTTTCACACGTTTTCAGGTATAAGAGATTAAAACGTTATTTTAATCGTCACATGCATTGCAAGTATTACATTATGCGGTTTTTACACTCATACAAATGTTACTTAGTGTTAAAATTCCCTACTTACTATTTTTAAATATTTACAAAGTGATTAACGCATAATTACGAGAAAAACAGTGAAACGGCGGGAAGAAGTTTCGTCTGTCTAAAGTCTAATAAACGGTCAGACAGGAAACTAATTCCCTGGTGGCGTAGACGCCCTTTACCTACAGACAATAAGTCCTAAGAGCCCTAGCCCCGCCTTACAATATATAATTAGATATAATAAGGATGTTTGGTAGGAGAGGTGCACTCAGGTCGCCCAGGGTAGCAGCGTCAGGACGGTAGGTAGGTGGTGTGGTCCCGCTGCCAGTCTGGCAGGCTCAACAGACTGGTCATAAGAAAGTTAGAGGTGTCTTGGCCGCAGTAGAGGGAAATGAGATTCCACACTGACGGTTGATATGTTATTTATTGCTGGTTATGACGACCCGTCTGGTGTAGTGGTCGAGAAATCGCCTACTACGCAGCGGGTGCGGGTTCGATCCCCGCACAATACAAACATTTGTGTGCATGATGATGATGCATGAACATGTCTGTTTGTATTGGTCTGGGTGTTTTCTATGTATATCATGTAAGTATTTACAAACAAAAAGTATTTAAGTATTATATCCGTTGTCTGGCACCCATAACACAAGCTTTGAGTAGCTTACTTTGGGACTGGATGGCGATGTGTGGGAATGCCCAAAGGATATTCATTCATATTCATATTCATGTATTTATAATGATTTAATTGTATTGTATTATATTGGTGTATGCATGTGTTTCACCGGTGTGGCTTGATGGGTTCATCTCATAGCCGCTGCGATCTAGGTCGTTCTTGCAATGTACGATGCTACGAGTAGCTCGTACAGACAGAGGATGGATTAAACCAGTAGTGTCGGCTCGCATGCTTCCTTCGCGAATTAACTATGTCAAGGAGATAATTTACTTTATCGTCGACAGCTTGTACGAATAGTTAGCTCTCAAATCTCATCATGTTCACTCTGTTTATATAGATCTTGAAATAACAGTTCTTTTTGCTGTATTTTTATCTGCTTGTTCAATACGAATCTCGCTTTAATGTTTTTTTTATTACTGATATCAAATAGTTACAAATCAAACTGCAGATCTTGTTACCACACAAGATTAAGCGATCTTCACAAAGGCAGAATTATCCGTTTCATTTGTATTCCTGTTGTAGAATATCCATAATGATATGAAGAATAAGGATCGTAAACAATAAAAATTGTATGCATCTGCTGTAGAGAAGTATTGACATTTCTCATTTGTCATTACAAAAGTGAAAGTAGCAAAAGTCACTAGCTAGCTTTTAGTTTAGTGACAAGACAAGTACCTGCCAACAAGTACTAGGGCCATGTAATAGTATGTAATACATTAACAAATTGCCCATATAATCTTGGGTATTGCGATCTTCTTTGACTGTTATGCTACTTTGCTTTTGAATGAATTACCAAATCTCGTATTGCGAATTTGAATTTAGTATTAATTCTAAGAATTTTTTATTTGGAAACGTTACTTTAAATCATTCTTAAAGGTAATTAAGTTGGATAGCAAAACCAATTCGGACTCAGCTAGCTAAGTAGGAATCAAACTGCCTAGAATTTAAGCAGTTTAAAGCAAGATCGCAACAAAAGACCCCTTGTTTAATAGTCAAAGTATTTATGGATTTAAGGTACTATTTTATATTTAACTATCTGAAACTAAAAGGAATATTAGTGTCATATTATTATCTGCCTGTTGCATCAGACTACCTGAGGTAGGAGAAGATCACACCTACTGGTCATACTAACAGTACATGCGAGTAATTTTCCAACGTTGTATTAACAGCCTGGTAAATTTGCAATTTCGAAGGCAAATGTATAATGTAATGCAGACTAATAATGTTAGTAACATGGTTTTCGACCATTCCACCAGAGTCGTGTTCCTTGCACTAGCTTGTGCTAAAACTAGTCTTGTAGCGCCAACGTTGCTTAATACAAACTAATTGAGCATGAATTAATGAACGCCACTTACCTACAGTATACTCATTTTAAGATACTCAAATCGCTATTACGTTTTCAACATTAAAAGCTATGTAAAGTTTTGAATAAATCTATGATGTAACATACATATAATAAAACATACATTAAAGTACAGTGTTTTATCTAACAAGCATCATAATAACCCAAGATCAGATAAAAAGAAACAAAGGCCTTTGCCCTTGCGTAAATACCTATTTACAAACGTACACACGTCATTATCAATTGTTGTTTTCCTATCAACAACATCATCATAAACATGTGTTCCACACGGAGTGCACAATAAAGTACTTGACATTTCTTTATTAGTGACTAGACTGGTCCTTGCTGTGGCCTTCGTCGATTAAGCGAAGGCGTCTGACCAAGTGTACCCCCGGGAAACGGTACAGTATTGTTTAACGTTAACTCTATTAAACGCATTGTGCGCTATACTTATGACTCGTGTATTAGGCCGGTTCGCGCATGCTAAATGCAATAGGCAAGTTAACATTCACAACGTTTCTATTTTTTACAGCGGCGTTGCTCAAGGTTACGTTTTTTGACCCACATTGTTTACTATTAACTATGTACGAATCACATAACGTCACTACACACTGTTTATGTAGGAAGGATAGGTTAATCGCAATTTAATGTATGTAATTTTATTCCATCTATGACAATTCTCACAGTGATAATGGTGGCATTAGCATACGAAATTTGCAATAAATATTTGCATACAAGATGTCTTGTTTACATTAGTTTACGCTTTGGGTATTAAGTCATAAACATTTTTCAAGGCTCTGTTCGTTAAAAATTCATCACATTTTACGAGTTGTGTGGCTGATCATGATTATTCATTAACTTTTATGTGCTTGTAGAATTCATTTAGTTAATTCAGATCAAACTTTAAGGATTTCAACTAATAAAAATTAACTGTCACAGCGTTTTAATCAGACAGAAGTACAAGCAAAAGAAGTATATGTATATCAATATTGTAATGTCTGTCAGCCGTTAAATGCGTGTGATCCGAGGTTCCTCGATCTCTACATTCCTGAGCGGCGCGCGCCGATAAATCAACTTTCGTTTTGTCCCAAGGACCGCGATTACGCCTGTCGCTGCGCTTGAGCACTCCTAGCGGACTATCGTAGGGCTGTCGTTCCCTTTTAATACGTCGGTATAACTGCTTCATACACGATCATATGTTTTTCTTAGCGGTCCGTAACATCTACCTTGGTAGCTTAGCTGATTCCATTGCTTGTCACCTTTTTGTTTCTTAAGTAATATCTTAGGCGTATATGAGGAAAAAAGTAAGATCGAATGACGAATCGAAACAATCGAATCGTAATTTTACATTAATTTATGGATTTTATTCGTTTCTGCGTATTGTCAGATCTGACGTTAGTAGTAGTGATCACTTTTGACTGTAATAGCCCTATTCAAAATGAAAGAAACATTATATAACAGTAGTTATTTCAGTATTTGAAACTCCATTTCATTAAAATAAGTCACAAATAACACTAATCATACAATGTAGCGCCAAGCGAGTAATATTCTCCAACACTTTTTTTTAAAGAAATATTATAACATATATTTTTAATAATTAAAACAAATATTTTACGTAGGGACTTTGGGTTTTTCTTCACCATCAACCCTAGAATTGCGTTGATGTTCTTAGAAAATGCGCGCGCATAGACCGGTCGGCGCTACGGACCGGTCGCGTGGAAAATACCCAACCCGAGCTTTCCTCAAAGGGAGTTATGGGATAACTGGATATAATATTAACCTATGGGAAAATTTACCTTCAAAATTTCATTGGTAAATAGCACTGACAAACTGCACCATACATTTATAATAATAACAAATTAAAACTAAGACTCCTCTATAGTTTTCACAAATAAGTACTTTTGCAATAGCAACAAAAGGAGCAAAAAGTGTCTTATAAATGTGCTATTAACAATGTCCACATTGTTTTTATACTTTCTAGATTATTGTAGATTATTGGCTTTTAAGAGTCTCTGGATCATTACATCATCTCGCTTATATGTGCAATTGAAAGTCATATCTCGGATATTTATTGTTTACAGATTATCTTGTGAACACTAATGTCTTTAATTGAAATTTTTCAAAACAATCTTATTGCTTTGTTGTTTTCAGATATTCTATTCTAATGTGTAGTTTGGTATGTGTTTTGATTTAAAATTAGAAGCAGACCTAAAGCCAATAGAATTCACTTTCCAATTCATCATGCGCTCAACTCAGTCTAATGTCGGCGGTGACGAGAATATTGGATGTAGGTACTTTTTAGTGTGAACGGGACTTATTTTGTACCAGCTAGCACTTGTGCTATATTATCAGCAAAAGGTTGTCTTTTTCTCAGCTAAAATGAATGATATCTTAATAATGACGAAAGTACTTAAACAAAAGCAGCAAAATTCAGAACGTAATACTGCCTGAAATTGAACTTGTGTGTCTCGTTTGGACTTTTGACCTAAGAGAAGTTCGTAATTTTATCATTGTTTAATATTTTATATTCATTTTATGGATTTGGTTTTGATATTTTCTTTTTCACCGAAATCAACCTTCAATTTCGAGAAAAGTCGCAAAGCATTATTTTATAGTAGCCGCTGTTTTACTTTTAAAAATACTTAAGTTTAAGTTGTCTAATTATTCAGGGATACTAAATATACACGAAGAAGTAGATACTTTATACAGTGTGACCCTTGTTATTTTAAAATTCGGATAGGAGGAAAGGCACACCAAATTTTGCATCAAAAATGACCATTTTTTATATCATAGCCTCTATTGAACAATACAATTCTCATTTAGTAATTTTTGCTTGTAGCGTTCCATACGCTTCGTGCAAAAATTACAATTACCTTCGAAACAGTCGTTTTTAGGGTTCCGTAGCCGAATGGCAAAAAACGGAACCCTTATAGTTTCGTCAAGTCTGTCTGTCTGTCTGTCTGTCCGTCCGTCTGTATGTCACAGCAATGTAATGAAGAAGAAATAACAACAGGTGGACAAAAACTAGCCACCAGGACTTACGAGTTTGCTTTTTGTTTAAAAAACAATGATTCGTATATTTTTTCAATCATCGCTGAATTTTACAAAATAAGTAATTTTCTAGAAGAATTTATATTTTTTATGATATCTCAGTTTTAGCATTCATTGATATACAAATCTACGGATTAACTCAATGGACACTCAGGCCACGATATTTTAAAGTTGTCAATTGTTGGCGTCACCTTTGAGGTAGTAGTTAGTATTATGTTACGTTTTTGCATGTAAATGATCTTCACTGACATGTATTTAGCTTATCATGTTTTTTATTTCGTCGAAATAGACCACTTTTGCACGTAGCGCCTAGTACAAAATGGAAATTTCATTGTTCAATAGAAGCTAAAATATTGAAAGTTTTTTTAGCGTTTTGATTTTATTGTTCAATTTAGGTCTACTTTTACTTCCTATCCGGATTGCACTATAATCTGGGACACACTGTATGTGTGTAAAACCTAAAAATAATTTTGAATTCATCATCTCTTTGCAGGACAGATAAACAATTCAGATTGCAGATCAAAGTGCGCTATTCACGATATTAAAATATTTATTTACAATGTTTCTCCTGTTAAAATGTCATGGTGCCAAGACTGGGCGCTGAAATGGCTGGCATTTTGGAATATATGCAAAAACATGTCATCTCAAGCAGAAACAGTTGGCAGCGGGAATGTGCTCCGGCGCTTCTTAGGGCCAACTCAGGTACACTCAGTAGGTTCCTCCATGGGGACCGATCTAAGTCTAGTCTAAACTGATGGACTTGAGTTAAATGACATGAAAGAAAAACTTATCCTTATGTTTTTTTAGCAGTTACAATACAATACTTCCCAAGAACATTGTTACTTGTTAAAAGAATATTGTTACTTCACGGTCAAACATACTTGTCTTTCCGTCTTGTTTTATATCGTGGGTAAGCGCTTTCACAGGTGACATCATTGTATAACTACTTATTATCAGAATTGAACTGAAAACCTGTAAATTGAAGACAGAAGGGCTTATCTTCTTTAAGGGGCTCCCCGATTTTTTAACGCGCACACTTGCGCCACTTTAGTTGAATAATCATAACTCGTTAAATAAAAGACCAATGGAAAATCTGGACACGATGGTAGTACAGGTTCTATAGTTTATTTAGTACGTTTAAATTGTTTCAAAAGTAGTTTACTGTAATTAGAGTTAGAAAAACTGCTAAATATGAAAATTTTTGGCAATTTTTCTAACTGTAACTGATAACTCTGTTTTATTGAACTTAAACATTGTATCTAAACCACATAACCAGAGCTACAATCGCATCAAACAGATTATCGATTGGTCTTTTATTTAACAAGTTATGATTTTTCCACTAAAGTGGCGCTAGTGTGCGCGTTAAAAATTCGGGAAGCCCCTAAGTCCAGTTTTGCTTTATCTGAAGCCAAGAAATATAAAGCTCTTTAAACTGATCCTACTGTTTGCCGCACTACGTTTAGAAGAAGCGCGCCAGGCGCCTGCGCAGCGCTGTCAGGTTCCGCGCCCCCGTACTCTGAGAACATCCGTCTTCACTGTATTAGCTCGCTATTTGTTTACAAGGTAGATGGGGGCACAAACTAAAGTACCTAGGTCTAAGAATGCTGCCTAAAATATCTTGTAGGTTTTTAAAATCAAGTCACTACCTACCTGTTTTACACTAGATTTTTTGTTGAATCTAATGTTCCGTAGCCAGAAGAAAGTAACCCAAAGAAAGAAAAGTGTGGTTCATTTACAGTTGTTCGATAACTTCAAAAGCGAGTTTTAAAAAATCCATTGGATGTCACCTGCGGCCGAAGACCGAAGGGCAACAAATGTAATTTTTTGACACTTCACGTAGATAATTTTAGTTTTTTGATTTTCTGCTTCATGCAGTCGAACAGCCAGGTGGCACTCAAAAAAGGCTGAGGCGAAATTGGTGTTCTCGTGTATTTTTATTAATTGACAATGCTTTTTGAATCAAGCTAAAAAAATAGCAAATTATTTCTGCGATTTAATAAAAAATATAACTGCGTAAGTTAAAAGGATGCAGCAGAAAATCAGACAGTTGAAATTATCTACGGAAAATGTCAAAAATTTTACATTTCTTCTGCTTCAGACTTCAGCATACTGTTTTTTATAGACTATGTAAACATATTTTATGCTTATAACATAAATTATGCCGTGTACTCATGTTTTATCAACTGTGCTTTGAAATTAGGTTCCTACAGGTGTAATTAGTACCTTAGACCCTTTACACACTGCGACTTTTAGCAGCGATGCAGTCGCGATGCTAACGCGCGTTAGAATCGATTGAGTCGCAAAATGTCAACCTTTACACACTGCACTACTTTTAGCATCGATACAGACGCGATGCTTACACGCGTTGGGATCGCTACAGTCAGTGCAGAAGCTGGAAATTGTAAAATTATGTACTGAATTTTGCCGACTGCATCGATGCTAAATTAAATCTGTTCATTGCGTGAGTCGCGATACTGAAGTGCGTTTTAAAAACGCCTGACTGCATCGATGCTAAAAGTCGCAGCGTGTAAGGGGTCTTAGATGTAAGATGACAACTGCCTCTATAAAATCTCAGGTACCTTAGTATGAAATGTAACGCATTAGCTATGCCGAGCATATTGGAAAGATTCCACTGAGCACCGTCTCTTCACTACTCAGAAATATCTCCTACAGACAGACAGCTTTTTTGCTCAGTTGTTCAGTGCCAGATACTTTTGCCAAATTGAAACAGATTGTTTTATTTAAGGTCGTACTGAACACAATTTTTGTAGCCGTTAGAAAATTAATTTGAATTTTAGTTTTGTAATAAAATAAGACGAGTATATCATGTTTTTTTTGTAAATCAAACCCCCTTATATTGTGTAAGTTGTATACACTAAAAAGTTTACAGTAGTTTAATTGTAGAAAAGCCTGATACGTGTGAGTAATATTTTCGAGCCCCGACGATCGGTACGTATTCTGAAATATTTGAAGTATTAATATTCCAGTTTTTACAAATTCCACTTATTTGGTTTATTTTATTTTTATTCAAATTGTTTTACCTATTAGCTCGCTTAGGATACACGAATGGCAATCATGCCATTATATCCACCACATACCAGCCTCCCGGAATATATGCGTAGTTAGTTGCTGATCATTCGCAGAAAGGGTCATTCTCATTCATTCATTCTTGTTACTGAACTCAAAGTAATCTGAATATTTGGATAAATACCTTATTTATTAATTGTTACTTATTTGTGAAATACAAGTAAATACCAAAGGGTTCAATTCCTCAAAAATATATTTTCTAGGTAAAGTTTTAAATAAAACCCCTCTGTATATTAATGCAAGAAAATAGTGCAAGGTATATGGCTCGCACCGCAAAACCATTCAATACCATGGTTTTTATTTTTGCTAGCTGTCACGAATGATGCTGGTACTGAAACAATGTTTTATTAAACGTTACAAGTTTTATTTTATCCATGTTTCATTCTTTGCCGAATTCATTTCCCATCCAAAAAAAATGTGTTCTATAAGTAACGGAAAAGCCTGAGTCAGTGTCAAATAGCATAGGAAGCAATAGTGAGCTTCGTTTCACGTGCGCGGTAGCGTGATGCGCGCGCGCAACGCGTGGGCGGGCGGGGTGCAAATCTATTCTAATATTATAAAGCTGAAGAGTTTGTTTGTTTGAACGCCTTAATCTCAGGAACTACTAGACTAATTTAAAAAATATATTTGTGGTAGATAGCTTATTTACTGAGGAAGGCTTTAGGCTATAAAATATTACACTACGACGGGAGGGGAGGGTGAGAGCAAACCAAAACGCGCGAACTCAGTCGCGGGGTAACCCCATTCAGTTTCGAGTACTCGCGAGCTGCAGTTTTACAAGACAAAAGAATTGTGGGGAAATCAGTTGTGCAGGAAATTCAATTGGAGTCATTTGAATTTCCTGCACAACTGATTTCCCCCTTTATTGACTGAATTAACTATTTTTAGTCTTATCACTGCACTTACAGCCATTATTTTCCCATCTAATAAGATGGAGGTAGTACCTTCTAATTTATGATGAAATAAGTTTTTATTATAAATAAATTTTATATTTGTTATAACAAATATGACTTTTCATTTTAAATACTTAAACTAAAGTAACATTTAATAGACATTGACAAAAACAACTGAGGTTAGTCTGCAAAGTCTCATTAGTCATAAGTCTCTAAAAAATGTTTAATACATTAAAACAAATTGACACTTTTATTTAAATAGCTCAACGTAGCTTCATTAATTAACATTAAGTGACTCTTATTAGAATTAGTTTTATAATTAACTAGCGGTCCCCCGCGACTTCGTCCGCGCGTTTTGAGTTTGCTCCCTCCCCTCCCGTCGCAGCGTGATGTTTTATATCCTAAAGCCTTTCTCAATAAATAAGCTATCTAACACAAAAATATTTTTCAAATCGGTTCAGCAGTTCCTGAGATAAGCGCGTTCAAACCAACAAACTCTTCAGCTTTATAATATAATTAGCGCAAGCGCACGTTGTACTTAAGCTGCGAACATTATTTTGGTGCGGAGTTATGTTAAAACTGTGATAGCTCCTAAGATATTTATTGGAATCAAATGATATAAAGGGCAACTTTGTTCTATGATGAATCTATTTATTTTGATAAGAATAAATACCTGTGTGTATAATACACCTCTAAAAATGATGCATTATTTTTTTACAAATTTATTAACATAAAAAAGGTTATAGTAAGTCAACCATAAAAGATAGACGTATGCTGTCGCGGACTTTATTATAGAACTCTTAATGCTGAACAATCTTGTCATAAATGATTTTTGTGTAACTTTAGCGGTTTCCGCAGCGTACGCAGCGGAAGCTCTCAAAAGGAATATCTTTCTCCCGTTTTCGCAACATTTTTCATTGCTGCTGTGGTCTTGTGAGTCGTATCTTTATGTTATATAGCTTAAAGCCTTCCTTGATAAATGGACTATCCAACATAAAAATAATTTTTCAAATCGGGCCAGTAGTTTCTGAGATTAGCGCGTTCAAACAAACAAACAAACTCTTCAGCTTTATAATATTAGTATAGATAACTCAATTTAATCATTGGAGTGTTTATTTCCACATCTAGGGTCTATCAAAACTAACTGCATTCTTTCTTGGAGCTCATTCTGATGGTCAAGTACAACAACTTTTTGTATGTGTCAATCCCAAAAAAAAACCTTTCGCATACTAGAGTGCAAATCAGCTGATGCTAGATTGTATGGAGCAGTCAATTTATTTGGGATTTTGATGTTGGTCCTGTACAAATAGTTATTCTATTTTAGCAACAGAAGCACCACCGGGAAGGAATGCAGCTAATTTGATAAACCCAGTAAAACAGAGTAATTTCTTCTTTGATATTACCAATAATGCTCATTAAGTTATGACAATTAAAATAAGATTATTTAAGTGAAGTTAAATGTTTACAAGAAGTAGTTACCTATGGAATATATGTTACAAGAAAGTCGAGCGACGGTTAAATTAAAATTTAATTTAATCAGTTTTGGGACTTTTATGTTTTACTTGTGTTTTAATAATGTATGTGTAGATGCTCATAATTGGCTGGTTATTATGTACTATATACTAGCGGTAACCCGCAACTGCGTCCATTTCCCTACCGTTGCATATAGCCTTAAGCCTTCCACGATAAATAAGCTATAAAAAAACTGATCGTTCGGTAGTTCCAGAGATAAGTGCGTTTAAACAGACAATTTTTTCAGCTTTATATTACCTATACATAAATCAAATTGTTTCCAAGTTGCATTCTGCTGATACAATGTAGAACACTAGAATGTTTCAATGAGATATAAATAACATCCGATTTCAATTGATCTCCTCATTCGCTGAAAACCCAATGCTTGATACAGCCAGTATTTTCCTAGATCACCATGAATTTATGGGGCCGCATCCCAACTCCACCCAATCCCATCTCAACCACGTTTTCAACTAGCTAACGAAAAGTAGGTACCAACACACCAGATTTGATGAAAAGTACAGTCAATATGAAAAGCATTTAACAATATTCGAATCATCATAATATTTATCACCAACTACAGCAATCAACATTTAAAATAATATAATTAATAAAAATATTGTTATCCAGAAAAAAAGGTACTTAAAATTTTACGTATCATGCAAATTCACAGATTTCGATGGGAACTCACTGCATTATTAACGCAAAAGAACTATAATCTGTTTTACTTCGCCGTCTTTACACTAATGATTAACTAGAACTGAACATATATTGACATCGTCATCCCAAGCATATTAACAAATTCATAAATACTAATGGAAAAAATAATTTTGACAATTATTGTTTCAACTGTATTCATGTTTTTTTCTTTATGCAAGAATGAAATCGCGTTGAGTTGGCACTTTTAGTTAGGTATTTAAAAACCGGCTTGAGATGGGATTGAGTTGAGTTGGGATGCGGCCAATATATGTGTTGATGTAGATCCTCCATCTCCATTAAGACTGTATTGTCTGAACTACATGATACTTCATATTAGTAATGCCACTACTTAAAAGTAAGTGTGGACTTAGAATAAATTAAATTGGACTATATAGGCTGTCCTGAAAAAAATGGATAACCTTGCCACTGTCGATAGGCCTCCTTACGGTATATCTAATATCTAATTTTGACCTTGGTTTTCAAGATTCTCCTCTTTATTTGTGTTTTTTTTTTAAGTTGCCATCTGCAATTATATTTTCTCGTGACATTTTTAATAATGATATTTTTTTTTGTTTTTCCAGAGATAATTAAACTATCGAAATAAAAAAATTAAAAATTCTAAATTGTAAAAGTCAAAATAACATCGTTTGGGTGGCTAAATTTTAAGGTATATGTATTTTTACTTCAGAAAAGGAGGTAAATTAATTGACACTTTAATGGTGAAAAAATCCTGGCTTTATAAACTTATTAAATATTGATTTTCATAACCTCACTAAAAACACAAAGACACCAGGAGGCCGATTCTCGCGGCAATCGAACTATTTTCGTGTGGTAATTCGATTGCGAGTTTGTCTGTTTTACCTGAAAAATCAAGTAAAATATCTACACGTAAAAAAACTACCGCACGAACAAAATCTAAATACATACAAAATGGTGACCCTGAAAAATCAAAAACTATTTTTTCTTGGACAAAGAAAATTCGATCGGTGAACTTTTTTCGTATACGAATTGCACGAGAAATGGCCCCCAGGGGCTCTATTTTTGAATCACTTGCGTCAAGATGGCGTATGATATTCATTGATTAAAGTCCAATTTTGGAATGAAAATCAGTTGAAACGCAAACAGAAAGGATGTGAAAAAATATATTTCAATTTAGTAAGTACTTGCGGCAATGATTCGCGTGATTTTCGTTGATATCTAATTGATTTTCGAACGAATATCACACGGCATATCTAAGCGACTAATTCAAAAATAGGGGCCCAGGGCGCGTATTGCGATGCAGTTTTGATAGGAAAGCGGCTCAACATTACTGTCAAGTTAGCAATTCGTATTGCCATGTCGCATGCATGCATGATAATTATAATATTATTATAATTAAACAACATAAAACTAATTCGCAACACGCCCTTATGTTTGTGTTTTTTTTAGCCTGTTAGTGTAAATAATCTCAAAGAAAGAATGGCCGCGAACTTGCAGCTTACCTTGCAGCAGCGCTTAAGCAAACGCGAATGCCGAATGCTAATGCTCTAATTTTTACACCCACGAACAAGATCTGCAGAAGGCGAATTGATCAAATCCTATACCAAGCTAGTGCACATGTTTAATAATACATATACAATTCAAAAACTGACTGATTATCAGAAAAATATATATCTCTCTCGGAGGAAGTTTACGTTTATTTACTGTCAGTATTATAAGAGGCAAATATTTTCCGTGTGGTTGAGATTTTTTGCAAACGTGATAAACATAGCTTAAATAAATGTAATTATGACGAATGTCGATGTTTCTTACGCTTTAGCAACAACACGCAATGCGAAATCATGCTAAAGAGCTTTAAAATTTTATAGTTAGTCGCTGGCGTATGATTTTAATACCTACCTAGTCAATAAGTCTCAGCTATACACACACCGTATTAAATATTTACTTAATCATAATAATTTAATATAGTATTCAATTATACATAGCGCATTGACGTACGGTTTACAATATAAGTAATATTTCACTGTCGAGCCCGGACCACAACTGGGCAAATATTGGATGAATAATGCGTTGCGTTATAAGCCATTGGAGTTTGTATTTTTTTGTCTTTAGCCACTTAAACTGTGAAGAAACTTATCCGGCAGAACTCAGAATATTATTTCTACCAAAATTGTTGTGTGGCAAATTTTTCAATAAAATGTTTAATGTAACTTTTCTTTTATTATGCGCACTATTTGGAGTTAGGTCAAATGATCGTGTCTCATTTGTTTTTATCTGTTATAGGTACTAATTGACAGCTAGCGCCACACCGTCATTTATATCACGTTTCTGCGGAGTGATTCAGGTATGGCAACTCCAATTTGTGATGATAGTTCATCGCCAATAGGTTAGGGTGTGGCTACATTACGACATTTTCTATTATTAATGCAGATTTGCACTCGATGGAGTTAACGCTTCGTATCGACTTAAACTTGCACAGAATATTCATTATTTCGTTCAGTATTTTGGTATTACTTATAGTTGGGTAATAATTGGGTCACCCAACTGATTAAAGAATTTATGTATGCTTATCTTCATCATACTTGATAAAATAAAGTACGTTGGTACTACGAGTACGTTTCTTTCATAAGTACTTTGTACCACAATCTTTAAGAAGTTTATTTTTTTAAACAAACTGGCACTTAGAGTTATATTAAATTAAATTTTAACAAAATCGATTAAATAAGTACTGCTCTGAGATTTAAAAAATCTTATTTTTTAAAGAGCAATACCGATATATTACACTTTTGTAAACGCATCCTACGATATTGAGCAACTCATCTTAACATCAGCTCCGGGCTCGCTGCGAGTGCCAAATGCGCATACTTTAAAGCGCTAACTTGTCTGCCCAATAAATTTATCGCATATTGCCGCCATAGTTGATGAGCTACCTATGAAAATAATATCTATCCATCAGTACTTCTGTCGAAAGCACGGCATTTGTTCGTGATGTCTTAAATTATTTAAAGCCGTCTTCTCAGATTAGGGGATTCATTGTTAACACTTTTTCTGATCGTCGATTGCGGAGTTTCTTTCCATTCTTTACGCTCCTCCGCCATTCTCTTGACCTCTTGATACGACGCAACATTTAACTTTTATTTCATTTGATGCATTATAACTTATTCTTGGTCTTCCTTTCTTAATTTTATTCTACACTTCATTATATTATCATATTTCTAGGCAGTAGGTTTTCTAAGGAATAGCACAGGTTGTAAAGTCTGTTTGTCCTTGCCAGTCGAATATGTTAAACAACCTTGACATTCCTATTGTCAAAATAATTAATTTTAAAATAAGATAAACACTAAATTCACAACTTACTGGTAACTCATTGTTAAATATCAATATATTTTTAAATCAAATAGTTCATTAATTTTATTCACTGATATTACTTTAAAAGTTTAAAAAAGATTGTTTACATTTTTGGCCAGCAAGAAAAAACGTACTTTATATCAACAAGTAGTTAGTACTTATCGGACAAGTTCCGCAATAGTTAAATAACGCTCGTTGGATATGTGTGTTGCGTCTAGAATTTATTGTTGCAAATCATTTCCTTGTGGAGGATAAATAGCCTCGTTTCAAATGAAATAAATAAAGACAAGATTTTATCGAATTCATATTGACGCCGGAGGACATTATCCTTCTGAATAAAAAAACTCATATAACAAAAAGACATATAGGTGACGTTTACCAATTAGGCGTTTTGTATTATATTCGACAAATATTCCTTATCTGATGTTGGTAAAATCGAGCCTCAGTAACCTTACTTTACTTTTTTACTTAACATTTTCTGTAAATTACTATTCCATTTGAATTATTCTTATTTGTCGATGGTGTAACAAGCCTTTTTGTTACTGTATCAAAACGATAAGATCATTAAGCAGAGTCGTAACATTTAGTTACAAATGCCCAAATACTAAAAAGAAAAAAAAAGATGTCATAAACTCCGCGAAAGACTCCACAGCCTTTTTCGTCCGTCCGTAGAATCCGTCTTGATGCAATCTGGATTCTGGTCCTACTAGTGATTTCGTCATTTGCGCTTGCCGTCATGACGGCTCACACATGGCTTGTTGACCAGATGCCGATGACCTTTTGACGATGACGTCCGACGTCGCACCACGCCCCCGGGGAACGGGAATTCCCTGTTCCCAAGGCAGCCAGTCTGGCGGCTCTGGGTCAGCACAGGGCCGGGCACTAGACCCGGTTGTCTTAACTGTGGACAAGATAATAATTAAGTATGTGTAAAAATATATGAGAACTTCAAAATATAAACGACTACACACATATCCCAAAAGCATTCTTCATCTACTGGATGACTGGTCTAGAAATAAACAGAAAAAAGCAGGCGAATTACAATAATTTATGTATTTTTGAGCATTATTTTTAGACATGACAAAATAAATTACACATGATTTTTCAATGCCGTGTCACTTGTTGACAGTCAACAATACAGAGCTATAAGTCCGTTTTTATTGGCTGTCAAATATTGTAAACAAATTCTTTTTTTTAATAATGTCAGTAAGTAAAACTAGTTTACGATTTTGACCTATAGATCTTAGTATTCAACGATAAATATTCTACGTAGGCTGTGAGTTTTATATTTATCTTATTTAAAAATGTATCATTTTGACAAAAATGTAATTCAAAATTGTTTACAATATTCGACAAGGAATGAAAAACTGAGTTTACGGTGTCAGCTTCATTTGGACAGCGACAAGAACCAGTTACGGGAAATTATTTTTTGGCAGACTGTGGCGACTTGGGCTCCTGCAGCCTGCGTGCACTTATACCTACTCGTATAGTTACGATGACAGCTTGGGCGATAGGCGATTATATGAATGGAAATGATAAATTGGGGCTAGCCTAGTGAAGGCATAGGCATCAAATTAGATGAATTTTTCCAGCATCTTTAGTTCAAAATTACGAGTTTCAGTCTCAAAGTTTATAAAAACCATTGGCAATGTTTACCTATTTTTTGCGACCAAATTTGCTATAGTTTGTGTAGTTGTTTGTTCGCTTTCCATATTTTATCCGTACTCTTTCCAATAAAAGTAGGATTAGCAATAGCAGTTTTATTAATTAACACGTTTTATTTACTTTGTAAAAACAGAAACACGCATTATTATGACATTTTAGTTCATTGGTTTCCGCTTTTTATTTATCGCCAGATACGAACTGTGGTGAGACATATAGATACTTGATCTTTAACTTTAATCGGTTAAGGAAACATATTTTATTTGGAAACGCAAAACAAGGATAACGTGAGAAAATACTCAAGTTTTGATTAAACCTTAGCTGATCTTTTATTAAGGTAAATCGGACACAAAGTTCCTTTCTAAAACCCATGGTATTTTTAATTAAACGGCAGGTAATAAATAATCCCCGACCTTCTTAGAAAAAGTAGAAAAGCAAGCTTGAAATACCCAGTGCCTACAATATTTCACAGCGTCGCACTAAGCTGACTATATTAGAAGGCTTTGCACAAAGTTATTGAATACGTTAATTTGGTTGTTTTCTTCTCCTGTAAAAAACATTTAAGGCCTGGCAGTAAGGTTATCTAGCGATTTATAAAAGTTTCCGACAGATTGAACACAAACGATGATATTCGAAGGATTATTTAATCGAAAGGTCCCCTATTAATATCATCTCTCGCAAACGAACAAGCGATCACGTACAATGGGC
This sequence comes from Pyrausta purpuralis, assembly GCA_963924145.1. NCBI lineage: Eukaryota > Metazoa > Arthropoda > Insecta > Lepidoptera > Crambidae > Pyrausta > Pyrausta purpuralis. The sequence goes on from OZ001647.1 coordinate 27,998,315, forward strand.
TTGTTACGTCCTTAGTTATTATTATAATATTTTTTAATAATAATGTTTTTTTTTAGGGATATATATTTCTTTATTAATAACAAACAAGAAAAAATTAAACTAAGACATGCAACATAAAAAAATAACTTAATATTAATACCTATTCAAAAACGAAACCATTTCCTTGCGGCAAGGAGGCTATGATGCTGGCTGCGTTGCCGCGTTGGATAGCTATGCTGATCCTTTGGGCTAGGAACCAGCCAGCTTTATTATTGGCTGTTAAAGAATTTAATTTTGGCGCAATTTTTCTAAACAGCAATTTAGCAGAGGGTCCCCACGGCCAAAATGTTTCAAAGCCAAACGGCGCAAACACATAATCACTTGCAAGTGAAACGTACTTGCGACGCTTGGCGTTTTCAGCCAACTCCGCTGCTGCTCCAGCTTTAAGGGCTGATTCTCTGAGATGGGAAGGGGCCAAAGTATCGACACAAGTTGCATCCCAAACTAAGGCCCGACCCCGTTCCCAGGGAATAAGCGTTAGGCCATCGGGTCTCTTGCCATCATCACGGACCAAACCACGTGGTTCCAACGTGGAAGGAACATTAATGGTCGCAAGAGCTCTTCTGATGGCATCATTAAGGGTAGCGTGACGGGCGACACGCCCAGCGCTTTGCTGGCAACAAAGGCAGTGGAGACCAAATTTATCAACCTCCTTGCCACATGGACACGTAAAAATTTCACATATAGGGGTACCAAGGCGGAGACCTACACACACCCGGAAAGACTCACTATCGAAAAGAGTGCCCAAATTTTTCGACGGTAAAGCATGAAGCCAATGACCAGAATCTTAAAATAATAATAATGTTGAGTTGATAGATTCCATAATCTAGAATTAAAATTTTAAACTCTAGTCCGTACTATATCGTCGTAAAATATTTAATAAACACCCCGCATATATAAAATATAAAACCAAATGCAAAGCATTTCAACAAGCCTCAAAAATAATAATAAATGAAAATTACTACTCAATAAATGATTACCTAACACCTGACACGTAGGCTCGCCACTTAGACAGGGTCCCTAAAAACATAATACTTATGAATAATCTAATAAACTTTTGTTGTCACGTAGTATGTAATATATGTAATACTGTTTGCAATACCTTAGCGGTTACTTTATCATGATTATTATTTTAAGAACTGATTTGATTTGATTTGAGTATTATTTACTGGCTACTGTACATTGTATCCTGAACAGAGTCGGAGGCAAAGATTTGCCCTTTCGCCCTGGCTGATTGAGCGGGCGAGTCGCGACGCCGATCCTCTTCGAACTGGTTATTACTGGTTTACACAACTTGGGACTCTTCCACACGGCATGCCGATGTGAAATTTAGGTTTCGTCAATCCGTCTTATCATTAAATGAAACGAACACACTAGGTAGCAAAACGAAGACCGTTAGCGATGCGCTCATGTAAACTAATATGATAGGTAGGAAGAATCATGATCATGAAGTCAAAGTACGAAGCAAAAAAGGGAGTAAGAGTGATACCTCTACTGACAAGAGGAAAGTAGAAGCTTTTTAAAACCTGTGCTCAAGACCCCTTACACACTGCGACTTTTAGCATCGATGCAGTCACGCGTTTGAAAAACGCACTTCAGTATCGCAACTCACACATTGAACAGATTTAATTTATCATCGATGCAGTCGCCAAAATTAAGTACATAATTTGACAATTTCCAGCTTCTGCATCGTGACTGCAGCGATGCTAACCCGCGTTAGATTTGCGACAGTATCGATGCTAAAAGTAGCGCAGTGTGTAAAGGTTGACATTTTGCGTCTGCAAACGATCGATGTTAACGCGCGTCAGCATCGCGTCTGCATCGCTGCTCAAAGTCGCAGTGTGTAAAGGGTCTAAGAGTCATGATGACAAAGTTAATTGTTTTCGGTAAATTTTGACAAAACTTCTAACCAAGCGCTCATAATGTTCAAAATGTTTCGCAAGCCTACAAATTTCTACTTATCTTACATCTAGCTACATGTAAGGCATTTAATTCCAATAATTGAAACGTTCGCGGAAAGTTAAGCTTTCCCATAAACGCGTTGATTGACGTCCCGAATGGCGAGTGGATCGAATCTGGCTAAGACCGGTCTAGGGCTGCCACGCTGAGGAATCACTTCTTGATAATATTCGAAAATGGGTATGAATAAATCTAAAGCAGCTGCATTAGGTTTAATAATTTATTTCTCTAAAAGAATACAATTCACTTACTAGTAAATTACAAAACACTTACAAAATAGCATCGAGAATCGCTATCAGGTGCATTCACAATTCACATTTAGGTACGCACTATTTTAGTTACAAAAACAAACAGCTTACAGCAACATTTACACAACATTCATTTTGGCTAAAAACAGAAAATTAAGCTAAATAATGAACTGAACAGCTTTATGAAATAAAATCACTTATCCGTATAAATGTTTATAGCCTTAAGCGGCCCGCAATAATAAGCTATCCAACGCAAATCATTTTTCCCTTGGCTGCCTTTATCGCCTCAGTTCATTTGACAACGCGTTTGGTGAAGTGGTTAGCGCTTCTAACTATTACTCCGGCCGTCGTGGGTTCCAATCCCGAAAGGGGCAAATATTTGTGTACTTTATGAATGTTTATATGTATTTATTTAAGTATTTATGGAAGACGCCCTCATCATAATCGTTGTCTGATTTTCGTAACGCAAGGACGCAAATTACTTACTTCGAAACCACGACAATTACTGCGTTGTCTGGCGCATATTTATTTAGATCCTCATGAAACGCGATAACAAAAACTTTTAAGATTAGACATGTTGCCTAAATTCAAAACGCTGTAGGATAATCGTACCATTTTCAGGTCGTGTGGCAACCCTAGACCGGTTCGCGCAGCCCACCTGTGCGCACTCCTGCGCAGGTTTATTGCGCATACCGTGGCACTTAGGGCTGGCTGAGCAATATTACTGTGATTTCAGCCCGATTAAGTTAAACATTTTAGTACTTACTACTCGGGCACCAAGTCGTATGAGTGCAAACGATAGGACAAAAATACCCGGATAGCGCAAGACACAGGGTGCGATTCCTTGTCTTAACGCAGTTACATTTTACACGTGAAATTTACTTTTAAAATGAGCTCTAAAATGTTAATTTGTTGTTTTCGACTTATTAAATCTACTGAGAAGCAGCAGAATATAATTTTGCATAAATCATTTCTCTACAGTTACCCCGCCAGACTAACTGTAACAACAACATTCCAATTAACAATTCTCCTTGTGTTTGCTTCATTAATTGGCTTTCATAAATCAGCCGACGTGTGTTCAACTTTTTTGAGCCAGCCCTAACACGCGAACGCACGTGGCTCGCCGCCATGTGCTCGCTCATCTCTCAGAAAACCGAGCGATCCTACGACTGCTTCACTCGCAAAGGTATGATGAGCAACTTCTAAGTGTACCGGTAACGTCCTCAGGATGTGCCCTTAATAATGGTCAAACATATAATTTACAATCTCATTTTTTTCAAAGAGCTTTTATTGGGTTCGATTCCGTTCTCAAAGGCAAGCCTTAGAAACGATGGCGGGACGATTTAACTAGACAAAAATCGTGAAAACACATTTTCTAACTATTTGTTTCCACATAATCTTGATTCAGCAATTTAAACGTGAAAATGTAAACAAATGAACTTCCTATTCGTTTTGAGTGGCCGCATTCAGGACCATCAAATTCAAAATAACAGCATCATTCCTCTTCAATATTGGCATCAACTACTCAGCTGGACTGCAAGTATTCTGCAAGGCCACTATAGTGTGTTTTGTAGCAGTAATAATCATAAACATCACTGATTGGTTCGTTAATGTCAAAGTTTGTTTTGAGCGCAATAATTTAATGACAGTTTAAAATGAAAAATCAAACATTTCTAGTCAAAATTACGCTTCAATACAGTTTGGAATGTCTTTTAAGTAACTGTTTCCTATACTTAAACAACTACGAGTATCTAGACAGTGTTTGTGAGAACACTTGAGCAAAGTCGATATTGAAAAGTCAACATTCTATCTAAGATATTGGTAAACAAAATCATTCGCAATTGGTGATTTTCCATTAAGATGCGGACTCGTAATGTAGGTAAATACCAGTGTTTGTTTCAATTAACTAAACTGCCTCACTTTCTTTTTGCGAATAAACATTACATATATAACTTTTTCTTTTACATGTACGATGCCTTAGCCATTAAAATATATTATGTAGTTATGGAAACATACGGGGTCTAAAGAATAGAGCCATTGACCAGTGGGCTAACTAGTTCACTCTCTGAATAAGTAATATAACTAGCGGTTACTGATTATTTATTAGTAATCAGTTCATTTATTTTTATTGGCACTGAGATCGCGCTGGATTGCACAATGATCACTGAAAAGGATGTGCTCTGAGTGTCTTTAGATCTTTATATCTTGTTCTAGAAATCGAAATCAAAACAATGAGTGTGTGTGTCTGTGTATTTCCTTCCTTTCTCAATGGTAGATTGCTACACGCAAATTGATTGTCAAATCACTCAGCAAATATTTGAATTTGTAGATTACAATATTACGTCACCAAACTAGCATCTATTATAACGTAGGCTTTTAATATCAGTAGTATAATCATGTGAAAATCTGTCAGGTAAACGCGTTCAAAAGTTAATTTACGAGTAGATCTCACGGCACGTGTAACGAATTTTCATTAATCGCGTCCGAGCTGGCATTTTGCAAATATCCTGTGTTCTACGAATCCTCTGTTGCTCGGCGTGCAAAGCTCAAAACACTTTGTGACATTCAGTCGCTGAACCCTTTGATAAGTTTTGTGCAGACGCGCTTACGTTATTTGAAAATGTAGGACCTGCAATGTCACGGTCAGCTCACGCTGTTACTGGCAAAAACTTCGTGCGAAATTCATAAATATAAGGAGTTTACAATGCTATTAAAATTAACTGATTTGCGTATTGTTTAAGTAGCTTGTCGCATGTGTAACCGATTTACATATCGCAAGTTCACGAGCGTTTAAAATAAGTACTACAATATTTATAGTAGTGTTTGGTAATACATATTTTTTTCTGAAAAATTTGTTTATTTGGGGTTCCGTACCCGAATGGCCAAAATCGGAACCTATGTCACAGTCACTATATTCTGTAAATATAAGCATCACACTCTTGAAATTTAAATAAAAATAAAAATAATGATATTTACGGGGGGGCAAAACATGAAACTGTAACTTATAGGTTAGGATAGGTCATTTAAAATGTCAGAGAGGTTTTTAAAACCATTTTCTGTTAAAGTATATCGTTTGATAGATAGACGCTTCCAAAGTGGTGAAATGAGCGACCCTCTAACTTTTAAACTATACGAGTGTAAATTTTGCAAAAATGTATAATGTAGATCTGAACAAATACTTACTTTCAACGAAAATTGGTTTGGATGGGATCAAATCAGTAGTTTTTGAGATATAGCACATTTTCAACAACCGCAAACATAACTTTGTTCTGTATACTAACACAATGAAAAACAAAGTTATATTTATATTATATAACAAAATATTGTGCTATTTTAGCTAACTGGAAGTCAGTGACTTGATTTAGTTAAAATTTGGTACGGAACCCTCAGTGCGCGAGTTTGCCACTCCAACTCCCAGTAAGCCGTTTTTTTTGTATTTGAATTACTTTGTTGTATATAATTGTTTGCTTGTATTACCTACCCATCTTTTTAAAGCTAGCCTTTTAGATACCTACTTAATGATAATGAAGTGATTGGTATCATATCTTCGTCTTAAAATCGTATCTTTATGTAGGCATATCCCTCGGAGATTGGCTTGATTTGCGATAGAGGCAGCCTCGGGCTATTTCTGTCTGTAAGTGTCTGCCACTCTTCATCTCTGATGTCTCAATCATCGCGATAATAGCTCTGCTCATACAGACCCATATCCTCTGAGGTAAGGATGCCACTGGATGGAAAAAAAACATACCTGATCAAACACTTAACCCTCGTTATTGCTTTGCAGTAGCAATAGTAGCGATGTCCCTGATCAATAAAAGCTTTTCTTTCTTTCTTTTAATATAAGATACGTTTGTTTTTTATATAAACATACCAATTAAACCATATAGGAATCATTAACGAATTGATAGTATGGATAGTTATTAAATATTATTCACATTAGGGTCGTCAATCCAGTGCATCCACTGAATAAATTAGTCAGTTTTGGTACCACTTGGTAATGCAGAGAGTTTAATCAGTGGCGGAAGATTAATAATAAGTAAGTAATAAAAGCATTAACATACATACATACTCCTATTACAAAGACTAATGAACATAATTATTAGTCAAATACATTATCCAATTTTATTGAAACATTTTCTTAATCAATAAAATCACGAATACGCGAACTTTATCTTGGCGTTTTCCGAGCGCCATCGGATGTTCGACAGGTAAAACTGTGTCGAGACTTCCACGCCTGGCAGCCCTACCGTGCTTTGTGGTAGGTCGACGCACCGGCGGCGGTAGTGTGTGATCTTGACATGGACCCGATGCTTCCCTCTCGACTTCTGGTGATTGTTCAATCAGCCAGCCATTTAAATATGCCATTGACAAAACCAATTGCATTTGTTGCGTAATATTTGGAAAGAATGAAACAGCATGTCCCACTTACGCGCTGTCTTTTATTAAGGGCATATTCCTCGCTCACGCTGTGTATTCAATATTCCCACTAGAGTTGTGTAGTTCCTGAATGAATATTTCGATTGAAGTACTTCAGCAATCTAAGTTCCTTCACTCACTCGTTCACTATCGTTCAATACGGCTCAATAGTCCAGTATTACTAAACTTCAGTAATAGAGAGTAAAGCATACGGATATATGTATTACTGCAAGAACGAGACAGCTCAACTCGCTTGAGTTTCGCGCCAAATTAATGTTTTAGATAGCGGAAACAGAAATGTTCTTTAACATACCTATCTGTATAGATAAAAGACAGTCGTGTTAGTTATACCATTTTTAACCCAAGAACGGCTGTACCGATTTGGCTGAAAATTAGTGGGGAGGTAGCTTAGAACCGGGAAAAGACATAGGAAACTAGTTATCCCGATCGACGGGGCTAGGGCAGGAGTGGGATGAGGCCGGGGCAAGTCAGTGGGGAGGTAGCTTAGAACCAGGATAAGGAAATAGGATACTTTAACCCTTTTAACGAGGCCGGACCTGGATTGGGACGGGGCCGGGGCGAAACAGTGGGGGGTTAGCTTAGAGCCAGAAGAACGACAAAGGATACTTTTGAACTCGTTCGACCGGCAGGGCCGGGGCTGGGGCGGGATGGGGCCGGGGCTGAGCCAAACAATGTTCGTTGAGACCTCTTAGCTATTAAAATTAAGCGGCCGGGACTGGACGGGGCTGGGGGCGAAACAAAATTCGCCGGTTCCACTAATTCCGTTACTCATAACTTCACAACTCAATTTTACAAGTGAGCCGAATGTAAAGTAGTGAGTGATACTGTGATAGTAGAACTACTCAACTAGATGAACTAGATGTGTGAAGTAGTAATATCCGTACACGAAAAATACTAAATTCTAAATCTTATTACAAACTTTTTATAACTTTATTCAACAATTAAAGTAGGTACTGCATCGATACTAACGCGCGTTAGCATCACGACTGCATCGCTGCTAAAAGTCGCAGTGTGTAAAGGCTCTTAGGTACAAATGTTCGTGTTCATAACACAACCATTGGCCCCTTGCGGGATTCGAACCCGCAACCGCTAGTTCGGTAGTCAGAAGCTCAAACCACTGCACCCAACGTGTCGTCAACTTTACATCTACGCTTTTACTGTGGGCAAAGCAAAGACGTAGGCGCGGAATCGGATACCTTAGATTGGCCCCCCTGCTTGACAGAAATAATACGACAAATTAACTGCATTTATCACCTGTTTGCGCAACTGCTGAATGCACGTAGGAAACCAATCAATCTCAATGTCAGAATACATTAAAAAAAGGTACATTTTAAATTGCTATTTTGTTACCTTATATTTTGTTTGTTTGTTGTTTACATATTGAACCAAAAAGTAATAATGCAAATCAAAACAGCGCAAACATAGGTACAGTCAGTTAATTCATTAGGAAACTTTTAAGGAATCTTGTTATAAAAACCACTGATTCATATCAACTCCTCAAACCCAAGCCGAGATTTTCTGCTCCGAAATGAATAAATAAATTTTTAATTAAAATTTTAGACACCTATCCTATATTGCTCTCATCACAAACTAAGTAGCCAATACACTTTTGTGATATGCAAATTGGACACAACGGTACTACCACAATACCCAGACCCGAGGCAATATAGAAATCTATAATATCACATTGACCCGACCGGGAATCAAACCCGTGACCTCGGAGCGGCGATGCCTTGAAACCCAGCATACTTAGTCACTACACCACGGATGTCGTCACTTAATACTTATTAAACTACATACTTAGCTACTTATAGCTTTACACTCTAATGTCAGTCTACCAAAAAGGAGTTTTTATTTTTCTCATTCATTCACCCCCTAGTTTGTAGCTTAGTCATTAATTAACACAATACCCAAACACGCATCGTACACGCGAATTATAAGTGCGAAGTAATGAAAATCAAACGATCACGCTTGGCAAATACCTATAAAGAATTTCTGTGAAGCGCGTTAAATAAATAGCATAAAATATTTTAACATAAACACGGTATTTTCCACACGAGAATGAAGTAAACCTAAAATAGAATTAATTAACACCTTACTCTGCTCCGTTGATAGTCTACCACAGTCAGTCAAGTGTGTACCGGTGTACAGTAACAAGTTCGACAAGACAACAATTTTCAACATATTCACACTCGAGTTACGAAATACTTCATGGCATATAACGTACTATACCGCAAATAGGGAACGTGCCCTTTTTAATTTTTCTTTCGAACAAACTCCACAAATTTATCCTCATTCATGTAATGTCTCTTTTTTAACCCGCTGTCTGTGTATCTGTCTGTGGTATCATAGCTTCCAAACGGATAAACCGAATTTCGTTTATTTTTTCGTTTATTGTTCAGCCGTTTCATTTATTTGCGACTTTTTTTTAAATTCGTAATAAATTATGAACTGCACCGTATTGCTGATAGAACTGAGCGAGCCAGCCCGTATCAAGTACCTAAAAGCTTAAAGTAACAACGATCGGTGCATACGAGTAATTCGAACACTCTTTCATTATTTTCCATCGTCAAAACTTATCATTACAGAACATGATTCATCATTGCAATCCTGAAGGAAAAAATATGATATATACATATATGTACAGTCGCCAGCACTTCAGATTTTATTTTTTTGTAGAAAACTAACCATTACTACAACTATTTAGTATAACGCTTGTCCTGCTATTTTCCGTACTTTACAGCGTTTTGCGACGAATGAATAAAGCTTTCAGCAGCTTAGGCGGCGTGCCGCTGAAGCAAAAGGCACGCTTAGTTTTCTAGGATTATTTAAGCTAGATTAGTTCCTAACAATCTCTCTAAATTTTACGTATAGTCTGCAGATTGTTTTTTTTTTACTACGACTGCCGAACCAAAAAATTAAAAAGAAGTACCTATATTATGTATTTGGTATAAATTTTTCGGTGTTCTGCAAATTAAATAATTCAGTGAATAAAAATCAAAACTTATTACCAATAAGGTAGATACAACAAATAATGGCACGATAATAATGCACGGGCACCGAAATCTGCGGACATTGACACAACGCGATTGAGGTGATGCATGACACAAAGATACTTCGACACCAATAGGTGAACACTCAATGAGAGTGTAGGCGAAATGTCATTATAGCGGTCTTTTACAATTGTAATGAACTATACTTAATAAAACCAGTATTTGTGACGTGCGTTATTCTAAGAATGTAAACTAGAGCAACATTTGACTAATCTTAACATATATTTTTTACAAACAATTCAATGGGCAACGCCTTGTGTTTTCTTTAGATCTCGCCAAGCAAACCATTCCTAGGGGACATAGAAAACTACTTATCTAACTGGACCTATAAAGTTTCTAAAAGTTGACTTTTATGTCAAAATTTTCTGATGCAATGCAATGTAGCTAAGCAAGTATAGTTATGAAAAAGTTGCCCAAAACAATCATCATAATTTGCATCTACTTGCAATGGATTCTAAAATAGTCACCAAAATCACGAGACCTTTCTCGAACGTGTTATAATTAATAGAATCATGTTTACATCATGTGGCCGAAGTACGAGATGACAGTCAGCTTGGTCGCCAAGTTGTGGCGGTCTGTCGGGCGCATGTGAGGCAGGTCTGATGAAGACACTGCCAAAAGTTACATGGAAATTCAATGACTAATGAATTGCAATACTTGTTATTACTTTATCTTACAGTGAAAAATGAAAAATATGGTATGAAATGGATACTAATGGTACGGCGTAAGTTTTGTAGATACGAGTATCTTCCTTATTCAGATCAATAAATATGAGTGAGTTTTTAGTTAGTTTCATTTTTATTTTCCTGTCGAAGAGACAGGAAAAATAAATAAATAATTAAGTGTCGTTCAACACATGTGATTCCTTATTCATGTTTTTTAATTTGATTATTTAATCACAAAGCTTCAGAACATGGTGCGGTTTAAATCTGCTAGTTAATTAACCACCTAGGTAGTTCATTAATTGCCGAAATCCAATTACATGGCTAGGCCGATGAATAAATCTACTAGAAACACTCAACGTCTAACGACTTGGCATATTGAAAGTAAGCTCTTCAAAGATGCTGATTCCGCCAAATGATTAAAATTTAGTTCATTATTTTTCCACCGCAACGCCACTAAGCAAATATGGCATCAGTGCCGCAAATTGTTAATGATACCCGATTTTTCATTCTTGTTTGCAATTTTAAGTGAAATTAAGCCGTAATATTGGCAAAATAGTTTAACATATGAAGGTTACAAATAAATTTTCCGATTCTTAATCCTAAAATCAAAACTGACTAAGTACGATCAACAATATTAAGTTTAGTTTACTGATATCATTTAGTTATATTCGTGTTAGGTGTTTTTTTGTCTTGTTGTGTAAAAAGTTATCGCACTGCATAAATCATGAACTCAAAGTCACCCTAGCCAACATCACACATTTGTCAATATCTAATTTAACTGGATAACGACACGACGCTCAGCCATCTGGCTAAACGTTGCGTTCGATGACTTGGCTAGTGGACATTCAGCCATTTGATTGGATGCCAGCTTTTAATGAACTGCCTAGACATTCAATTAACTGGCGGATTTATCCAAAAGACTACGATAGATGTTTAATCCCAAGGATATCTCAACTCGTGAACATTGCTCAGTGACCGTGGCTACCAACCGTTTTAATTCGAAATAAAGTAATTAAAAAAGTAATTATAGCTTCAATTTACCGTCAGTAGCAGCAGCAGCGGTTCCCGAGTTGTTTTGACGGCCACCGTGGCATCTGTCCAATAATTATTTATGACCGCTTCTTACACCACCTAGTGTAATGACTCGATAGATATAATTATGGAAATGCACTCATCTATGGCGTTTCCTACCTGCCTACCTTCCTGTTGATTCTTTGAAATAACGTGTGATCACAAATCGATGATTGTTCTCTGGTGCCGTGCCAACAGAAAAAAAAGATATGATAATAAATTATTAGTATAAATAAATATTGGAAACCGATGACGTCATTGTTCTGATCCCAAAGAAAGTTCTGATTTCTACACTGACCCGACCGGGCAGTGATCCGTGAGTGACCGGGAGTAAACACAGCCATGGGGGGATCCAATGAATCTATGAAACACAACGCATCAATACCATTTAAATGAAAACATTGGACCTACATCATTTTTTTTTCGGAGAAGTACTTGCCCAAATTGAATCCTCGAGCTATTGAGAATCAAATGCGGAATTTTTCATTTATTTTAGGACTGGGACCAATATTTTAAGACTGTCCAAAATTGCTGTTCAAATAATTACAATTGTAGGTCTTGTATGTAAATAATTATAAAACAAAGTACTCAGGCCAACTTTATAAATTGATTCCATAGTAGGCGTGCCCTTTAACAAAAGTTAAGGACTTTAGATACTACCATTGTTGATGTTAGTTCAATCATTTTGTATGGGTAACGTGTTTATTTTATATCCGTTTTCCATCATTTATGTGTTTATCGGTTTTCCATCATTTATGTATTTATGTATAACAGGGTTCTCCGTTTCGTTAGAATCGCGGTCGAACACTATTCACAGAAACCTATCAATGTGAATTTAATTTGACTCTGAGAGTAATCATTTTCAAAATGGAGATGTTGGAAATGAACGAGTTCCATGTAATGGCGATATTTAATTTGGATATTACTTTGTATTCCATAATTACTACCAAAATTGGAATACACCAAAACTCTTATTAATTAAAACCAAACCCGATTGTTGTGGTACCAGTAATTTTATTCATGTCTGCTATGATTTTAATTACATCCTTTGATAGCAGCTGCAGTCATTAACTAAAATTAATGGATTATTTTTTCGGTCAAAATATGAGAATTTGCGATGTATATTTTTTTCTGAAACTGTTCTAAACAACAAGATATAAGTTAGTAACAAAAGAAGATATGTGATGTTGGTGAGGTGAGGTATATACAGGGTGTGACCTATAATAGAAGCAAATTTTAAATATAGGCACTTGATCCAGTAGATCTTTATAAGGAAAAATAAATTTATAGTAATTGTTAACAAAATAAATCGAACCAGTAATGAAATGCTAACAATTAATGTGCACCATGGAACAAGACATTGTCATTTAATACTACGAGTCAGGGATTTTGTTATACATTGATTAGGGATTATAACTGAATTACGTCAAAGCATATTAGAACACTATGGCCAGGTCAAGGTAACTACGTATAGTCTGTAGACATCGATTTAAATTTTAGCTTCTATTACAGGCATACGCTGTAATATCAGTTTATACACACAGGATATACCGAGCAACCTTATTGAATATAAAGGTACTCATTCTACCTAATTCGAGCTAATTACGACCGATAAGATTAGTCTCGGCATTCACTCCAACGTGATACTATACGTATACCTTAACTTTTAAAAAGATATTTGCGGGTAGTTAGTGATCGCAGGCGTCATGGGCTCCACTGCATTGCGTTAACTAGTGAGTTGTTGTTACTACGTATAAAAAGCTATGCCAATAAAAAAATGTGTCACAAATACGACGGCACGATGTCGACCTCAGATTTTGACGTATTCCTTGATATTTGAACTTTGTATAAGGAACCATTTTGTACGAGCTGATGAAAAGTGACAGTTCCATAGTAACAGTAGTTCAATCTCGTTAACCAACCTAATGCACCTCGTGCGACCGCGCTTGCCAACATTTTTTTTTTTCATTGGATGCTGTTGGTAATATGTGTGTATCATATCAAGTATCAAGTTATTGTACATACATATAAGAAGAGATACAAATGCAATTTCCATGTCACGTAAATAATCTTGAAAGTTGAACGCAAATAAAAATTATATTTACATGTCATATAAATTAATAAAAAGTATTTCTCTTTCAGGAAGCAGAAGAATGGTCGCGGCGGAAGAGCGGTCCGATGATCAATCCATCCTTCGAGCCGGACGACTTCCTGCCTCAGAGGTGAGTCTAACCTTATTCTTTATCGTATTGGTATAAAAACATATTATAAAAACCTTACTGAGTATCTAACAATTTGTTTAGTCACAACAAAGATTAGCAAGGTTACCTAAATACATATTGGTCACCAATCACATTGCCCTGATCCCAAAGTAAGTAGATGATTGCACTTGTGTTATGGAAATCACACGCAATGGTGGTATCACAGCACCCAGACCCGAGACAATATAGAAAATTTTGATTTTACATTGACCCGACCGGGAAGCGAACCCGGGACCTCGGAGCGGCGACGCCTTGAAACCAGCGTGCTTAGTTACTACACCACGGAGGTCGTCATTATACCATCTGTGTATTGTATTTTTGTAACTAAATTACCGAATTAAATATTACACATAATTTGATTTTACTTCGGGACAACTCAAGCGCACTTAAAGAACTCATTGTATTTGTCTGTGTATGCGTGTTTTACTCAAACACTCTAATTAATCAGTAACTAACAACGAGTCTGTTGAAACTGCGTGTTAGGTCATGTGCATAACTGTGTTAAGTACTCCTCTACGAAATCCGGTTATTTTGAGCTGGTTCAAGGCTAACACGCTTCACCCTTTAAGGCTGCGATAAACATGCCTGCAAAACGAACCAGAGGGCAATTCTCGTGCAATTCGTATATGAAAAAAGTTCACCGATTAAATTTTGATTCACGGATAAAAAATCGTTTTCGATTTCTATGTGTTCAGATTTAGTTCGTGCGATAATTACTTTATGTGCAGATATTTACCTTGATTTTTAGGTAAAACAGTTAAACTCGCAATCGAATTAACTTTCGAAAAAAAATCGATTGCCGTGAGAATCGGCCTCCAGTAGCTTGCATGCCAGTTACTGGCATGTGCTAGTTTAGCAATGTGCGTCCGTGCATGCATGTATGCATACTATTGATATTCACACGCGTCAGTTTCGGAGCACCCCGCGTCCCCTCCCTCGCATTGCATGCCAGTAAGCGTCTCCTTGCACATACAAGTGCAAGGAGCTGGCATGAATGTGTGCCGCTACAGGCATGTGTATTGCTGCCATTAAGCTAGGATACCAAAAAGTGCCCACATTTGTTACATAATGTAGATTCTTCTTGGTATCCTAGCTAAAGGGCAGCAATACACAGCCTGTAGCGGCACACTTTCAAGCCAGCTTCTTGCACGTGCCATCTACTTCTATGTGTATACGCTTACTGGCATGCCTTTAATTGGCAAGCGGCACGTTGGCAGTAGGTCGCACAAGATTTGATTTTAGGCCAGTTACTGGCATGCAATTGCGCTGCAAAACCGGCGCAAGTGATTATGAATAGTATTAATAGTCAGGCGAGGACGCAAATCGCATGCAAGTTTAGCTTGACAATGTAACCACGTTTCGCCAGTAACTGGCACATGCCATTAACAGGCATTCAAGCTACTGATCCGTTTTACAGGTATGTGTATCACCGCCTTAATATCTACTCATCTGATTTTGAATGAAATACGCAGGTTTATTGCATCTATCGCAATATCTCTCTCAATATCGTATATGTACTTACTCGAGTCAATATGAGTAAGGGTACCCCATCAGCATTTTGGATAAAAGGCTACACTTTTAAATACAGAATTTGAGAATTTTAATGTTGGACTAAGCTGATTGTGAAAATATTTCATTCACCATTGTTTATCCACTCCTCGCCATCAAACAGGTATAATGTAGCTATCTATCTAACGATTATTCCTTGCATTATTTTAAAATGAGCATTGATTTGCACGCTTAAAAGTTTAGCACATAAAATGTTTTGTTCTGTTTTAATTCAAAATAAAAAAAGTGTCATAGAAATTACTTAATTTTGAAAATATAGTGAATACACCCCTTTACATCGATAGATTACTTTTTTTAACAAAATTCAGTCTTTAAACCATCTGCAGGCGCTTAAGTCGTTTTTCCTGGTGATCGTCAATTATTTTATATAATTAAATTAATTTATCAAAACAAAGTCAAAGAGGTCGTGTGGGGGTATTAAAGAATTTTTCATTATACTTTTCCATCCATTCAAAATAATAATAAAAATACGAGATTCGTCCGGGGGTGTTATGGAACTATAGTCCTTGATATGAAATGGGATTTTTCCATTTCATAACGGAATTGTGAAATTATATTAACATCTTGCAAGGCTGCGTAGATCAGGTCGGATTATTGCATTTTCCGAAAATATCTAGTTAATCTTCGTCCCACTCTTATTAGACCAGATGGCTGCACAATTGAAAGCGGCTACGGGTAATATTGTAGCTTGATATTTTTATATTTTTATAAAGGAGCTTTTTAAAACACTTTGTCATGAGGTTAAGTCCAATCCAATACTTAAAACATAAGGAAATATGTTTGAATATGTATGAAATAATCATATAAGCTAGAAGCGTCTGCAAAGCAGTGTTTTTTTTTTTTTTGTAGACTATAAAATAAAGAGTGACCACTAGCATAGGCATTTTATCTGACGTTTGATAAATCGGCTCTACAAAACATACACATTTTGCTGAGTAGCATAAATCAAATTAGTTAAAACGCTATGGGAGCTGAAATAACTTTTGCCCTGCATTAGCATTTCCCCTGGTAACATAGAAAATCCTTAATAGTAGATTATTCTCCCAGGGTGTAAAGTGGTGTCTTTTGGTGCGGGTGCTACGAGCGAGGGAGAGAATTGAAAAGCCTGAGTTTAGCGAGGGATTTATTTTCGCCTAAGGCAAAAACACCTCTATGCCGTAGGTGAATACTCTGCTTTTCACGCTTTCTCGAGGCAACAAAATAACACAAGATGTTAAAAAATGAAAGATGTTGATCAGCATTAATTAATTTCAACAAAATAAATGTACATATCAGCTTATTTCCCCCATTCCGGTGCGTGGTGGTCAGTTCAATTTCGAAATATCTCTCTTCGCTCTATGTTCGAGCAGCCGAATTATGGCCACATTGCCGACTGGCCCATTGAGAATAAAGGACCAGCCCGGCCTCGCCTGCATACAAGCACGTATTCCTAAATCAAATTTCATTACAGCTTACAATAATGAGTCTTAAACAATATTTTAACCCGTGAGCCGAGATGAGGCACTTTAATTCAACACTGCATGACATGTAATTGAACGATGCCGAGCAGATACCGTGAAAAATGTTTTGCATCGTTTTAAGAACACCTTCCTTCGCGGCAAATGTGTCACAATTAACTGCCTATTGTGATATATTTTACGGTAACGACATAATTACTTACGTCGTCACTGACTCACAACGGACTTATTATGCCATGCGTACGTTCTACGTTTATTATGTTAGGCTGCAGATGCCTATAATCGAATTGAAGGGTACACCTTGTACTCGTAACGGAAACTACTTGATTTCTAATATGCGCGTACTTTTGTCAGGTTCATACCCAACTAATTTAGATCTATTTTTATCTAATACTTCTATATGCTTACACTTCACTAGAATTACTCCTACTTGAACTTAATCTTTATCGTGCGTGACACTAATGGGTAATATTTTACTTTGTTTGGGAGACTTGGTTATTATTGTATACTCATCCCTGACATGAAAAAAAAAAAAAAAAAAACAATCGAGTTAAATCAAATCAGAGGATTGAGACCAGAAACAACAACACGAGGCGAGATTATTTATATTAACAGATAAATGAATGAGTAGTTTATTTCGAGTCTTACAAATAATTTCCATTCACGATGTAATATGGATATTTTAAAAACATAGTCGGCAACATAAAATCAACATGAAAGTCGGGAAAATCTTTTCTTATTGCACATAAGTAATTAATTCTATATTAACAAATTAAATTAAACTTTAACTAAAGTATACATCTATGAAATAATATATACTAGTTGCATAAAAGATAAATATTATAAACTACAAAATAAAATAAAAAGTATTGAAAAGGGATAATAAAATAAAATTATAAAAATTTGCGAGTCCTTGTGGAAAACCTTGGAAACGTAAAATGATTTTCCACCATCGACACACAAATATGATTATGAAAGCTGCATTTTGAAAACATTCAACAAGTTGCCGTGGACGAGGCAATTAAACGCCGTGCTCCTGAAATGTGCAAAGCTGCAATATTAAGTCCTAGTTTTTCAATTTTATTACATGTGTAAGTATGTTTCTTGTAATTCCTTAAATTAGTCAACATTTTCTGGTGTGAGCAAATATTTCCTCTTGTTTTAACTATACTACTAGGAAATAAACGGAAAAAGGTGAAATGTATAACGGATAGATACATTTTGGCAAGAATTTGATAATGAGCCCAGTTTGGCTGTCGGTCAACTGCTTCCAAACTTCATATATTTTTGTACCTTCCTCTGTGAATCCCTGACTGCCTAAGCATTGAATAATTCGAGTCAAGGTTATGGCCCTTTAACAACTATGCAAATCTCCGAATGGAACAATCAATATTGGGCATGTAACATGTCAGGGCACCAGAATTAGAACGAAGTTGGTGAAACTGGTTCAACACAGTGCTCTTTCAGTTCAGTTTCGAAAAAAAAGCCAGTGTAATGTTTACAAAAAGCAATAACAAAAAATATAAGTGCAGTTATAATCTTTATGGATCAAACGTAAGTTTTTTAGCTGAGTAACTGAAGGAAATGGCACTTACCTTGTCGAAGCCGAAATCACGAAACGAGTTTTTGAAATATCAAATCAACACAGTCCAGTGAAAGAACTTAAATCAACAGCAATTTTTTGATAGTTTAAAAATAAATGCTCGTTCATAAATCAATAAACGCCGTATCCTAGTGATAAGGCTGTATGTTCCTGTGGAGCAGGTACGCATGCCTGCGTGGAAGCCTCCGCTGCTCCCCATTGCACCGAGCGTCCTCCACCCGACAAGTCGGGAGCATCATAACAAATAAGTTTTTTTTTTCCACCCCAATCATGGGTGAACTCTCCGGCCCCGAACTTAATGCCATCACCTCGGCCATCCCGGAAGATGATTCTAGGTGGGTTTCTGATCAACTTTCCTGAAAAAGTTTACCTTTCAGAAAAGTTTTTCACGACTTTGAAAATTTTGTAACACGATTCATTGTTCATAAATATTTATGATTTTGAAAAGTAAAAGATTTAAGTTACTAAATTAATTATTTTAGCCAGATTCATTTAAATCAAATTTCCTGCAGAAATTAGAGATTATAATTAAGCAAAAGCTAGATAATTTTGATAACATTAATTGAGAATTAATTAGTTCCAAGTAAATAATTTTAAAGCTTAATATGTACTCTTGATCGGATAACTAAAGCTTAAAAAGGTGTTGATCAGAACTTTAGCACACCCTTTCACAGGTTTGAGCGGTTCTTTTGTTGATACTGATTCCTTGTTGCGTCGTATATTTTCAATGTTTTGTCACCTTTTCCGGAATAGGTTTTGGAAACGTTGAATTTTAGATTTGTGACGGCGTTTTATTAATGTCATAAGTTTAATAAATATGCTAAGCGATGAAATAAACAGCTGTGCTTTAATATTCAAAAAGGGTTTTTCATTATATGAAAATGTTTTGTGTAACGTATGGGTACTTCGACGCTGCGTCATTATTAGTTGCGAATGTATTTTTAGAAAATGTATAGTTTGTTTAACAGTTATTTAAGACTGACATTAATAAAATGAGTTTTACCTACTTTAATGCGCGTTTAGCTTTTGCTGTTGATAAAATATTTTAACTTGTCAATTTTTTTTCTACACTTTTATATTCCTATTTGCATTAAAAGTTTGCATGCAATTTTAGGATTGAAATTATAATAGTAAATTTTTAGATCATGAAATTTTACATGGATCGGTAGATTTGTGGAATTTAACAGATCAACATTTAATACTTTTGAAGTCTCAAAGCTAAATCAAGTAATGGAATTTTTCATAATTATTAATTAGTATGTCAAACATTTTATTATTTAGGTACCCTGGGGACAGCTTTTAAATTCAATCGATTGTTGTAATACGCAATAACCACACAGCAACGTAGTGAAAAAAATCCTTCTGAACCGATATTGATACAATTACGTTACAATTTCCCGACGCGTCCTCGCGTTGATGGCAGTATTTTTTACTTTTTGTCAATTTTTCAGCCTCTCACCGGTCAAGGATGACAAGAAGAGGCCAGGGCCAGACAAGGGGATATTCCTCGTGAACATGACAGGGGAGAAGGGAATCGTTGAGGAGGAGTACGAGCCTTACGACAATAGGGTCGTCGAACATCCCACCACGTAAGTAATTAATCATTAAGTAATACAGGATGTTGTTTTGGTCAGTGACATCCAACTCAGGCATAATAATATGAGTTATGCGTTATCTAAAAAGTATGTTTTCTTTAAATAACATGCAAGTTTTATACAGGAAAACCTTTTCACAACATTCAAAACGAATGGGGAAACTAACATCCTCACGCGTAGCTCGTGCGTATCTACGAAATAAAACGCCGTACCTAGTAAGCTATGAAGAAGCGACCTGGTGTTGGTAATTTCGACTGGCTCGCTAGTCCCCAATAATAAATTGATATTTTTGGGTAAATTCCATTGAAATTTTTTTTGGCATCAGTATCGTTTATACCACCTGAGTCGCTCATTGCTGACCAAACCAACATCCTGTATATATCCTGTATATAATTTTATTTCCCTCATAGCCCGCGTCGTTCAAATTAAAATTTGGTATATATTTTTTTTAAACTGAAGTTCCTTATCCTACGGACATTTTATTTTAAGCGACCGAGAGCTCCTTTTTTAAATCTCTCGTGTCAATATTACTTGTAATTTTCGTTCGAAAATCAAATAAAGTAACGTAAAACGTTGACACGCAATAACAATAAAATCAATGCAATGTAGATATATAACAATGACGTCATAGCTCGAAGTTAGTACCTACAAATTAGGTAGGCTTACGTATAACCGTTAAAGCTAAAAAAGCTGAAAATTTTCAACAAATCCATTCCATCTATTGTAAATCAAAAGTATTGATTGCTCTTCCCAAACTTGGGAAGTTTATTTGCATTGCGGTGTTCCTGTGGGAGCGAGCACCGATTATGATGTTTGTTTTACTCCTGTCAATGTCAGTCAGCGCAAACAATGCATATTACGAGTATTTAGTCATTGTATTCGGACAAGTACTCTTTGATGATGTACATTGTGCCGTAGATAAAATTATTAGTTAGTTTTTTGAAAGTGTGGTATCTAGGTTCATACCTACCCAGCCACTTTCCTAGGTATCCTAATTCGTTTGAAAGAAATCTTCCCGTCATCAAATGAATGAGACATCCACACCCACACATACTAAAAAAATGAACAGTAGCATAAAATGTGTCCTTTTTTTATTATATGAATATCAAGAAAACATATTTGATGGGTGTTTTATTAAACTAAAATCACCCTGTTATAATAATATAATAACAATAATATTTAATGATATCTTAAAGTGAAACAAAAATGTTTAAGATTTTTCAAAGTGATCGAAATCTTTTTTTGATGTGTGTATACTCAGAACTACATAGTAGGCCCGCTCTCCCCTACATACTCATAGACACATCTGGATTTCTTCTGAGCTTAGGTTGTCATAAGGCTAGGTGTAAAAGAAGCAAAGGTACAAACAGTAGTTCCTGCATCTCACAAATATCTCTCACATAGCCCTTACACACCGCGACCTTTAGCGTTTTGGAAACGCGCGTATGCATCGAGACGCAATAAACAAATTTTGGCATAGATGCTGACGCGCGTTAGTATCGATGCAGTCGGCAATATATAGACACGTCAGCATCGCCACTGTATCAATTATTAAATTAGAGCAACTGTTTAAGACCCCTTTCACACTGCGACTTTTAGCATCGATGTAGTTTCGCGCTTTGAAAACTCACTACAGCATCGCGATGTACGCAATAAACAGATTTAATTTAGCATAGTTGAAGTCGCGCGTTAGCGTCGATGCGTAAGCGCGACTGCATCGGTGCTTATGCGCGACTGCATCGATGCTTACGCGCGTTACTATCGATCGAAATGCTAACCGTGCGTTAACATCGAGACTGTATCGATTCTAAAAATCACTTAAAAATCGCAGTGTGCAAAGGGTCTTACACGTGAAT
Organism: Pyrausta purpuralis; assembly: GCA_963924145.1. Taxonomy (NCBI): domain Eukaryota; kingdom Metazoa; phylum Arthropoda; class Insecta; order Lepidoptera; family Crambidae; genus Pyrausta; species Pyrausta purpuralis. The sequence continues at coordinate 28,020,128 of OZ001647.1, forward strand.
GGCGCGCAACAGGTGGCCTGTTGTACTATTTAATCTTCTGTTTCATGTTGTAGTTCCAGTAAATCCTATTTCTACGAGCTGCGAAACCCTGCAAATGCGAATTTGGAATTTCCACAATTCCATCTATTGATTTTCCACAGTACTTAGTAATACAACATGTTCTGACCTTCAATAAATGTGTTCCTGGTAGTTTTTAGAAACGTTCACAAATGAATACGTCCCAGCTAAACAAGACTTGAATAAGCTTGTTAAGAAAGGTTGACTTAAAGAAGGACGACTCATATGAGACATTCACATTTTAGGACATTCTGTTAATAATCATTGTAATCATACACGCGGCCGCCGGCGTCCCATTGGGTCTTAAGGTGGTAAGGTGAAGTCCGCTTTTTATACACGAAAAGTTTTTGAGTAAATAAATAATAGCAGGTTTCAGATGTTTAATACTCATATTTAATTAACTGTTACCTACACAACCACAGACCCTAATAGTGCGGCATCAAATATCGAAGTCCAGTTAGGAACTGCATTAGCGACTAAGCAACTAAGTTAAACTTTGCGAACATTTCCAGTAACATGTCATAATGAAGCCGATAGAGCCTTGTAGCCCGGCTGACCGGAAACTGACCGCGCAGAGGATTTCATTACTCGGGTCACGGTCTAGGTTGAGCTGCTGAAGTCCGGGCTAAAACTTTCGGAACAGACATTCGTGTACGATTCTGTCTGACATTTGGCTTAAAGAATGAATCATTCGGCTTCATACATAGTACTTAATTACCCTTTTCCACATTGAGGATAATAATGTAAGTAACGTTAAAATTGTTTTAAAAGCAACTTATCAACTTATTTAACAGTATTCCTTATTCATTGTAGTTGATGTAAAATGTTTTGATGATAAAAGAAATACAGGTACGAATGTGTTCCATATCTAAGGATATAGTGAAAGACATTTTGAGTAACTGCCTAACTCCAAAGCAGTCGAAAATAAAGTAACTGCTTAACACTCCGATTGCCTTAAAAAATTACGAAGAATAACCAGGAAAACGCCAAAAACACTAGGGCCCGAGTATGCAGCACCTCTGGAATGGTTCTCGCATCTCGGGCCCGAGTTCTCGGCACTAAACGAGTTAATTTATAGTACATCTCATCTCTAATCGTCCCGCGTGTTCGTATGTCCCGCTAAGGCGGTTACCCCTCCTTCATTGCTCGTGTCGGCGCTTACACGTGGAACGTGACATTGAACTGTTGCGACCTAGCGGGATGTGCACCGGAATTTTTGATGGCACGAGTACACTACTACTCAATATTCATTTCGGGCCCTGAATACAGCCTGATTGGTGTTTGTTGCGGATGCAAACAAGGGCGCACTGTTTGCTGCGACACCGCTATTGTTCTGGTGTGACATTGGATTTTACTTTATATTACTTTTTTAATTTTAACTTTATTTACATATCAACGCTATTAAAGTAGACACGAGTACATAGTCGTATATAAGAAATTGATGGATATTACGCACTTCTTAACGCATTTAATGAAATACTTTAACGCATTAAAAATTTCAATGTCACTTATTTAGAGTTTGCCGATTTTAATGAGTAGGTACCTAATCTTTTGCGATTTACAAACTAACGTAACCGTTTTATACTGTCATTCCTTTTTCAATACGATTTATTTTATTTTGTTGGTTATAATATTTATATTTTAACTTGTATACTTATATTATTTCATAGATATAGAGTTAACTTTTTTGTTACGTCCAATAAAGATAAGTAAAAATAAAAACGTAACCATTGCCTTTTATATTATTATATTTAATAAATGATTCATGAGTTCGGTTGCACATGAAAAAGCTTAAGTCTTGTGATTTGCGTATCACTAATTAACTAATATTACCTACTTGTTAACAAGTATACGACGTTACATAACATTATTCCAAAACCAATTATTTTCAATGAGGAAATCGATATCGTCGACAACAACAGCTCCCTTGATAAGTCCCGTTCTAGACTCCACTATTATCATCAATCAGAGAGCACGATGTGTATCAGCGCGTTGTATTCTACCCACGTATGCGCTCGGAAGTAGATTGTTGACACTTACAATCGCATTACATGTGGCCAAGGCTGTCTTTCGTCGATCAGTGACACATAGTGAAGCAGCTTCCTCGACCATTTTTGGGAGCAGGGTTTATGTTCTTCCTTATCGTTCTTTATAGTCTTGTGGTTGCTAGGTGTCAGTCGGTTAGTGTATTTTTACAGGGTGACTTTGAAAAAATTGGCAATATTTTAATCTGAGAACCTACTTTTGATTTAAAGTCCCTTCCACATATTAAAATTAAAATCAATTGATATGATGAAGATGAACTTAGAAAATCATAAAGTAACACCTTGATTTTTGATTAAATCCGTTTAGGCGAAGTAATTTGTGATACTTTAATATTATTCGTTAATATTAGAAAAGCAAACTTTTATAATACTTTAATTTGAAGCAAAGATCAATTCTAAAGTGTTTAATATGATTTTGCTCGGTTCATCAAGTGCTATTTTATACCAATTGGTTTTAATTCTATTATGTGAAAGAGATTATAATCATGAGTAGATTCTTAGTTTAAAATATTGCTAATGTTTTTTAAAGTCATAGTAATAATAAGTCATGACAGAGAATTTTCACTCAAAAATTTGCTTCGCTATGTTATAATTACACTAGTGATAACTACACTAGTTTGAATGGTGGCTTTTTTTTTGTCGCACGTTTGTTTTGTTGAGATAGCCTTTCTAGGGTTGTAAAGTACACAAAAGTTTTGGAACATAAATCCCAAAACTACATCACTTGTGCAAGTATTTTAGGAATTTCGAATGGTCCCGGAACTGCCCAAGAAATTTCATTAACAAGTAGTCGTTACATTTCGTTTACAATTCTGCCAGAAAGTGAAACCTTGTGGTAAATTATCGGCTTAGATCTAACTCTTGCACATTTGAATAGACATGAATATTCAAATGAAATAACAAATTAACACTTTAATTAGCCTATTCACCCACTTCCTTTCTGATTGCACTTAAGGGGGATTCACACAATATGAAAACTTCTACTGAATGCTATCCATTTTTTTTCATCAACCTTTATCCTCCTACTGCTGGCTGGAAAAATGTCTAATGAAAACAATTATGAGTAATTTCACTACGTTCACTGTTTTTTTTATATATATTTTTATGCAAGGTATTCCTACACGCATTGTAAGTACTAGTACGGACAACAGCACGTCAAGGTTAACACTGCGGTATCTTATGCAGTTGTAATAGGACTAGTTTTCAACAAAAGTGGGTATCCTTATGTGCTGGCGACTGTACTTTCGAGGCTAACGCCGCCGTACCATTTTAATAGCCAAAATCGCTTCCACTTTGCGTCTTCTTTTGTTTTAAATAAGGCCCGGTTTCGACTGAAGAGACCTTGAACATACATTACAATGGAACTCACTAATTGGCTAGGATTTAAACGTTCTAATCAGAAAAGCAACTGTGTCAGACAAGGAAACGAACCCTGTATCTTATCTTACGCTATCCAGGCGCTTGTATAATTATGCTTAGTATAGTTTTGTTAGGAAAAAATCGTTAAAAGCAAAACGTTTAATATCAGCCTATACCTGCCTAGCAAGTGACTCTAAGTAACATTTACGCTCAGAAATTCGTTCAGTTACTTTATCCTGTCTACCTGTCAAATGGTGTGTTTCTCCCTTTAGTGAAACTGTAGCTTCTATTATTTGCATCAGGACACGGGTGTTTGCAAAATTATCACGACCGTAGGGCCAAAGAGAGAAGATGCAGCAGGCTTGATCAAACAAGCCTTTTACTGACATTAGGTGTAATAGGTAGGAAGTTAACAATTAATGGCAATTAACGTTTTTGACTTTGATATTGAGTTTACTGTTATTTAAGTTTTTTTACACATACTGTAAATTAATCTTTAGATAAATCCATAGATTTGGGAGCCTTTTCTTCGTTCTATTCATCAATTAGACCTGCTGTAAGGAGTTTTATTAAGTCTCATTATTGTAATTTCAGTTAGTTTATCCGTAAGATGTTTGTTTATCCATCAACCCTTAGGATGCGGGATGGGTGCGCATAGGTTAGCTTAGTGTATAAGTAGGCCAGACACATATCTGTAGTTCATTTCCCAGGTACATATTACACCTTCATTGAAAGTTATGGGTAAGAGTAAGCCTACCGTGACTGCCATCCCTGTTTTGTAAGAGGTACTATCCTTCTGTCCTTGTGTGAATCTAAGAGGAAAATCTCTGGTAAATACCCAGTGTGAGTAGAATAACAAGATTAAAAATTGACAGTAAGATGGGATCGAGATTACACGTAATATTGTATCATTTTATGTAAATGTAAGTACGTGAACTACGGATCAACACACAGTGGCACAAAGACATATATTCAAATGCTAGTTTTACCAGGCTTCTACAGGGTGTTGATTTGATCAGGACATCCAACTCAGGGATATATAAAAGTAATACTTATTCTAAAAAATCATTTTCTTTAAATTCATACAAGAAAACTTCTCCACATCATTAAAAAAAAACAAATCTGTATAAGAAGAAAAAAAACTTTCTTAATTCAAACATCAATCAATACCTACATCATATGAGAATTACTTACCAAACACCAAAATTACCTGTCTTTTGCCGCTTTAGGAGGTCTTAAAACAAGATAGCGGTAAACATAAATAATTAACCATCTCTTTTCTTCCAGCAACACGGAGACTCTTCTCCACCTGCTAAAAGGCAGCTTGGGCACCGGTATCCTGGCCATGCCTCACGCGTTCTCCAACTCTGGTTACGTGGTTGGGGTCATCGGCACCATAGTGATCGGCGTGTTGTGCACCTACTGCATCCACGTCCTCATCGACTCCTGCTACGTGCTGTGCAAGCGGCGGCGTGTTCCCTCCATGACGTACACTGGCGCGGCGGAGGCGGCCCTGTCCGAGGGTCCGGCTTGGTGCAAGGCCTGCGCACCTTATGCTGCGTAAGTTATCTTTTTAACCTTACTTCTTGATTTAACATTAATCAAGAAATGACGGAGAAGTTACACACACTCAGAACTAAATTCTATCAATAAGTGAGAGGCACTTTGAAATCGGCCCGGCATTTCACAATACTAAGTCCTCGCTTAAAATAAGGTGGTAAATGGTCGTTCTTGAGCCACACTGATAGCCCGAACTGCGCTCGTTTCGCATATGCTACTAAATTTGATCCCCCTAACTATTGCTTTGCAATTAAATGGAACATTTGACCAAGCTTTCAGTTACTTTTAGTTGTAACTGTAATTCTGTGACGTAGTATCAGCTCTGAGCCTAGTTCAAGGACACAAAGCTTTGCGTAGAATCCGTGTTTGGTGTAATACATTGCAGATTTTCACATGAAACACGAATTTGAATTTTGGACTTCGGACGCGCGTCGCTAGACCGAACATACAGCGATCTATTTTCAGTCAACTAAGGCGGGTTTAACTGTACTCATCCTATTTGATTTGGAAATATCTGTACTTAATTCAATCAATACTGAATTGAATAACAATGGATTAAATAGTATTACAAATGTTGAAATCTTTTTATCTTGTGTATACTTAACAAAAGCATTTGATATCAGCCGATTGAAAGTAAACATATAACATTGTTTAATCGAAAGAAAATCTAGTTTTGTCTCTTAACAACAAAGTAATGAGTGTCATTGTCCGACGTTTATGAAGTTGACCCATTTCATTTGTTCTAGTGACAAAAAGTTTAGTTATCATTACCCTCCTTTTCTTTGTGAGTCGGTCTAATTGTGACATTTGTGCTATCGGAAACAAACAAAGCGTTGGTCTTGAACTAAATACTTTTGCTGATCGCGCCTTTTGTTTGAAGTATTTTTTCTTATCGGTACTTCGGTCGGTCCCACACTTGACTTTGAGATTGGATACCTGTCTTATTACACACACTGTTTGCACACATTATAATAGTAAAATTAGCTTTTTGACAACTTTTACTATAATTAGGACCCATATCATATATAGGAGATACCCGGAGTCGAATTATCACTACACTCGCATCTACTTGCAAAAAAATCAATTACAATTAAAATTAAGTATTAAAATTAAATCACACCTATCTTGTTCCAGGCACGTCGTGAACGTATTCCTTCTGATCTACCAAATCGGCACCTGCTGCGTCTACGTCGTCTTCGTCTCCGAGAACATCCACTACGTACTTACCAAGCAGTTCCACCTTGAGGTGGAGGTCATCCAGGTCATGGCGTGCCTCCTCCTGCCCCTGATCATGATCAACTGGGTCCGAGACCTGAAGTACTTGGCGCCATTCTCGGCTGTGGCCAACGCGGTCACCGTGGCTAGCTTCGGGATCATTCTATATTACGTCTTCAGGGAGCCCCCGACGTTTGAAGGAAAGGAACCGGTTGGCGTACTGGCTCGTTTCCCGTTGTTCTTTGGAACTGTGCTCTTCGCTCTCGAAGCTATTGGCGTGGTGAGTACCAGTAACATTCATTTGTTGAGTTTAATCATGTGAATACCTTTAACTGCCTCGGTGGCGTTAGAGGGTCGCACTTTTAAGCAAACGGCTGCGCCAGAGGTCCCGGGTTCGATCCCCTGGTCGAGCCAAAAACAGAGGTGCATAACCTGTGTTTTTCTGTTCAGAAATCCTCAGGGTAGCCCGGAGTTAGGAAGTTGGCGGTGTTTCACCCTCGTGCCTCAGAAAGCACGTAAAGCCATTAGTCCTGCGCCTGATCTCTCTTCGGTCGAGTCAGATTGCTGTCCCATCGGGCTATGAGAGTGAAAGGAATAGAGAGTGCGCCTGTTTTTGCGCTCACACTTGTGCACTATAATATGTCCCGCGCAGTCGGATAGTCGCTGTGAGCGGCCACCGTAGTCGAAATCGGCTATCGGCTCGAATCGACTATTAAAAAAAGTCGAGGGGCCTACTTATTAGACTGCATCCAATGAGGATGATGATTTTTTGTTAATAGTTCAGTGTGTGGTGAAACCAGGTTGGGTCATCCAAATTGACTGCCTAGCTCGAGACGGTCATTTACTATAACTGTCGATTTTTTTATTCGAATACGGATACTGAAGATCATTAACTTCAACAAGAACTGAAGTTCATTTTTATTGTACACCATGTGGCCAATTTCAGCGCAGTTTAAAATAGTCTGTTAACGAGATGCACTATCTTAATCACACTTTTCTCGCAGATCCTTCCCCTGGAGAACGAGATGAAGACCCCTCGCGACTTCGTCGGCAAGTTCGGCGTTCTCAACCGCGCGATGATCAGCATCATCATCCTGTATGTCGGCATGGGGCTGTTCGGATACCTGCAGTACGGAGACGACGCCAAGGGTAGCATCACCCTCAACCTGCCTTCCGAGACCGAGATGTGAGTGTTAACTTAGTTCACATTAGAAATACTTTATTAATAACAAACACAAAAAACTAAACCATGCAACAAAAAAAAAACTATCTATTCAAAAACGAAACCATTTCGGCAAGGAGGCTATGATGCTGGCTGCGTTGCCGAGTTGGCTAGCTATGCTAATCCTTTGAGCTAGGAAACCAGCCTGCTTTTTGGCTGTTTCAGAATTTAATTTTGTTCACATTTGGACAAAATATCATCTGTCTTACACTTTTGGAGGATTTCAGTAAAAACTTAAGAGTTATTGAGATTGAATCGGTGACGAACCATTTCATGTAATAAAAAAATGACTAACTGGTTACCTTGTTTGTTGAACATGCAGTCTTAATTGGGGAAGGTATTTAAAAACAGAACGGTAGTGCTCGTTTAATCAGAAAAGCAGCCAGTAAGCACATTTTAGCAACGTCGTATGTTCTACACCTAGATTGAAAAAATACGTAGTAGCTAATTACTTAGATAATTAGATAGCACTTAGTTAATTTGCATTAATTGGACACCAATCACATACATTCCTCTGATCCCAAAGTAAGTCCCTAACGCACTTGTGTTATGGAAATCAGAAACAACGGTGGTACTACAACACCCAGACCCGAGACAATGGCAGAGAGTTCTGATTTCTACATTGATCCGACCGGGAGTCGAACCCGGGACCTCGGAGCGGCAACGCCTTGAATCCTAGCGTGCTTAGCCACCACACCACGGAGGTCGTCGAATTCAGTGATGCATCACACACAGGCTGCAGCCCACTTTCTTAGTTAGGATATTATATGTGTACTTATAGATAAAGTATCATTATGAATTTTGATTGCAAAATTTATTATTTACGCGACTTTGCTTCAAGCCAAATGCGGATGCCGATATTTACAACGCCATGTTCCCATTTTGATTTTTTGTTTGATTTTCCAGCCTGGCGAGCGTGGTGCAATGCTTGTTGGCGTTCGCGATCTTCATCACGCACGGGCTGGCTTGCTATGTCGCTATCGAGATTTTGTGGAAGGACTACATTGGATGCCGGCTTCTCAACAGCAAGCACCGGTTCGCTTGGGAGTATCTCGTGAGGACTGTCGTCGTTTTCATCACCTGTGAGTTGAAATTCTTAGCCGTCTTTATTTTTGATTAAAACTTATTTATGACCCCGCACATACTATAAGACTAAGGCCTAATTCCTTCATCGATAGTAATATTAAAGTTTCGTTACCAGCGGTTGAATATTTACGATTTTTGTGTTGTGAAGAAAAATGACAGAATGGCTATTTAAATGACCATTGGTTAAGTTTTTTTTCAACACACAAAATCGTAAATATTCAACAGCTGGTAACAACATTTTACCATTACTATCGATAAAGAAATTAGGTCTATGTGTGTTATTTTAAGAAGCACTTGACACACGGTACAGACTATAACTTATGATTATGTTTAATTAAAATGCTGATTTCATACTTACTATGTCTAATCATTCAGTACTTAATTGTTTTACATAATTTCATTAAATTACTCGAGTCATCGGCTATATGATCAGATGATAAGAATAATAGAACCAAAATAATACTGTCACTATTGAAAAAGGAACGAGTGTAATTCCGTGCGCGGTCCTAGTCCACAGAGTAAGCGCCTTAGTACCAACAGCATCTTAAACATGACAACAAGTAGGCTAGATTGTCCTTTCGTCAATCACTGTTGGCGCTGCAGTAAATAGCTCATCTTTGTGAATTTATTTTTTAGATAAAACACTAGTTACTAACCCTACGAACTTTGCTACTAACTACACTTTGCGGGCTGTGTGGCCTGAAATAAATGATTTATTACTATCATTTGTTCCGCAGTCGGTATCGCTGCCGCCGTCCCCGAACTGGACCTGTTCATCTCCCTGTTTGGCGCGCTCTGCCTGTCTGCGCTTGGGCTGGCCTTCCCCGCCTTCATCCAGACCTGCACTTACTGGTACTACGTCTCCAACTCCGAACGCGTGCGCATGATCATCAAGAACTCCATCGTCGTCCTCTTCGGCATCCTCGGCCTCATCGTCGGCACCTGGACCTCCCTCCAAGGCATCATCATCAAGTTCTCCGGGGGACACGACCATCCCCTCGCTAATAACGCCACAGAAATCGCCGACCTATTCAACGCCACAGACGTCTCCCCTTGAATTCACTTAGTTAATTTCGAGCCGGTCTCCTTTTAAGATTATTTTTGACAGTGCCATCGAGTAGACCCGTCCGTCGCTTGCTCCACCGCGAGGTCAGCACAAGCGGTAATGCGCAGCTTTGGGTACTCAGTTAAGATTTTGTTATATTTGTTATTTAAGTATACTTTAAGTAAACGTTTTCCATAGTACAGTTATAATTTTACAAGTTTATTTTATGAACGTTGACTTTAACTATTTGAGACAGCTATTTCTATTCTACCTTTATCCAGACTATTATAGAGCTATCCGGTGCCCACGCACGGCGCGGACATCTCATCCGTGTTTGCGAGGGCGGAGTTTTGAAATTTCTTCTAAGTGTTGTCTGAATGTGTAGTTTCGTCAACTAGTGAAATTTTACGAATATTTGACTTCAATGTATTGTCCATATAACCATGTAATATTAATCAATCGACTTAAGTTTTATGAATATCTGAATGTTGTGATTCTAGAATAGTAGACTTACACAAATGTTGTGGATACCATTAAATGTTTAACAATGGAGTATTATTGTCGTAGTTGTTAATGGTGTCTCTTTAGAGTTTTAATTAAATTATACGAGTAGTGCGGCTTGCAGCATGGGAGCTGGTCATCCTACTAATCAAAAGACATAATTAGTAACAGAACCTTTTAACACGGAGCCAACATCTCAGATCGTTTTGTCCAAGTATTAACACGTTGCCATATTTTCAAGAGGGCCAGTTCTCTGGAAGCAGGAACTAAGGCTTACTATCCTACTGGCAGTGAGATTCTACGTCAAGTGAAGAGTGGCATTTTATAATTTAAGTTTTAATTAAGTACAATATTAATCAACTATAGTAGCGTAAATAGTAAATTTCCGTATGTATTACATTGAGTAAGGACTAGTGAAATCGCGAGGGGGGTTCAGTTAAAACGCCCGCGAGATCAATTTGACATTTGTAGCTGTCAATACTGTGCCAAGTAAAACTACGCACTAGGTATGAACCAGGAAAAGGGAGAAAATAGTTATCATCAAATTCCTTTTCACCCCCTACGAAGAATGGTATCGAAGACCGGGGCGAGGAGCATTACAAATTATCACATTAAATGTGTTAATTATTTATTTTATAATTCCATCATTGCTCCTTATTTATCCAAGCTACGAACAAAATTTAAAAACGTGTCCAGTCTTTGTTCTTTTAATAAAATCTGTGATGTTAATAGTTAATATATTTTATTTTACTTTAGGACTAATTTTGGTTACTGTATTAATGTGAGACGTGTTTCACGTCAGTGATAATGTGCTCAGAGAGATGTGTATTAAGGGGTGAAATCCCGTATTATTATTATTATTAAATAAACTATCAATTATTCTTTGGTTTTATTTCTAGCTTCCTCACTTCGACTACGAATTATGGTTCTACTCCGTTCCCATAGCTCGTTGCGTAAAGTTTTGAGCTTATAGATTTGCACTACTCTCATGAAGTTTGAAGTAAATTGAACCTAGGAATCACGTTATCCTTTCAGGTAGTTTGGTTCTACCAATACTATTTAAAAAATAGTTTTTTGAAAATTAATAGTCAGTCATTACCACGCACTGTGCTTGATTGAGCGCGTCCATGTCAACAAGGAAAACAAATAAAACAATTGCGTTTTCATCATTGAATTGGTTTTCATTATTGAATGAAAACCGTGTTAACTCTACCGACGGCCTTCAAGTACGATAAAAATTGCAATAGCAGTCCTATGACTGGAAAAAATGCAGATTGGGTTCGATGTAAAAAGGGACTTGAAATATACTACAAAGAGTGAGAGAGAGTTAAAAGAAAAAACTGGCCAAGTGTGAGTCGGCGTCACGCACTGAGGGTTCCGTGCCAAATTTACCTGAATTAGGGAATCCACTTTCTTCCACTTAGCTAAAAGACTTCGATCAGATCACTTAGCCGAAAGAGTTCGATCCCGACCAAACAAATTTTTGTTGAAAGTGTTTGTTAAGATCTACATTATATATATATTTTTAAAGTTAACACTCGCTTAGATTTAAAAAAAACGGTTTTAGTTTCATGTATGGGAGCGCTCCCTTAAATATCATTATTATTTATTTTTGTATAAGAACCGTAAAGCGGTTAAAAGGATACATCTTTCTACCAAATTTAAACAGTGTGATGCTTATAGTTACAGAATAAAGTGGCTGTGACATGAACGGACAGACAGACAGTCAGACTTGACGAAACTATAAGGGTTCCGTTTTTTGCCATTCAGCTACGGAACCCTAAAAAAGTGCGGAGATTCAAATCAATAAATTGTTACACATTATTGGCGAGCAATGTCGTGAAGTAGTGGATCAATCAAAGCAGCCGTGTGCTAGTTGGTGGCAAGTGATTGAGATCCTAGACCAACACTTCGAAATCAGGAAAACGTAACCTTGGAAAGGCACAAATTTTTCACCGGCGGCAGTTGGTAAACAAATCAGTCAGATCAGTATATTTATGGATTACGAAAGTAAGCTCAGTAATCCGAAGGTGATCTTACATTAATAAGTATTGGTAGAAGCAAACTACCTGACAGTCCTATACGATATTTGCCCTCCTGTTTCACATCTTTACGAGAAGAATTCCTGAAGATTCTTTCGTATCGGATCCATACGTTACGTCATATAATAAAGTTTCAACTTTCTAGGATAAGCTATCTATTATTCAGGACAAAGCATTTTGTAAGTATTGCATTGAGTATATGTAATGCATTGAATAAATACACCATACTTATGTAAAAATAAAATTTATTGCATATTTCAACAACACATTATTTTACATTCAGCACATTCGGTAGGCACTCAGTGCCGCCGGAAGTAAGTAATTAAATTTAGAAGTAAGTAAGTAAGTATATTTTCATTACTCCATATTTATTTGATGAATAGGGATGCAATACAAAAATAGCAAACTTCAGTATTCGTAAGCATAACGATTAGCGTACACGCATGAATTATTTATTATTAAATAGTAAAATAATACAATATTTTAGCGATATTATTTACTCAATCGTATTGAGCTTTTCAAAAATTAAATAATTAAGGTACGCAGAGTTCAATATAAAAACAGACAACACAATTTCCTATACCTACTAATAATAAAGATTATTATTTTTTGTTACAGTTACGGCAATCATTATGATTGCATTGATTTACCATAATTTTAGTAAAAAAGAGGTTTCTCATGATTTTTAACATCGCGGATTTATCATTAACCTCAAAAATTATTTAAAAACACTTGTGACACATTGAAATATTATTCTGTGCATAGTAATTCACGTTTGCTTACAAAAAAGTTCCTCCTAAAAACTAGCGCGCATAAATACAACTACATTAACTCTAGGATACATTAAAACACGTGGAATGCATATTAAGAACAACACGATAACACCAATTACGTAATGTATTGTTACATTTATAATAATACGGCTAGTCGCTAGACACTTGAAGTGACGCGCTGAACCATTTGTACTGAAGATCAATTAATTAAATCCCTACCTAAGTTTATTGGTAAACAGCTCCTCAATAAGGATCCCAAGACCTGGAAGGGTATTATGAAGTCTTGTGGAACCCTGATAGCAGGCATGGACAAAAAAAATCTACGTTGGCTAAAAATAAAATGACACATTTAGATAGAGCTACTCAACACCAAACGTATTTCACACATGTGCTGTTTATACTGAAACTAAGATGTCTCGGTCGTCTTTATTCAATTATTTTATAGGCGTATAATTTCAAAGGTTGTTCCTAGGAGTCTCAGCCTGAAGTTTGAGTAGACCAAGCAATAAACGCTCTAAAAATCGTGCGCCCCTATGAGTTGAACGTGAAATAGTGCGAAGCCTTCTAGTCCAAGACAGGAGATATAGAGGAAATCTCTTGGAACACAGTTTGTGAACTTCGTATCTTTGTCTAGTTAGGAGGCGAGGCTTGGCGAACACAACGAATGCCCCAGTCTGTAGCCCTGAAGCTGGTAGGAGGGGGAGGGTTTGAAACTTTTTTATCTTAGCATATACATCGAAATCTATACGTCCTAGCGACATTAGACATTGTACAAAATAAAAGCTGATAAGAATTGCTACAAGTTTTACTCAGTGCAACCGGCTTAACGGCTATGTTAACCTCCTAACTATAATTTGTTTTTAATGACCAGAATGACATCTTCAATAGCACTTCATATTTTATATTGTTGCAAGCGTAGTGCAATAGTGTTGCAACAATTCAATTGTGGGTGATTAATTGAATTTATAATACTCTTTTTAAATAACGTGATCGTATTTATTTAGATTAATAATACATGTCAAACGTAGGATACTGCTATAAACAAAACGAAACACATAAATACAATTTTCTAATGACTAAAGAAATTAATTCCTTTTACTTACAATAACAATATTTTTACATATTTTGACTTTTTACTGCAATCTTCAAATAAATTATTAGTAATAATGAAAGTATTTGTAGTAAACATGATTTTGAATCGGATTTGATTTTGTAGATTTTATGTTATAATTGCATTGTTTTCTTTCATGCTTATAAACTTCTGCACAACACAAATTCAAACTCATCATATCTATTTAAAAAAATAGGATCAACACTATTTCAAATTACGAATATGTGGCATCCCACCAAATCTCTCTAATTAAAAATCTGAGTATCGACCTAATTAAGTTATGGAAAAAAAATGTGTTTCAAGCGATTCCCTTCCCCCTTTTTCTTGGACTAGAAGACTTCACACGATTTCACATTTAATTCATAGGGACGATGATACAAGGATGAGCCGAAAACACATGATAACATTAGGTAGATGTAAGAAATAACAATAAACGTGCATGTTTGTGGAAAACCAAATTATCGTGGTAATTCGATTGAAAACATGCTTGCACCTAACTTTAGGAGGTAGATAAGTATTTCTATCTTTAAATAGCTAAAAACTAATCCATAATTAAAATCTTAATGGTAAAATCATCAATTCACTGAGCAAAGTAATGCATGCATTTGAGATTACATAGATTGAAAAATACATTCCATATTATTGACCGGTGAATAACATTTTGAGTTTTGTACAGTTAAAATTACATACAAGGTGTTTCAAAACAGCCCGTAAATAATGAAATATGCTAAAAAACGACTCTCCATAGAAACCAAATGGGTCACGTGACCGATTTAGTATAGGAGGTCAAAACACAACAAAACACTTCGTATAGAACATCCGAACAGACGTGATTAAAACTATAAAACCTTAAAACGCAAGCAGATTCGCAACAGCTATTTTATGATTATAAATATGTCCAGGTTTATAGGAAAACAACTGTTACAGCAATATCTACGATAAATTTCATCGACAAAATAACCCGTATTCCAAACCCCACCATACTGCGGTGACTTATGTTTTTATTTTAACAAAAAACACTTAACTCGCGAAATTGTCGGCGGCTTTACTCCCATATCGTGTAAGGGGTCTAATTTTGGTGTCATTTTAAAGATAAAGGTGTGGTGTAACTTATACAATAAAAACATGCTATCAAATGACTCCTTTTTTAATTGCCGATATGAGAAAAGATATTTTAGTTTTTTGCGCATTTAGGCAGCTATACAATTTAAAAAAAAAAAACAATATGGTGGGTTTTGGAATTGACGGGTGTTTCTTCTAGTGTTTCCTAGATAAAATGTATCATACATATCGCTGTTAAAATTTTGATTAGCACATCCGTGGACATATTTTGTACAGCAATACTCGCAGACCACTATTTTCTCGTATCATATCCCGGGAATACAACCTGCAGAGCTTTCTGTATCGACTCGTTGATGGACGCCGCGTCTTGGGCGCGCACGGGCCGGCGGCAACACGGACACGAGACAACGGACACATTCTTGAACGCGTTCCGTAAGCACGCCTAGACAACAAATTATAATAATAATTCACTTTCTGCACAATAGGATGGATATATCACTGTAATATTGTAAATAGCGCTAGATTACAATAATAATAAATAATAATCTATTTCAGACTGACGTCCATATTTGGTGTTAGTAACATAGGTCTTATATTCTAGTGTTAGTATAACTAATAAATATCCTTTGGACATTCCCACACATCGCCATCTAGTCCCAAAGTAAGCTACTCAAAGCTTGTGTTATGGGTGCCAGACAACGGATATAATACTTAAATACTTTTAGTTTGTAAATACATACATAATATACATAGAAAACACCCAGACCAATACAAACAGACATGTTCATGCACACAAATGTTTGTATTGTGCGGGGATCGAACCCGCAACCCGCTGCGTAGTAGGCGATTTCTCGACCACTACACCAGACGGATCGTCAAATTAGTAGTATTAGTAGTATTAACAGGAATAATAATAAAGAATAAAAACAAAAACATCCGTCGACTGCGACCCTGAATCCAAATTAAGTTACAGTGCAGCAGTCTTATGCAGATGTACCCATCGCTTGAGTAGCGGTGAGTCCCACCGTTCATAAAACGCTCGCACAATACTGTTCGGGCTGGCGCACACGCTATAGCAACGACCCACTCCTCTTGCGCATAAAAACAATCAGTCCGCGCCTCGGCAAACAGTATCCTGAACCCGTTCTTATATTAGACGCGGAGTGCATCATATGCACGCCGCGTAAAGCTAACCCACAGACTGCAGGTGTAGAATGATTGACAGTATGCTTGAAAGAGCGTCAATTTAACCTGCTTACTACACCGTGCAAATCAGCGAGCCAACATATTGCAACGCACACAACGCTCTGCGCTCCCTCTCAATATCAACATCATCTCACAGAGCCTCTGTTAGCCAATGGCCTAGATATTTAAAACTAACAACTCTTTTCAGCGCGACACCACAAAGAGACACAGTAGGCGCATTTGGATATTTTTGGTGCCAGCTTTAAATACCATCAACTCGCTTTTTTTAGCATTATATTTAAGTCTGTGAGACTCCGCATAGGTGTCACACAATCTTATTAATCTTCGCATTGCACCAATCGACGGGCTCAGCAGCACCATGCCATCAGCGTAACTAAGATTGTTGACACCCTGAATCTCTCTAGCAATATTGTAAGCTGTAGATAGATTGTGAACATTAACATACTGCTTACTGTTTAACGCATTATTTTCTAGTAAATTATAATCTATCGAAGTGAAAGTGTTAAATCACAAACAATCGCGCTGACTTGTGCATTAAATTGTCTAGTTGCCTCTGATTTGTCTTTCTTACAGTAGGCCGTGTTGTGTCCTTGAAGTTCTTTGGCTTAACACAGATTCATTTTCTTTCACAACAATTTTATATGTTTAATTTGAAATTATATTGACACGAAAACAATTTACAATCACCATTACACAATTTATTTCCTTTCGACAACAAAACAAATATGGCAGTGCGGGGCTTATGGCGTTAACCAATCAGCGCGCGAGATAAGTTCCCTCGCATTTCATTTCACAATTTGACGGTTTCACTTCGATATATGTATTATGATCTACCGAAAATGAATACGTTAAATTATAGACAGTATGTTACAGTTCACAATCTATCAAATAAAAATGATTATGATTATGATTATCGATATTTTACAATATCGCGGGCGGTTTCCAAGGTAAAGTATTGTTTATATTGTGCTACGTCCTTAAAATTGCAAATTGTATGTATTTGCAAATTTCCAAAGAAATCGTTGGCCGTCATTGTTCGTCGTTTTAGCACGTAGCGTCCCTACATAAAATGAAAATTTCATTGATAGATATGAGCTACATGGTGCTTTTTCTTTTGACTTTTTGTTTCATTTTAGGTCTACTTTCACTTCCTATCCGGGTTTCACTTTATCCTGGGACACACCCTATAAGAAACCAAAAACTCAAACACCATTCGCCAGGGATCGAGTTTTATAACTTACAAAAACAGGTTATACTTACAAGGCAGAAATTATGCTGGCAAGGTGTTGTGACGGGATCGACGGACAGCCCTTGGCATATGTTGCACATGAATACTTGGGCCACTTGATCTGTGAATGCCTGGTGACCAAAAAGTACACGCTTATTAAAACTCAAATGCAAACTTGTTAAGGTGTAACTAACCGGCTTTTTCGCTTTTTCATACTGTGTCAATATCATTACAGGATGTGGACTTTAATAGGTGCAAAAATTAAAACATTGGCATTTTAAGTAACCATTAATTAATTTAAAGTAGCTGTTTCGAATTATTGTAACAGATATACAGGGTGTGGCGTAAATAGTGGTCCAAAGCAAAGGTGTGGATACACTGTACACTGAAGCACCACATACCAGTATTAAAAAAAAATGTATGTACAGGGTTTAAAAAAAAAAACGTTACCTTGCCTTACAAATTTCAGTAAAATGTTTTTCTGCCACATAAGTAAACTAAAATTTAAGAAAGAACTGAATAATAGGTCCAGAAAAATTTACAACACTTGTAATGTACCTAACTTTTAAAAAAATGTTTTCCTTAATTAGGTTCCTTTTTGTTTCGAAAATAACGATTTGTTAGCAGTGAGTATTGAATTTTGAAAAGCACTTATTTTTTTTTTAAATTTATTTCAGTTTGTAAATAAAAACCAAATGAAACACTAAGTACATGTAATAAGCAATAATACTAAAAAAACTGCATAAAAAATACCGTCATTTTTGGAAATTATAACCAAATTTGTAAGGCAAGGTAACGATTTTTAAAAAAAATAAAAAATAAAACTTTTTGAAAACCCTGTACATACATTTTTTTTTAAATACTGGTATGTGGTGCTTCAGTGTACAGTGTATCCACACCTTTGCTTTGGACCACTATTTACGCCACAACCTGTATATTGCAAATAAAAACCGTGCTAGGAAAGAGTCAGTACCCGGTACCATGAGTTCACTCGCTAGCGACGACGTTACTTTTTGTATGGAAAATTATAGTTCTGTCAGTGACGCTAGAGGCGCTGTGCAATTTTCCAAAGACCTTTTTTTACTTCGTCGCTAGCGAGTAAAACCGTTATAAACTCATGGTAACGGTACGGTACATGCAAAAAAATATTCTCTGTCTTGAAAACTATGAGA
Source organism: Pyrausta purpuralis (assembly GCA_963924145.1). NCBI lineage: Eukaryota > Metazoa > Arthropoda > Insecta > Lepidoptera > Crambidae > Pyrausta > Pyrausta purpuralis. The sequence continues at coordinate 28,038,812 of OZ001647.1, forward strand.
CCTTGCCCCCTGGACCGTTCCGTCACAGGAGGTCACAGGTCACATGCTGCATAATAACAATATTTTTTTTAGTTCAAACCAAGTTAATCATGTAAAATAATTGTAATAAAATTATATTTTATTGCCATCATAAGAAAAACATTAACAAACTGTCAACGTTTGATAACAAGGAAAGATATTGTAATTTGAAGTTATTGCCTTCCTCGATAACTAAGCTATCCAACACAAATAGTTTTAAATCAGTCCTGTAGTTCCTAACACTTCATCTTTATAATATGAAGTATAGATTACCTTTCTCCCTCGAGTCCTCAAGACGTCTAAGCACTCGTCCCACAATTTGCAGTCTGTAACGAACTCTTTAATTTGGTCTTCGATAGGGTCCACCTCTCTCTTACATCCACTTTCTTGATGGCGTTCTGCTGTTCCATTCACATCTGAGGATAATTTATGATATTCTTAGTTTAATTTAAGGTTATATAGTTATATGATATTGCCATCATATAACTTAACAATTACAATGTCTTCTTACTTTTGTATACAAATAGACAATTGTGTTGTAATGTAACTAGGTAACCATAATTCTACTTAAAATCGAAATTGTGAACGACGAAATCTGCTAATACAGAGCCATTTCCTTTTATTGTTCTGTTTAGTATTTTTCTATATAACCTTTAATATTATAACAATTTTCCATTAAAATTTCTATTATATTCAACTTGTGAATAATCCAGTTAACTTATTTCATATTTGGCATGTAATCTTTCGTTTCTTATACATCTACGGGAACATGCTGTTGGTGCGTTGTACTAGTAGCTACGTATTAACTTTCATGTAAACCATTTTTGTACATGACCGTATGTGTTTTTCCAATAAATAAAATATAAACAGCAGTCAATCAGATAGTGATTGTTCATAAATAAGATAATAAAACTATCTACAAGAAATGTTCAATATTCAGCCAACATACAAGAACTCACCTTGATTATTGTCGGACAGTTCATCATCAGATATGCACTTTTTTTTGTTACTGATCCTCGCGCCTTCAGGTTCAGACAAACTGCTATCAAAATAATTACGTATAGTATTTTTCTGCCGTTTGGGACTGTCACTTGGCGACATTTTCAGTTTCTTAGTAGAGACGGATTCCACATCGGATTCTTGCGAACTGCTGCTAAGTAATTTCCGCTTCAAGAGCTGCGTCTGGGTACCACTAGTAGACGCCTTTGAACTGTGTTTTTTTCCATTTTCTGATTTTTTATTGGCCAATGGTGATTTCTTTTCTTCCGATTCCATTTCGGGAGTGTCGTCTTCAATGGACGTTCGTTTTTCATTTCTTGGTTTATTAGATTTCTTCAATTTAGGTCGTATATAGTTTTCGTTTTCCTCCTCGGAATCAGACTTGTTATTTTTCTTTAGCGACTTATTCTTATGAGTTTTTTTGGTGTTCTTAGGGGCTGTTTTGGCTTGTTTTTTTTCTTTCAAGGCCATCTTTTCAGCCTCGGCCTCCAAGTAGCCGTCGGGGTAGATGATGGGGAAGACCTTGGCGTGGGGTTCCCAGGGCGCCGGCGCCGGGTCGTCGCGTCGCAGCAGGTACTTCCACACGCGGAACCCGGAGAGCCCTTGCTCTGGATAGTATTTGACGACTTTATAGATTCCGTCGTACCTGCAAGAGAAAGTTACGTAGAAAACCATTAGTTGGTGGCACTCAAGAGGGCGAAGAGATTTGCTAAAAGGTTAGTTAGATCATTATTAGCCTAAAATCGAACACTACAGGCCGCAGCCAAACCGTACGCTTAGCGGATGTGTGGTACGTACATAGCAGTCAAGTAGTATTCGGCATGCTCTTTTATAACTTGAATTTTTTCGTGTCATTGACAACGACTACATATGAGTGCTGAATACCTATCGTGCCTAAAGAGGCTTTATAAAATTGATGAGGGCGATGCATTGGTTGGTCGTAGTAGTTTCGGTGCCTGTAATAATTTAAAACAAAAAATAAAAACCGACTTCAAAAGCAAAATGAACTAAAAAGTCCTAAATCTCAAACTCTTGACTTTTAGAGGAAAGAATTCCATTGAAGGCGAACCAATTCTTTTTGGAGTCGGTGCTCTGATAGTTGATGCTTGAGATGGTCAAAATGATGGCCACCTTATGACTCTGTTCTTTTAAAAGTTACAAATTGCGTACAATAACTTCAGTCATTATAATTACTGAACTCCTAAGCGCTAAGGAGATCCACCATCAAATTCGCTCTACACAATGTTGACTATCAGACGCAACAACATGTCAACATCAAGATTCTAGAAAAAAAAACCGGCCAAGTGCAACCTGCAAGGTTTACAAAGTTCGTTCATTACGACAATCGGTATCAATGGTTGTACTTTTGCGTTTTGCGTTTTTGCGTTGACTAAGTTTTTTTTTTTCACGGGTTAAAGGCAATTAGATCTAAGTATTTGATATGAATTTCAACTTGATAGCTCTACGCGTTCATGAGGAAAAAAGTAATAAGTTTATATTTATTAAAAAATATATATTTTGTAATGTAACTAAAAATTTAAGGTTTTCGGAATTTTTCCTTTATGTGTGCTATAAAACGTTGCTTCATGCCAAATTTCAAGATTCTAGGTCGACTGGAAGTACCCTTTAGGTTTTGATTCCCGCGAGTTTCAAAATATGCAGCTTAAATTGCTGTTTCTTTTGATTGCGTTGACATAGAAGTTTGATTTTGTTACAGCTTAAAGGTATTATAGACCTGAGTATTTGGTATGAATTTCAATTTAATACCTCTACGCGTTTATGAGGAAATGGGTAGTAAGTTTAAAATTATTTAAAAAAAATATATTATGTGATGTAACTAAAAATTTATGGTTTTCGTAATTTTTCCTTTATCTATGCTATAAGACGTTGCTTCGTACCAAATTTCAAGATTCTGAGTTCACGGGGAGCACCCTGTAGGTTTTGATTCCCTTGCAAGTGTCGAAAATTTGCGGCATAAACGGCTGTATCTTTTGATTGCGTTGGCTTAGAAGTTTGATTTTTTCACAGCTTCAAGGGACAGTAGACCTGAGTAATTGATATAAATTTCAGCTTCATACCTCCACGCGTTCCTGAGAAAAAGGGTCTTGACAGACGGACGGACGGACGGACAGACGGACAACAAAGTGATCCTATAAGGGTTCCGTTTTTTCCTTTTGAGGTACGGAACCCTAAAAAACACTATATCCGCCTTAAAAATTTGAGCGTTTCCCTCGATTGCACCAAAATCCCATCACCAGATCCAGACTTGGCAAAAATGGGACCAACGAGAAGGTATAAGTTAGCATCGATACAGTCGCAAAATGGTAACCTCCACACACTGCGCTACTTTTACAGATACAGTCGCGATGCAGAAGCTGCAAATTTTCAAATTATGTACTGAACTTTGGCGACTGCATCGATACTAACGCGCGTTAGCATCGACGCTAAAAGTCGCAGTGTGTAAGGGGTCTAAGTGTCTAAACACACTATGCCGAAGTTACGCGACCAAAGTTCCGCGGCTGATTTTACGTTCTGTCGTATTCGGCTGATATGACACACCATTAGCGCCGAACTTACTAAAAATGTGTGCTCTTCGTGTCTAACTAAACTCAGTATGTCGAAGTTACGTGACCAAAGTTCTGCGGCTAATTTTACGGCTTAATGTGTCGTTAGTAGAGATGGGCCGAGTACTCGGTTATTACTCGGTACTCGGCATACTCGGCGGGTTTTTTGATACTCGTACTCGTCCGAGTAACTCGGTTTTAATGCCGAGTATACTCGGTTTAAGTAAAGCAATATATTGCGGTAGATATCATCTAATCAACAGGGGAGATCTTTAAAAATCTCAAATATGATACTAAACGAGTAGTAATAAGATAAAATGAGGCGAACTACTTAACGAAAAAGAATCAATTTGTTAAATTTTATAAAATAAAATTATGATGCAGTAACACAAAGCTCTGCACTTTCTGGAAACAACCTATTCATTTTTTCTTTTTCTAGATGTTACCAGCCTCCGAAAGTAATCACTTGCTATGAGTGGTGCTTGCAGATACACATAGTAACACTCGTGTTAAACGCGCCAGTTCTGGATACCTTGTTTGGTGCCCTGCTCACCACTCTAAAGGACTCTTTTCTTTCGTCAGCTTATCCTAAAGTAAATGGGGCTTTTAGTATCAACGCGCTCAGTGGCTAGATGAAAGCTAATTCTGCGCGATACTGTTTGCACTTGTTTACACACCCAAAACAGGAATTCGATTTTAAACCGAGTAACTCAGCCGAGTACTCGGTTGGAAAAAAATATGAACCGAGTAAAACTCGGTACTCGGTACTCGGCAAAAGTGCTACTAGGCGCATCTCTAGTCGTTAGTAATTCAAATAGCTTTGCAGGCGTAATCATGCTGAAGATTAGGTCGCGTAACTTCGGCATAGTGTGTCGGGACACTAATACTGACCGTATGCCCTCCTTGGGCGCGTACTTGGGGAAGTGCTTGAGCATCTTGTATGAGCGCACGACGCGCACCGGCTTGCCGTCGCGCCACGCGTCGCCCGCGTCGCCCCCGCTCTCGCTGATCGGGTGCTTCGCCGCGCAGTTGCGGGCTAGGGCCCTGGGGAGTTTTCAATATCAAATGTTATTTTGTATATTCCTCCCCAAAAATATATAAAATTGAATAGAAAGAAAATATGAGAGAAAATTTAATACTAAAACATGTAGCTTAAAAATCAACTTATAATCTACCCATTCTAAAACGAAACCATTTCCTTGCGGCAATGAGGCTATGATGCTGGCTGCGTTGCCGAGTTAGATAGCTTTGCTAATCCTTTGAGCTAGGAACTAGCCAGCTTAATAATTTTATTGACTGTTACAGATGTAATTTTTCTAAACAGCAATTTAGCAAACCAAGGCCCGACCCCGTTCCCAGGGAATAAGCGTGAAGCCATCGGGTCATCATCACGGACCAAACTACGTGGTTCCAAAGTGGAAGGAACATCAATGGTGGCAAGAGCTCTTCTGATGGCGTCATTTCCTTCCTTGTAGCCACTCCAATATCTGTTGGGAACTCGTTTTTCAATTCATCTCTCTATCTCTCTCCAATCATCGTCTACCTGGCAATTTTGACAAGTAACCCAATTAGATAGGTCCAACTTTGAGTAAGAAGTCAATCGATGAATCCAACTCAGCTGGGCCGCGTCCGGGAAATTGCGCAAATGTCTACTGGTCTCCATTACCTCAGTGTCTGAAGACTAAAGTCCTGTGTGTTACTAATGATGACATACGAATCCAAAACATGGTTTATTACTATGGGCCTTCTCACAAAATCACACAGCGAGCGATGGAAAAGGCTGGGTGTTATTCTACGAGATCGAATCAGAAACGAAGTAATACGTAGAAGAACTAAGGTAACGGACATAGCCATGAGAATCGTTAACTTAGAGTGGCAATGAGCAGAGGCAGCACATAGCGCAAAGAACTGATTACCGTTAGGGCAGAAAAGTTCTAGATTGGAGACCCTTTGTCCAAAGACGTCATTAGGATTTAATATTCAATTAAGATATAACCAATATCAGTGATGAACCGTGTATTCCATAATACGAAATTTTGTGGCATAGCAAAACTTGATCTACAGAGGTCAAAGGCCTTGCTGAAATCCAGATAAACACTGTCAACCTGTCCCCCAAAAGCGAAGACCTCACACAGGTAATACTATAGTAAATTACTAAGATTCGATCTTCCGCTGACAAAACCAAGTTGATTGGATGTGATATAACGACTGAGGTGATTACATAAATGTGTATACAATAAAGATTTCTAAACCTTCGCCAATCAAGAGAGTATGCTAATAGAACGCTAGTAGATGCCCGAGGTCTTTTAATCGGACTTAAAAATAAGCACAACATAAGCCCTTTTTCTGGATTCAGATAAAGATCCGATTGCTAAAGATTGATAAAATGTTAAGAATAAAGGGAATGAGTCCACTTTCAGCCAGTTTTTTTACAAACACCGGTGGGAGGTCACCTGGATCTGCTGGAATGCTAAACGATACACTCGGTAAAGTTAAAGTTAGTAAGCTCTGTGACAACCGATGGACCGACCGATGAATTACTTACCTAAAAGTATTTTGAGTTACTTGACAAATTGATGTAGCAATCACTTCTATCGGTAAATTATTTCAAGAGTTATTAACGATTAAGAAGACCCACGGGGTATTTTCGTCAATGAAATATATTTACTACATCCCTGGACATATTGTTGACGTGATTTGACGACCTTCGTGGTGTAGTGGCTAAGCACGCTGGATTCAAGGCGTCGCCGTTCCGAGTTCCCGGGTTCGATTCCAGGTCGGGTCAAAATAGATATCATAATTTCCTATATTGTCTCGGGTCTGGGTGTTGTGGAATGTGGTACCACCGTTGTGTCTGATTTCCATAACACAAGTGCAATTAGCTACTTACTTTGGGATCAGAGCAATGTATGTGATTGGTGTTCAATATTTATTTATTTATTTATTGTTTATTCCCTGAGCCCAATTCAATACCACACTCTACTAAAAGTATGGATGCAACATTGCTTAAGTTGCCGGCATTTAAGGGGAACATAAATGTAATTTTGTTTTAATTTTTTAACACTTACAGTGTCATATTTTATATTCATCAAATTTAATGCCGAGATTATAAACGTTGTCATGTCCCCAATATTGTCAAATTTGCCGGTTATTTAACCTGTGCTGTTTACATAATGCTTTTCTATGGCACGGTAATATTGCCGGCAACGGCATATCGCGACTAGTATCACCTGTTTTCCCTGGTGAGCTTCTGATCGCACGACTGCTCCGCAGTGCGCTTGTTCCCGGAGAGGTCGCGGCCGCCGCTGCCCGTGTACGTGAACTCGACCCCGTGGTCCACGTCGTCCTCGTAGCCGCCGGAGAGCACGATGCTGTACGCGCCGTCCGTGTCGCGGCCGTGAATGCCGGACACGGGCGGCCGGTGGACACCGGACTCGGACAGCTGTAGAGCCGGACAAACGAGCGAATGAGAACGTAAGATTCGGGGGGCAGATTCAACGATCGAATTTTCATCGTCAACTAAAAATTGATTCGGATTTATCAGGGTCAAGATTTCTATGCATTTTGATTTAGTTCGAGCGATAGTTCTTTTCGTGTAGATATTTTACTTGATTTTTAAGGTAAAACAGTTAAAAATTCGCAATCGAATAAACACGAAAAAAGTTCGTTTGCCGCGAGTATAGTCGTCCAGTGGCCTGTTTATCAAAACTTACAAGTCGTGTATTAGAAGCAATTTTACTGTAAAAAAAAATCATTACTTCATGTATGTCAGAATTTATTAAACACCTGTAATAGAGTTTTTGTTTATAAATAAAAAATAGCATGGAATTATAAACTTGCAGAAAATCAAAAACCCTGAGGGTGTCCGGAGACTGTTCCGTAATTAAAGTTTACTAGAGACGGTCTTAGTATTGAAATTTATTTAAATAATTAATAATTTTCATAGTTTTCCTATATAATAGTGAATCACACAATATAGAAAACATTCGAGTAATGAAACTGAGAACATAATCCTTCTTGAACCATTGTGACCTTTATCGAGTCTATGGACTATTTATTAAAGTAACAAGTCTACATGTTTACAAGCTACAAGTCAGACGGAGATTTAACAAGTTCGTGTAAATGGCGTTTATAAAAATAATCTACAGGCCTTGTAAAGTAGAGCACTTGTAGAATATACTTGTAGTTTCCAAATCAAAAATGTATGTCTATTCCTTTCGCGCCATTCAGTGTTTTTATTTGACTTAGGGCCGATTTTTCCATCGTCAGATAAAACTTATCAGACTGATAAATAATAAATCGACAGATTTAAAAAAAATGACTGCTACATATGATTGCTGACAATTGGGTGACGTTTTCAAATTAGCCATATCGTAGTTTGTTCGACGAATATTTTATATCTGACTATTGAAAAATCAGCCCTTAAAATAATAAAACAACAACATGCATTTATGGTAAGTTTGACATAAGTTTTTCTGTATTTATATTAAAATTGACAACAATTTATGTATATATTAGTTATAACAAAAAATATACTTCATTGCACATCATATAAATATAAAATACTGAAAAACATCTTTAATATAAAATGGGAGTACAAGTCAGACGGTAAGGAAAAGCATGTTAAAAGGAAGTGACATAGCAGAGAAATATTTTCAACAAAAGGAAAGTATACGATGAGGAAAAGTAGGTAGGTACACTTTAAAATAAATTAGATGATAATAAGTAATCATAAAATACACATGATTATACAAAATATTAACGTACTTTTTTTATGTAAACTTTTTTATGAAACACATGGCTGCAAGTGTTATGTTGTCTGTGCTATCCGTGAGACCATGAAATCCCGCCATAAAAAAAGCAAACTAGCGGCAAAGTTTTGCATAGTATTTCACTATTTTTTATGACAGACGACACACGAATTGTCGTGGTTTCGAAGTAAGGATTTTTCTTCCTTGTGTTACGAATATCAGACGGGGCGTCTCCCATAAATACTTAAATACATAATAAACATCATCGCTAGAGTCACTTGACCACATTTTAAAAACGAAAATCAGCAATAAATATTTTATTATCGTGCGAAACACTTCACTTGTAAACTTGTAATACGGAATGAAGGGTCACAGGATGCTCTCTAGATTTTAACGTTATTTTCTACAAGTGTAGCTCACATGAATATTTTTGATGGACAAAATCGATAAAACAAGTGTATAAACATACATATGACATCGACATTGACACTTATAAATTGTAGTTTACACGTGTAGTTTTGATACACACATATTTCTAATAATGGACATTTTGTACCAGAAAAACAGGCCATTGATTACTTTTGTCTCATACAGTGGTTATGGGTAACGAATGCCTTATTGCATTAAGGCCCCCATTTTACATTATTTTGTTTAACAAAGAGTATTTTAATAATTTATAACTATAACAATTATTCTCAACGGTCTTATGAGATTTCAACTTAGGAAATAAGAAAATACAGCATTTGCTCAAAATTTTTGGTTTGCCATTTATGAAAAAAAATGGTTTATAAAATCGGTTAAGTGACAACTTTTCCAGAAGATATTTAGCAGACAATGATATTGTAATTGTTAGCAGATCAAGCAGAAACGAATGTGTTTTTTAAAACTGTATTGTACTTTTCGCAGTAGGTAGGTTGCCTTTCTATGGGCAACATCACTCTAAATGCACTGAATTTTGGCCTTTTTATCACGAATCAGTAATATTCAATTAATAAATTTTGCCACTAAATAAATATTGTACAAAAGCTATTGGGGGAAAAGAATGTAACATACATTATTGATTTTCGAACTACAAGTAGATCTTACGATATTCGAGTTTACAAAGCGTGTAGATAATTTTGGATAAACAGAATTTCCACACACTTGTAAAGAAGTCCCTGTAACGCGTCACTTGTAACTTGTAGACTTGTAATTTTTGATAAACAGGGCAAGATCTGAATAACGATTCTCACGTCAATCGAACTTTATATAATGGGGTAATTCTACCACGAGTTTCACCGTTTAACACGTAAAAACTACCGCGCGGATGAAATCGCAATCCATAGGAATAATGACAATGACCCCGATAATGCGAAAACTGCTTTGTCTTTGGAAAAGAAAAATAAATTGGTGAACTTTTTTCGTATACGAAATGCACGAGAATAGGCCGACTGCACTCTTTTAAATAACGAGGTCGATCATTAGCCGAATTGAGCACATAAAAGAACTTTCAAATGAATTAATTAAATTCAGTTTCGTAAAAGGGTTAATAACATACATTTAAGGTGGATTTTAAGGCAAAGTACAGGTTGGTTTCATCTTTTACAAACTATTAGTTGTACAGAATAAAGATGATGTTAATAATCCTTACAAGAGAAACCTTAATCCACAAAGGTATGTGAATTGATTATATTATGTACTTATCTAAGCAGATTTATTAAAATACTAGCGACCCGCCCCGGCTTCGCACGGGTGCAATGCGACTATAATTTGAGATTTAAACTATCCTATCTCTCAAGTTGGATCGAACTGCACATGGTGTGCGAATTTTATTATAATCAGTTAAGTGGTTTAGGAGTCCATTGAGGACAAACATTGTGACACGAGATTTATATATATTAAGACTAGCGGTCCCCCGCGACTTCGTCCGCGCGTTTTCAGTTTGCTCCCTCCCCTCCCGTCGCAGCGTCATGTTTTATATCCTAAAGCCTTTCTCGATAAATAAGCTATCCCACAAAGAAATATTTTTTCAAATCGGTCCAGCAGTTCCTGAGATAAGAGCGTTCAAACAAACAAACTCTTCAGCTTTATAATATATTAGCGCAAGCGCACGTTGTACTTAAGCTGCGAACATTATTTTGGTGCGGAGTTATGTTAAAACTGTGATAGCTCCTAAGATATTTATTGAAATCAAATGATATAAAGGGCAACTTGGTTCTAAATGAAATGCTCGTGATGATGAATGTATTCATTTTGATAAGAATTAATACCTGTGTGTATAATATACCTCTAAAAATAATGCATTATTTTTTTACAAATTTATAAACATAAAAAAGGTTGTAGTAAGTCAACCATAAAAGATAGACATATGCTGTCGCGGACTTTATTATAGAACTCTTAATGCTGAACAATCCTGTCATACATGATTTTTGTGTAACTTAAGCGGTTTCCGCAGCGTATGCAACGGAAGATCTCAAAAGGAATATCTTTCTCCCGTTTTCGCAACATTTTTCATTTCTGCTGTGGTCTTATGAGCCGTATCTTTATGTTATATAGCCTAAAGCCTTCCTCGATAAATGGACTATCCAACGTAAAATTTTTTTTTCAAATCGGGCCAGTAGTTTCTGAGATTAGCGCGTTCAAACAAACAAACAAACAAACAAACAAACTCTTCAGCTTTATAATATTAGTATAGATTACAATCCTCAAAAGGAAACATATGGCAAAATACACTGTTGTTATCAGCATTCCTGCCGACCATCATTAGCACCAGGGATGCACAAACTGCCGCCCGCGAGAATTATTCGAGTGCCCGCCAACAAACATACTCTCACGTACATTTAAAAGAAAATTGTAACTGAAGTGAGCAGTGAGAAGTGAGTTCGCTATTTAAAGGATACTGATTTTAAAAAAAGTGGCCAGCGGGCTAAATATGCGCGCCTATTTATCATTTATCGCGACAATCTATAAATTTCAAACGTCATTTTTATCCTATTTAAAAAGGTTTTACTAACTTTTTTTGCATTCACTTGTTTTTAAAAGCAAATAGGATTTACAAGTGGCAAATATTTGGCAAAACATGTTGTTCAGGAAATTAAATTATTTTATCGACGCGATAAACGGTATCGAGGCGTGCGTGTTAGGCTTACAGATCTTTTGTTTAGTTATAAAAAAAGTTTGATTTGACTGAACTGTGTCCTTTCGTTTTTGGCATTCCAGTCAACTTTACACTTTTGCTCGCGGATTATTTATAACTAGCGGTCCCCCGCGACTTCGTCCGCGCGTTTTGAGTTTGCTCCCTCCCCTCCCGTCGCAGCGTGATGTTTTATATCCTAAAGCCTTTCTCAATAAATAAGCTATCTAACACAGAAATATTTTTTCAAATCGGTTCAGCAGTTCCTGAGATAAGCGCGTTCAAACCAACAAACTCTTCAGCTTTATAATATAATTAGCGCAAGCGCACGTTGTACTTAAGCTGCGAACATTATTTTGGTGCGGAGTTATGTTAAAACTGTGATAGCTCCTAAGATATTTATTGGAATCAAATGATATAAAGAGCAACTTTGTTCTAAATGAAATGCTCGTGATGATGAATGTATTTATTTTGATAAGAATAAATACCTGTGTGTATAATACACCTCTAAAAATGATGCATTATTTATTTACAAATTTATTAACATAAAAAAGGTTGTAGTAAGTCAACCATAAAAGATAGACTTATGCTGTCGCAGACTTTATTATAGAACTATTAATGCTCAACAATCCTGTCATACATGATTTTTGTGTAACTTTAGCGGTTTCCGCAGCGTACGCAGCGGAAGCTCTCAAAAGGAATATCTTTCTCCCGTTTTCGCAACATTTTTCATTGCTGCTGTGGTCTTGTGAGTCGTATCTTTATGTTATATAGCTTAAAGCCTTCCTCGATAAATGGACTATCCAACATAAAAAGAATTTTTCAAATCGGGCCAGTAGTTTCTGAGATTAGCGCGTTCAAACAAACAAACAAACAAACTCTTCAGCTTTATAATATTAGTATAGATAATTTGTAAACAATAGCAATGTGTTATTTGAAATCGCTCGCTTCACTTGTGTACCAGCTGTTAAAATAGAATAATAATTTAACCTACAATTTAAACTAAAAACTTGTCTTATAACAATGTTTTTTTACTACTCAGATTACTCTGGTATTTCAATTCAACCTGAGCCTAAGGCGAGAATGTAGCTTGAATGTAGCGAGACAGCACTCTACATTCAACAAACGTTTTATAAAGATGCTGCTGGAGTCGGATATTGTAAGCCATGCCATGTCATACCATTCGAACTTTGACGGTTTCATTCTATATATTTTTAAAAAAAATAGAATTAATAGATTTTTGTTTTTGTTTGATTTGATATTAATTTTATTTTGAAAATGATTAAATGGAATTAAATCTGATTTGGGAACCGCTGTTTCCAATCAAAAATTTCTAAATGTAAATATGCTAAATATGTGACGTCACAATAGTGAGGGAGGAGTCCCACAAATGTGAACAGATGTGACAAGGACGGTCACGGTTGGTCCTGCGCCTGATCTCTCTCCGGTCGTGTCAGATTGCTGTCCCATCGGACTATGAGGGTGAAAGGAATAGAGAGTGCACCTGTTTTTGCGCACACACTTGTGCACTATAATATGTCCCGGTTAGTGACTGGCCACCGTAATCGAAATCGGCTAGGGAGACTATTACGATTATTATGCTTCTAAATCCTGGACGAAAATGTTAAAGACAGAACAGACGAATAATTAACGCTTTTGAAATGTGGTGCTGGCGACGAATGTTGAGAGTAACATAGATGGCTAAGAGAACTAACAAGTCGATTCTTGACCAGCTCAAAATCAAAACAAGACTCTCCTCTGTGTGCTAGCAGCCCGTACTCACATACTTTAGCTACATAGCGAGTACAGACCCTGATAACCTCGAAAAACTTGTGGTTGTGGGCATAGTGTAAGGCAAGACTTAGAGGCCTATCACCGAGCCGCTGGTCTGACTAAATCAAAGAAATCAAGGGGCTCCCGGCGATTGCCGCTCGTAGAGTGGCGTGGAAACACCTCGTGAGATCATCCACTATCATAAAAGCTAACCAGGACAGGCCTGACCTTCAGAAATGAAGATACGACTGTGAAGAAGAATTAGCCGATGTGTCAGGTCGGAACGCGTTTGCTCTATATAATAATGTGGATGTTTACTTGATCCCTGTTATTGAAAATTTCTACTAGATAAATAGTTAAATATTTACCAAATAGTTAGCTATTTACCAAAATGGCCCGTGATCACAATGAGTCTGTGCATCCCTGCCCTACACAATGATTAAAATACAGTAAATTTTGGTAACATAACATCTTACCTGTATTCTGAATCTCCAACACATCCCCACTTCGATGCCGGGGATAGGGCCGAAATGGTTCGGAGGCATTAAGCATTCTTTGGTCTTTCCTGCGTTAGTGGTGGAACAAAAAAAGGCAAATGTAATAAAAAATAGCAGCAGCTTGAATGCTTTATTGTTCATGACGCACAGGTTAAGAAAATACGAAATAACAAATCATCCAGAAAACATATGAAATACAACCTGTATATGTATGCACTGACTATTTATTCCATTATGGCTATGTTTATTTCAAAAAGTAAACTTCGCATTGCAAACACTTAATTTCATATTGAATGTAAAAATAAGTGAATACATATCTTGTGACTCCATTCTGCATTAGATACTCATAGAAGCTACACATAGGTACTCGTAAATATATCTCGCTCACGCAAAGCTCATCAATCAATTATTATGACATTATTATAAGTCATACAGTATACTTATACAGTACACCAACATAAGCTTAGGCAATAAGAGACAAAAATATGTAATTATATTTAAAGTTTATTATAGAATTAAATTTAACCTATAAAAATACTTCATAGGTTCATATTAAAACTAACACCTATATAATGAGATATTCACATCATTATATCCAAATGTAATAAACATAAACTCACCAACACAAGCCATTCCTCGTCCCCAATCCCGGTTGGTCTTTGAAGAATTGGTTTTCTTTGCTTGCTTGGCCGCTCCAGGGGCTATCACCTCATGGGGGTCTCGCTTGCAAGATGGACAGTACCAGTCATCTGCTGGGACATCCTTCATAGGCGGAGATAGGCAGCCCATATGGTAACCTCTGTTGCATTCATCACATAGAATAATCTGAGAAATAATTTGAATTTGTGATAGATCAATAGGGGACAACAAATTGAAATTGTTAATATTTATTTACTCAGAGAAATATATTTTGTAAATCTTTATATACATAAAAGAAAGTCATGTCAGTTACAACACTTATAACTCACGAACCGGTGAACGAATTTTCAAGATTCTTTCTTAGTTTCATTTTTCTTAGCCCTGAATAGGATAATAACTGCAGAATGGGCTCAGTACGAAAGTTTGCTAGGACTTCAGGTGTTTGATATAAAATATACTTACTTTTTCTGGAAATTCCTTTCCTGAGCATAGATAGCAACCACAGTCTTTACAACCAGTGTCTTCATCATCTCGACATGTCAGACAGTGCAATGGCAGGGATCCTTAAAATAAACAAATAACTTGTAACTCAAACAGCCATATGACATCATTGATTGACTAAATTTAATTTAAAAAAAGGGTTAGCTTCACTGGGAGCAGCGCCCTGAGACCCACTATTCAAATTTACAACATCTGCTTAAAGCCAAAAACATTGAAAGCATGATACAAATTATTAAAAGAACTAAACCATCTTAATAAAAACAGATATGAATTTACTTTTTTCAGGTGGAGTAACCATCATTTTCGTGTACTCTTCAGATCTATTTTCCAAAGGCACCACCTCTTCTATTGCATAGATTTTATCCTGTATTTTCACTTTAGTATCATTTTGTGGTACTGCTTCTGGACCAAGGTATAGTGTTCCAACCAATTCATAGGCTGTCCTTTGTTTCTTGATCTCACTAATTTTGAAATCATACCTAATCCAAGAGAATGCAATTATAATTATGTTCTAATAAACATCTGGGTTTGCAGGAGAATGTTAAAGGTGTATGACTACAATGAAAAATCAGAGGGATCCATGTGGGATTTGAGCATGATGTTTTAAGATACCTTATCAGTTTCATAAATTTTATAGGATATAAACTTAGTTGTAACTCACCAATATCCTTTTTCTGATGGCTCTTCAGTGTTGTGATTAATCATCACTTTTTGCCCAATTTTCAAATCAGATACAGCAATCGCTTTACGGGCCCTGGGTCTGATGTCTTTTAGTTTGGCATAAAGGTTGGAGTCCTCTTCACTATAAATAATTATCAGACATATATTCATTTGAAAAAAAAAAACAGTAATATAGTAACATCCAATAATACAGAACGAATAATATCTTACTCAGCATCAAGTTGTATTTTGTACAGCAGATTTGCATCATTCATTTTATCAGTATTTTCATTTTGAACATTTTCCTTACATATTTTCTTCACAGCCCTGGGATTTTTAGAAAAATATTTAGCAATGCCTGTATGTTTTGATTTTTCAGACATAAGATTGCTTTCTGAATCATTTTCTTTATCTGAACTCGGTTCGCTCTCTTCATTTTCTGTGTATTGATTAACTATGTGAGGTACATGCTGTACTTGAGGATCATAAACTATTCTTACTATTTTCCCTTCAAACCAGGCACCCTGTTCCTTATCACGCATATCCACTAAGTCTCCAACTGTGTAAAGGGTGCTTTCAGTATCTATGAAAATATAAATATAAATGTTTCATTTTGCAACAACAAATATTATGTTTAACAACAGAAGAAGCTCTAAGGGCCCAGTATTTTTTCCATCCTATTGCAATTCATGTATGTATCTATTTCTTGTGCTGCTCAGTCTTCTACAGAGAGGGTGACATATATGTATGTTGATTTTTCAATAACTGAGATTTTCCTCTCTAACAATTATCTCAACTTCTATCATATTTGTCAATACATTGGTTTTGTAAATTTTTATTTAAATACTGGGCCCTGGAAGAAATCAGGAAATTAAAAGGTTTAAGCATGAAATTGAAAAGGAAAAGTTTTGACTCATGCTTACTCCCATGGCTGAGATATGGCTGTGAAACATGAGCATCTTCATACCAAAACCAAATCTACTTATATAATTGCAAGAATATACTAACAGAAATGGCAATGCAAAGAGCATATGATGCGCTATCTATGGGTGAGTGGAGCCAATAAGGGTAGACCTTTTGTCAAATGGGATGATGAAACAGAACTGACGGAAATTCATGATAAGAAAAATGTAGCAAGAGACTGAAGCCAATGGAAGGAGTTTGCTAGCATACATACATCATATACTGAAATCAGGGATATACTATAAGTATGAAAATGAAATTACTATACATAGCTACTGTTGTAAACCCTGTTTTTCTAAATAAATATAATTTTAATAATTTTAACTCTTGCTTTCAATTAATTCAATGTTCCAACACCAAATTATCTTACCCCTATATTCAGTTTTCTCAGCATCTTCTTCACTTTCAACTCTGTCTTTGCTTTTCTTGATTTCACTCTTTTCTGGCTCTGATTCTTCATCAGGTTGTGCTTTAACCATAAGTTGGATAACATCATTGAGCTTAATGTTGTAATCATAGAATGTATAGCCATTTTCTAACTAAAACCAAATGAAAACCTTATTAAGTATAAATCTATTGCGTTTACGAACGCTTGAGGGATTAAAAAAGGGCCCAGTATGACACATGGGTAAAGATAATTTAAATGTATCATGTAATGGACATCATGGAATAAACATCATTCGTTAACTAAAACAGAAACGATTATACCAATGACGACTAAAAAATTCTACTTACGAACTTGCCACCATACAGCAAACGTTGCAATTTTGGTTGAACACCAAACTTATCATGAATTATCTTCCGAAACTGTTCTATCTTTGTAAGTTTTGATTCCACTACTACAACAGTGTCTGGTTTGCCAAAAACTCTCACTCGGACGTGCATTCTAGAGATACTACTTCTTCTCCTTGTTTATAGGGCGTGCGTCAGGACTAAATGTTTTCCACGGGGTGATATTCACTGAAAATCTCCTTGATAAATATGTGGTCGATAGATCCGGGTTCATAGAATCAAACTTGCAAATTGCAATCACGTTAACGAATAAAATCAAAAGCGTTGCTTTTATATGGACAAAAATGATGAGCGATCACAGAAGGATGGCTGGCGCATTGGCGCGAAAATGAGTGTGTCAGTCAGGTCAGGTCAGTACCTACTGTCAGTCAGCCAGCTGTTCTGTCAGTGTGTTTTTTTTTTATATACAAGTTTAACGTCTTCGGCTCTGTGCCATAGAGACTATTCTTTATTGTTCGTTTTTTAACACTTATTAACTAAAACTAACACTAAACTAGCCTATCTTAACCTAACTCATTGAAATGCGATGTTGTTTGCATTTCAATGCTTAACAAGGAAGCTTAGCGTAGGAACAGCGAACCGGGTAAGACGGCACGATCAGATCGCTTCACTTAATTCCCCACTTTAATTGCATTGTTTTCTTCAAAAGTACAAATTATCATGACAATTCCACCACACAATCACAATAATTGACCCGAAAAAAAACAATAACGAAGAAATAAGGTCCGTCCTTCCCTTTTCACATAAAGGCTGATTCGCGCTACACCATGCCAGCGCCGGGCCGTTACATTGGTTTTTCTCCTCATTTCTGATTCGATCTCGTATAGGAGAGCATAGCCCTCGCCATCGCTTGCTGTGATACGTCTGTGCACACTGGTTGAAGACTTTCGTCTTTAAACACTGAGTTGAAGAAGCTGTTGAAGTAGGTGTACTAATAATCTGTAACTGTAACTAATCAGTACAATATGAATCAAGCAAAAGAAACAAGTTATATATTTTAATTAAAAGTCATGTTTATTTTCTAATGTTATATATTTCATAAAGAAGTCTAACTAGTGAACTTTCGGTAGAAGTGTAGAAAGTACAACATCTTATATTCATAAAGATGAAATAAGAAACCAAAAATTTGCGCACGGGTGGGACTGAGAGTGTTAAAAACATTCTAAACCATAAGATAGGTAGCGAAGTGTTATCCCAAATAATTTAATGCGTTATCAATTTCCAAGTTGAATTGATTCTGTAAAGAATAACTACTTGGCCCTCTGTTGCATAAACATACGGGTAGATGGCTCTTAACGTCGTTATGACGTATCCATTAGAGACCAATAATATCGCAAGGTTGGACTGACAGCACGGTAGCTCAAATGGTAGATCGTTTGGCCCAGTAAGCCAAGAAGTAGCTGGTTCGAGTCTCGCCCGTGCGCAAATTTTTGCTTTCTTATTTCATCTTTATGAATATAAAATATGACACTGTGATTGTAAAAAAAAAATCTATACCATAAAACATTTTATGACCAAATCAAAGTAAAAAATAATTAATTGACGGGCTGTAATAACTTTTCACATGGCTAACTAAATTAATTGACTTGATTGTAGTAGTGCCTATAAAAAGATTACATTGAAAAGAACTTGTTTTGTTGTTGGGACACCATAAAAATGTTTCATAACCTATTATTTAAATTCACGATTCTTTTTGCATTTATTATTAAAAATGTGTTATCTAAAATACCCTCTTTAGTAAATATTATGTTTTAATTTGCAAGTGTAGAATTTCAAAGATAAAGTAATGATCATTAACTAGCAATTTTATTTTAGCATCCCGTCTTGGTGGCGCGTTCTACTCTCGATTGGATGCCAAGTAGAGTTAACTCTCTCTACTCTGATGTAGGAGCTTGGAGTGGGAAATTCGTAAGGCTAACTATTAAGATCACATAACATCAGTCAACATAATTTTTGTCTTTGATATGATAATACGACATTTTGAAAGTTTGATTGATAAGTTAAATAAAAAATAATATATGACCTTAGAAAGTTTGCTTTTATACATATATGTAAAAAAAGCGCTATCACTGAAGCAAATATTTTGAGGGATAAAAGAGTTTTTCCTTTTTTTTATGGATTAGAAAAATAAAAATTTAAACTTTAGAAAAAAAAGATTTTGTTAAGCGATGTTATCAAATATTTAGTTACGGCACCGAATGTTCACTTATGAAAAAAATTGTCTTATTGAACAGCGACCTGTCATGGATGAAATAGAATCAGATGAAGCACTTAGGTTCTACCAATTTTTGAATTATTTAGATGGAGGCAGTTTTGGAACAGGTGAGTTACCCTCACTCCTCAAAAATCACGAAACAAAGAAAAACTGTTGTTCTTTGATGAACAGAATTCTGTTATCACGAAAGTTAATACGAGCAAATTATTTCCATAGGTCCAATAGATGAGTTTGTGACTGCAATGAGTAGATTAGCATCAACCATGAAAAACGAAAACGGACGCGAAATACAAAATAGGGGAATGCGAGAGCTGGAAGCAATTAATGGTGAAAAAGGTACAGATTTGATTATATTTTTGGGTAAAAATAAAATAAAACGTACCATAGTTAGAGTGAGTAGGCGTGTCTACTCACTCTAACTATGGTTTGCGAATCAATGACCATTACACAATGGTCATTGATTGATTGATTGATGTTTAGGACGAAAATAGTGTTATGTTTTCGTGGCTAAATCAGCCAATGGAAGAGTGGCTGGTGGTCCATATGCGTCCACGTCGCTTTGATGTTTCGCGTTCATGTGTGGTATGTCATCTGCACTATATATTATGATTTTCTTCTGTAATGTTTCAGGGAATAGCATAAAAACAGTTCTGGAGCTCAGTACAATAATAATGAGGAAAAAGAGAAAGTACTTCTGCACAAGTGAAGTAAAAGAACCTATTGTAAATAACAAAGTAATCTGCAAGGTCGGTGAATTATTGAGTATGAAGTGTTTAGTTTATGTTATTGAACATTTTAGTGACGTGATTTTGTTTTAAAATACTTTAGGACAGAATTTTACTTCCTATTGCTGGGACTTCGTGCAGGGATGCTATAATGTACTGGCATCCTGATCTTACTGAAGAGCATTATTGTGTCGGAGCACTTGAGTCCAAATCCGCAGTGCATATCATGGATATTGAAGGTACGGATAAACGACGGTAATGTGGTAAAATTAACGAACAATAACGTTTCAGTCTGTAAGACAGAGATCTGTACCGTTACCGTGTATAAGTTTACGATGGTTTCACTCGCTAGTGACGACGTAAAAAAAATCTATGGAAAAGTGCACAGCGCGAGTTACATCGTCGCCAGCGAGTAAAACTGCCGTAAACTCATGGTAATAATACTGCGACATTTAAACCAGGTGAGTCCAAAATTTTGTTGAGTTGCATATTTCACTCCTGTGTCGGAAGTCTCGACATAGTTCCGTGTAAAACCACCAGGTGGTGCTCGAAAAAAGCTGAGACAAAATTGTTATTTTCGTGTATTTATTAATTGAGAAGATTTTTTGAATGATCCTTAAAAAACTACAATTTTTTTATTAAAGATTTTTTACGTAAGTTAAAATTATATTTGATGAACTAGAAAATCATAAAATTGAAATTGTCGACGCGAAATGTCAAAAATGATGCATCAGACTACGCCCGCTGGTCGCCTGGTAAGTGATGGTTATGTGATAATCTCTGGCAACAGAATTTCAGATTCATCTGTCGCAGGCAAATCGTATAATTCCGCTATATACATAACTAGCGGTCCCCCGCGACTTCGTCCGCGCGTTTTCAGTTTGCTCCCTCCCCTCCCGTCGCAGCGTCATGTTTTATATTCTAAAACCTTTCTCGATAAATAAGCTATCCAACACAGAAATATTTTTTCAAATCGGTCCAGCAGTTCCTGAGATAAGCGCGTTCAAACAAACAAACTCTTCAGCTTTATAATATATTAGCGCAAGCGCACGTTGTACTTAAGCTGCGAACATTATTTTGGTGCGGAGTTATGTTAAAACTGTGATAGCTCCTAAGATATTTATTGAAATCAAATGATTTAAAGGGCAAATTGGTTCTAAATGAAATGCTCGTGATGATGAATGTATTTATTTTGATAAGAATTAATACCTGTGCGTATAATACACCTCTAAAATTAATGCATCATTTTTTTAAAAATTTATTAACATAAAAAAGGTTGTAGTAAGTCAACCATAAAAGATAGACATATGCTGTCGCGGACTTTATTATAGAACTTGTAATGCTGAACAATCCTGTCATACATGATTTTTGTGTAACTTAAGCGGTTTCCGCAGCGTATGCAGCGGAAGCTCTCAAAAGGAATATCTTTCTCCCGTTTTCGCAACATTTTTCATTTCTGCTGTGGTCTTATGAGTTGTATCTTTATGTTATATAGCCTAAAGCCTTCCTCGATAAATGGACTATCCAACGTAAAAAATTTTTTTCAAATCGAGCCAGTAGTTTTTGAGATTAGCGCGTTCAAACAAACAAACAAACAAACAAACAAACAAACTCTTCAGCTTTATAATATTAGTATAGATATGACGCCAAATTATGGCATCGTGACTTAATAAACGCCCGCAGTTAAACAAAATACCTTAGGTAAATTAGTGTCAACGCGATAAACGTTTTGGTTGTAGTTTTAGGGTAACCAAGATTTAAACATAGTTGGGACAAATAGATTTTATTTCAGCAAACAGGAATGAAGAATTTGAAATGAAGCGATGACATGAAGTACCATCCCATTCAAAATATTTCTTAACAAAAAATACTTTTTAAACGAAAATGCAATACTTTTGACATAAAACTTATTAAGATTTTTTGCTATGAGGCACATGACACATCTGATTGTTATTACAATTCGGCCTAGTTTTGACCCCGTTCCGTTCTAACGAGGGTATGAATAGTATTTTTTTATACAAGGGGTAAAACGATCCACAACCCTTGAGTTGATTCCGGCGCTCGAACTAAGTGCGAGCGCCAATAGTTCAAGAGTGAAATGGATGATGTCACTCGAGTTAAGCATACTATTTTTTATTTCGACTGTGAGGAAAGACATAATATTTACCTATGTGGTTGTAGATGGGATAATGAGGCATTATGAAGTTCAGCGAGAGATGAAAACTCACGATTGTGCTCAAAACAAAAGTTTATTTATAATACATCCAACATATTATGACGGTAAGGGCACGTATGAAAACAGAGTACTTAAAATGTCAAACCATCAAAATACTTTGAATATCGTTCATTTTTTTCTTACAGAATTATTAAAATTAAAAAGTGACACTGACAATGTAAAACCTTCACGTGGTGCGTCCTGTTTATACAGACGAGGCTCTGGCGACCGACCGATGGCGGTATATCCATCCAATGTAAGGCGCAGCTAAATGTTAGACTGTGACGGGCAGCAGCGTCACAGCTGCAAGGGGCTGCGTCTCTGCGCTCGCCAACCCGCCTGCCAAGCGTGGCGAGTATTGGCAAAATCCCCTCATGAGTGCACACAAAAAAACCAGGCCCCCAGTCTCCGGCAGCCCCGCTATTCCTGACTTTGGTAGCGGTCACTGTAACGGCGGGGCAGGGGGTGCTAAGAATCCGCGGAGGCGATCGCGCTGCCACCCCCGACGACAACTGGCCCTGGTAACGTACAACACGTGTACACTGAGGACAGATGAGAAGTTGTTCGAGCTTGAGGAAGAAATGAGCAGGTTACACTGGGACATAATGGGTCTATCAGAAGTCCGTAGAGAGGGAGAGGACACGATAACTCTACAGTCCGGAAACCTGCTCTACGACCGGGAAGGCAACCAACGAAAGTCCCAAGGTGGTGTCGGGTTCCTCGTTCACAAGTCCCTCGTCAACAATATCGAGACCATCGAGAGTGTGTCGAGCAGGGTACTATACCTTATACTCAGAATATCCAAGAGGTATTCGCTGAAGGTCATACAGGTATATGCACCGACCTCGAAACACCCGGATGAAGAGGTGGAGGAAATGTATGAGGACGTAAGTAGAGCCATACATACTTCCAAAACCTATTATACTGTTGTAATGGGGGACTTCAACGCGAAACTGGGCAAGCGAGGCGAGAATGAGTTGAAGGTGGGACCTTTTGGATACGGGCAAAGGAACGCCAGGGGACAGAGGCTGGCCGACTTTCTGGAGAAGGAGGGACTCTTTGCGATGAACTCTTTCTTCCAGAAGCCGCCTCAAAGGAAGTGGACTTGGTTGAGTCCCGATGGCTTCACGAGAAACGAGATTGACTTCTTCATGACCTCCAAGAGACGGTTATTCAATGATGTCTCCGTGATCAACAGGGTGAAAACCGGAAGCGATCACCGAGTAGTTCGAGGCACATTGAATATAAATGTCAAATTGGAAAGATCCCGCCTGATGAAGTCCACGCTCCGACCGACTCGTGCTCATATCCAAAATCCCGTGAGCTTTCAACTCGAGTTGTCAAACCGCTTTGATTGCCTAAAAAATTGCGTTACAGTGGACGAAATTAACAACGGGTTTGTGGAAACTGTTCAAACGGTGGGGTCTAAGTTTTTTAGGCCTGGCCGTAAAAATAGACCTCAAAAACTGTCGGTCCACACTCTCGACCTTATGGCAAAACGTCGATCTATGGCACTGCAGACCTCCGTTAATGCTGAAAACTACAGGCAGCTCAATAGACAAATATGGAAGTCCCTGCGACACGACATTCGTTGCTTTAACACTAATAGTGTTAAAGTAACGATAGAGCGGAACCAAGGCTCCAAAGTGTTTGCAAGGGACATTTCTATTGGGCAGAGCCTGTTGACGAAGCTTAAGACGGAGGACGGCAGTGTAGCGTCGACGAAAGCAGAGGTTTTGAGGGAGATCGAAAGGTTCTATGGGCAGTTGTACACCTCAGTAGCCAAACCCGTTGATAGCTCGGCCAGAGACCCACGAGCTATCCTGACCCGACACTACACCGAAGACATCCCGGACATCAGCCTCTACGAGATTAGGATGGCCCTTAAACAGCTCAAAAACAACAAGGCATCTGGCTAGGACGGAATCACAGCAGAGCTTCTGAAGGCGGGTGGAACACCGGTACTTAAAGTCCTTCAGAGACTTTTTAATTCCGTGCTGCTAGAGGGCATCACGCCTGAGGCATGGAACAGGAGTGTGGTGGTGTTGTTCTTCAAAAAAGGAGACAAAACCTTATTGAAGAACTACAGACCCATCTCACTCCTGAGCCATGTCTACAAGCTGTTTTCAAGGGTCATCACGAACCGTCTCGCACGTAGGTTTGATGACTTCCAGCCTCCCGAACAAGCCGGTTTCCGAAAAGGCTATAGTACCATACACCACATTCATACGCTTAGGCAAATTATACAGAAGTCCGAGGAGTATAATATGCCTCTATGCTTAGCGTTTGTGGACTATGAGAAGGCCTTTGATTCGATCGAAACTTGGGCGGTGCTTCAGTCTCTGCAGCGGTGCCACATAGACTATAGGTGTATAGAGGTGTTAAGGTGCCTTTACAATAACGCCACCATGTCGGTCCGAGTACAGGAGCAGAACACGAAGGCGATTCCATTGCGGAGAGGTGTGAGACAGGGAGATGTCATATCTCCGAAACTGTTCACAGCAGCATTGGAAGACGCCTTCAAACTTCTGGAATGGGAAGGAATCGGCATCAATGTTAATGGCGAATACATCACACACCTCCGATTTGCCGATGATATAGTTGTTGTGGCAAAGACGCTGGACGATCTTGGCACTATGCTCGAAGACCTTGACCGAGTATCCCAACAAGTGGGTCTTAAAATGAACATGGAAAAGACGAAAATTATGTCGAACTCCCTTGTCGTACCCACTCCAGTATCCGTTGGGAACTCAACTCTCGAAGTTGTCGACGAGTACGTCTACCTGGGACAAGTGATCCAATTGGGTAGGTCCAACTTCGAGAAAGAGGTCAATCGACGAATCCAACTCGGCTGGGCAGCGTTCGGGAAATTGCGCAAGATGTCTTCTCATCTCATCTACCTCAGTGTCTAAAGACGAAAGTCTTCAACCAGTGTGTGTTACCAGTGATGACATACGGATCCGAAACATGGTCTCTTACTATGGGCCTTATAATGAAGCTCAAAATTACACAACGAGCGATGGAAAGGGCTATGCTGGGTGTTTCTCTACGGGATCGAATCAGAAATGAGGAGATACGTTGAAGAACTAAGGTAACGGACATAGCCTTGAGAATCAGTAAGCTCAAGTGGCAATGGGCAGGGCACATAGCGCGAAGAACTGATGGCCGTTGGGGCAGGAAAGTTCTAGATTGGAGACCCTTCGACCAGAGACGTAGCGTGGGACGTCCACCAACAAGACGACCTTATAAAGATCGCAGGATCAAACTGGATGCAGACCGCTAGTGATCGGTCGCTGTGGAAATCCGTGGGGGAGGCCTATGTTCAGCAGTGGACGTCCTTTGGCTGATGATGATGATGATGACAATGTAAAATAAAAAAAGTGACAACATGACTGTTGCGGGCAGCGAGCATATTTCATAGTATTGTGTTTTTTCTCCAATGATTTTAAAATTCTTAATAGATGGCGTTGGGATAGCTTTAGGAATATATTTTTTTCACGTTGGAGGAAAACTATAGACAAAAAAGGCCTAAGTAAATATTGAAAAATGCGTAACTCTGTAAACCCGAAGCGGTCGCTAGCGATCGAGCTGTGTTGAAGGCTACAACTTGTAGCGCCCCATTTACCTTTAAAATTATTATGATTCTTATTTTAATAATTATTAGCAATACAAGTACATATTCTTAATTTACTAAAAGTACAAACTAACAGTGTATAACTATAATATTTACGTTGGCGAAAAGATGTTACCCTCTGCTGTAATACTGAACCTAAATGTTAAATGTAATGTAAAAAGTTATTTCCTAAAGTGACGATATCTATCGATGATATAAACAACTAATAACAACAAAACTGCTTGTTTATTTCAAAGTATACACATACACTACACATTTCCCAGTGTATAGCTAAGCAATGATATTAATTGGAAACTTTACATTTTAATAATGATTTGATGTGACTAATTTATCTTTGACCCAGGCTTTGAGTCTATGCCTTGACTCCATGTCATGCAAATTAAATATAAATAACTTTTCACGCTGAAGATGGAAAATATATTTTCTACCCGACTGTTTACACAATTGAAAGTTTAATTTTCTGAACAGGAGAGATGAAAAAGAAGATTGTTATATTTTCGCGCTCAAACGGAGATCCGACTCGCAGTTGGCTGTGACAGGCGGAGGTGACTCGCTGGCACAGTGGTGTTCACTATAAAATCTTTTTACTCACTCTCACCTTTAGCTGTCACTCATACCGCTATCTCGTGAGACAAAATCGAATCTGCAATCTGACATAACTTGTGGATTTTCGTGAGAAGGTTAAGGTTGTGTTCTTCCATATTATTTTTCACTATTATTATTGAAAAATTCGATCGATATTCTTAACCATAGTTTCTTTTATATTTTTTCTTGGTGAACTACACTTAAATTAAATCACACATTTTTTTTTTTATCCTTTGGACATTCTCACACATCACCATCGAGCCCCAAAGTAAGCTACTCAAAGCTTGTGTTATGGGTGCCAGACAACGGATATAATACTTAAATACTTTTTGTTTGTAAATACATACATGATATACATAGAAAACACCCAGACCAATACAAACAGACATATTTATGCACACAAATGTTTGTATTGTGCGGGGATCGAACCCGCACCCGCTGCGTAGTAGGCGATTTCTCGACCACTACACCAGACGGGTCGTCGTTATATTTATTAAACTTTCTTTCCTCAGAGTCGAAATGAAAGTAATATGTTTAACTCTGGTGAAAACACCCATTTCACTCTCGAATAAATGGCGCTCTCACTATGTTCGAGCGACAGAAACATCTCAAGTGAAATGGGTCACTTTCTCCCCTTGTAAAACAATCTTCTATTGTTGTGTTGATTCCGGGTCTCTGCTGAAACGTGTAAAAAGCTTCAATGGCCTTAGATGTGAAAGTAATTTCAGTTCTACTTTGGTTATACTTATTTATATTTTTCAACAATAATATAGGTTCCTTTTCTTTCAATAATCAAGAGTTTATTTAAGACTTTTTAGTGCATTTTAGTTTTGAAGTCGGTTTTTACTTTTTTTAAAGTTAATTTTATTTCTTCATTTTTAGAGATTACAGAAGAGGGGGGGAGGAAGTTGCACATGACATTGTTCTTTAAGAAGCTACAAACTACCTTTCATAAGTTCTTTCATTATAATTTCTGAATTCCTATGCGTTATGGAGTTCCACCATCAGCTCAGCCCTACAAGATTTTAACTATCAGACGTAACAACACGTCAACACTAAGATTCTAGTACAGAAACACTATACGTGCCTTTGAAATTTGAGGGTTTCCCTCGATTTCACCAAGATCCCATCATCAGATGCTAAATTGGAAAAAATGGGACCAACTAGAAAGTATATCCTCTAAGTAGATGTATGTGTAAGATAAAAAAAAATTCGAATCGGTCGACAAATGACTGAGATATGAGGTAACTTAAATACAAAAAAAACATACAGATGAATTGATAACCTCCTTCTTTTTTGAAGTCGGTTAAAAAATACGATAGTCTGATGTAATTATTGTTACATTGTGCATTCATAATGTCTTTTTACAAGCTTTTTTATAGTTTTAAAACTAGAAAGATTTTTTTTTTAAATTAAGGTATTTTTTTACGTTGCATGTTTTAGTTTTATTTTTTCTTGTTTAATATTTAAGTATCATTATTATCATTAAAAAAATAAAAACTATTTTACAGGTGAGATGTTTTGTAAGGGAGACGACTACTCCAAACGGGAATTCTTACTTGCCTGTGAGTTCTATGAAGACCAAGAGGCACCTGTTGCAGATTTACTGCAATATTATCCAGACCCTGATCCAGAGATAAGCCCCAAGTTTTGAAATAATAAATTGTCTTAATAAAATGACTTGATGTATTTATTAGATTTAAAAAAAAACTGTCCAGTCATAATCATCTCAGACAAAAAGGAGGCTTTGGTGGCAATATAGGTCGAAGCGGCGCCAATATTGCCATTAGGTGAATTCAATCTCAGTCCAAAATACTATTTTTTGTTAATACTAGAACCCGGTTTTTAATTACTGATAGTAAATTAATGATTCATGAATGTATTTCATAAATCATGTATATAATGTTTCTTATGTCATGACAGCAGCATTATCAGCATTGCACCCGTGCGAAGCCGGGGTGTATCGCTTTACTCGCTAGTTAATGTATAAAGGAAAGCAAATGGAAAATAGCACAGCTTGTACTGACATATGGTTTGCAGCCACTAACATTCCCATCTCTGTTATATATATTGTTTATAACAAATTTCAAATTAGGACTCGAAGCAGAAGATTATTAAAACTTTAAAATAAATTATTCCTATTAAGAAAATTGGTAACATCTCTAGCTCGTCAACGGTATCGGTCCCGAGGACGATGACTCGGCGCTTTATCTCTTCATTGCACCCTAGTCACTTTTTATGAAAACGAGATTTTTTACCAGTTCAATACAAATTTTCAAGCTCTATCGAACGCAACACGTATGTAGATTAGATTCATTTATCGCAAGCTTTTCACAAAACCACAAGTTTAATTATCTCCAATGACCAATTTTGCAATGGTCAGATAAAACTTATCAGACTGATAAAATATAAAGCGACAGATTTAAAAAAATGACAGGTACCAATGATTGCTGACAATAAGATGACGTTTTCAAATTAGCCATACTGTATTTTGTTCGACGAATATTCCTAAATCTATCTATTGAAAAATAAGCCCTTATTCAAATAAAATCTTAATTTAATAATACCAAGTACCAACACAAAAGGTGCGTACTTGGTGTGATATTAACATAATTTATGTGATGTAATTATTTTATGGATGTCATGATGAGACATTGAAATACAATTCTACAATATTATAATTAATCTATCATTTAGAAGTAATAGTTTTTATCATTTTCATAGATGTTGTAGTTGAAATATTTTAAGTGTCACATAAATCGCAATCGAAATCTCTTAAGTGATTTCGCGAAGGCTTATTATTTATTTTTACACATACATCTTAGCCGCTCCTATTATCTGCATGATGATGATGACCTACAATTTTAAGGTACAGAAAAAATAGTTTAAGGCGTTTACTTATATGGTTTGAGGAACCTCCATGTAATTTTGAGAGACCTAGTCATAGCTACTACCACACATGTCACATGCATAGGTTTGAAAAAAATATTGATTGTTTTAGCTGTTCCATTTTTTGTAGGAAGTCCTAAAGCGATTAACAAAATACACTTACTACCAAGTTTCATCTGTGTAATGCTATAGTTTTGGAATAAGGCTGTGACATATGGATGGACAGACAGACAAACAGACTTGACGAAATTATAACGGTTCAGTTTTTGCTATTCGTCTACGGAACCCTAACTAAAAGCGACGCCAGAGGCAGCAGCCCCAAACTTTATATTGTTCCTAAACGCTCCAAGAGCTTTCCAATTACTTTTGAATGTTAGTGCACAGATTAGTAAGAGTAGATAAAGTACCTGTCATTGTCTTAAGTATGTATCTGTCGAAAGTTTTGCGCGGGAATCGAAAAGGGAAGAAATAGGGACCGTCCGGACCTTATTTCTTCGTCTTAGTAATTGTTTTTTTCGGGTCAATTATTGTGATTGTGTGGTGGAATTTTCATGATAATTTGCGCTTTTGAAGAAAACAAACAATTAAGGTGAAGAATTAAGTGAAGCGATCTGATCGCGCCGTCTTACCCGGATCGCTGTTCCTGCGCTAAGCTTCCTTGTTGAGCATTGAAATGCGAACCACCTCGCATTTCAATGAGTTAGGTTAAGATAGGCTAGTTTAGTGTTAGTTTTAGTCAATAAGTGTTAAAAATGAACATTATTTACTGAAGAATAGTCTGTATGGCATATGTCCACAGATTAGTAAGAGTGTGTCTAGGAGGTTTAGCGCGGGAAACGACCTCCGTGGTCGAGTGGCTAGCACGCTAGTTTCAAGCGTCGCCATCTCGTGAGGTTCCGGGTTCGATTCCCGGTCGGTTCAAAGTAGAAAACGATCTTTTCTATATTGGCTCGGGTCTGGGTGTTGTGGTACCACCGTTGTGTCTGATTTCCATAACACAAGTGCATTGGCTACTTACTTTGGGATCAGAGCAATGTAAGTGATTGGTGTCCAATATTTATTTATTTAAACGAAACGAGGAAGTTGGATTTTGTTTCTTCATTTTTGTAATTGGTTTTTTCTAGTAAACTATTGTGATTTTGTGCTGGAATCATCATAATAATGTGTGCTATTGAAGAAAACAATGAAGACAAAGGAGGAAACAAAGTAAAGCGTGCTCTGATCGCAGATCGTGCCCTCTGATTCGGATCGTTATTCTCGTGCTAAACTTCCTTCTTGAGCATTGAAATGCGAACCCCAGCCCCGCATTTCAATGAGTTAGGTTAGGCTAGGCTAGTTTAGTTTTAGTTTTGTAGGGTTAAGTGTAAATATTGAATTAATTAATGATGGTTTGTTCGTATGGCTCTGTCCGAGGACGTTAAACATATAAATAAATAAAAAAAAGAGTGTGTCTAAAGAGCACTGAGCACAGATTAGTAAGAGTACTGAACAAGTATCTGTCACACGTGCAGATGGTGCCAAAGAAGTTCAAGTGTTTTGTAACGTAATGAATCTCATTTAAATTAAAATTTGTACAAGGTCTTTTTCTCCAAGGCCGTTAAGTCTATAGCAAACAAGAAATGTGAAAGTTCTATTACAATCTAGACTTAAGAGGTTATCGGGGCAAGCAAACACTGCTGAAGACGACGTCGGATATTCCTGCTAGACTGAAGAAACGGTGCAGGTTACCAGTATGGGTAACGAAAAAGTTCAAATGCGTAAACAGCTCGGTCTCCTCAATGGGGTGGCTATAATCCTAGGGATAATTTTTGGCAGCGGAATTTTTATATCACCCAAGGAAGTATTAGAAAAAACGGGCTCTGTGTGGGGCTCACTCACAGTGTGGACACTTTGCGGAGCTTTAGCCACGTTGGGAGCTTTATCATATGCAGAATTAGGTAAGAAAATCAACAAACTCTCTGTGTCATGTTATGCCAGCACCTTATTGTTTTAAAGAAGCATCAAGTGGATTTAGTTTTGTTTGTGTTATTGAATTAAAATCGGTAGGTTCGCATAAACAAAAGCATAACAAAAGACTGTTGATAAACACATCCGTGAGGAATTAATAAGCTATTTAATTGAATGAATAGTAGCCTATACCTGTTCTTGTTCTACTTCTTGTTTTTGACAGAATGACCAGTCAAAAAGATATGTCCTGATCTTGGAAAAAGATTTAAAATTAAACATTAAATTCCAAAATAAAAGCATAGTACCAATTGACGACTTTGAATAAAAAACATCAGTTAAATTCTATTGTAGTACATTACTAAAATTGTTTACAATGTCTCAGCGATCATCTTGAAAAATTAACTAAAGGTACTATAAATTAACTCTTTAGCATATTAGAAACTGCCCACTTTACATGTTTTAGAAAGGAACTGATTGCAAAGTTATCTACAAAATCTCCTTTCTGGCAAACAACATTCTTAAACAACTTCATGCCACTAGTTTTCCATTTGAATGTGAATACAATATTTTAATAAATTTGATAGTCATGTTTACTTGATATTAATTACCACTATGAAATTATATTATGTATGATCACTGAACAGCAGGGTTGATAAAAATCAGGATTTTTTTAAAGAAATCAAATTAATCGGATTTATTTGATTTAAATCGGATTAATTTGATTTAAATCAGATTTTTTTGTACTTTCTTGTCTTTTTTATTAATTTAATAGTCAGTTATTAATTTAAAGAAAAAAACGTATTTTGGTTTATATTGTTTAATGAAAAAAGCCCATTAATTCCTTATGACAGCATTTACACACCGGTTTATTAAACTTTCCGCAAGCGGACTTTTTTTCTTTAAAATAAACCCACACAGCATCTTTTTTTCTTCGAGACATTTTTACCGTATTCCCTCTTCCACTTATCAATAACAAATGACAAGAGCGTAAAGCAAACCACATCGCGTGTTTCACAAGTCCCTGGACACTTTTTGGCTGATTTGGTTGCAGTAAAAATTTATTGATTTAAATCAATGATTTATTTAAAAAAATCACTTGATTAAAATCACGATTAAAATCAGTGATTTAAATCAAGTGATTTAAATCATATCAACCCTGCTGAACAGGGACAAAAACTTCCGTACAATATTATATGAATCCTATTTTTTAATCAAATATTTCATAAATAACTAACATTATTCATAAAACAGAATCCATTAATGTGATTTTTTAGACACAGTCACAGCTACCACACATAAAGTTTTTATTATTTATAATAGGCTCCCATAGAAGCCACTACAAACATCCTTAAGTTTATCATGGTGATTCCAAGTGTATGTATTTCACAGGAACCACTTTGGCGCAAAGCGGAGGAGACTACCACTATATAAATGAAGCATATGGACCACTGCCAGCTTTTTTGTACTTATGGGATGCTAATTTTGTGTTTGTGTAAGTATGTTTATAAATGAGTTTAAAAAATGCTTTATAAACACTCAAGCACAGTGATTCAAGATAAATAAGTTAATCAACTGTTATTGTGTCCCATATGATGTTTTTGAGGATAGAAATATTAATCACACCATCATTGTTTACCAACAACTTTATGTTTTTGCAGCTAGATTCAGTGACAGGTAGCTGAAGTATTAATAACTACTGGCCAGCTAAAATCATTGTAATTGAAAATATGTACATTTATTTGGTTAGCTGTCAGGGCTCGATAAGGCGTCGCTTCGTCGTAAACAAACATATGGCATTATAGGCATACGCACTCAGCGTTTACGAAGAAGCAGTTTATCACGAGTTTTTTATGATATGGATGAAGCGTCTGAAGCGGCGCCGCCTTAGGTCCAGACCTAAACCAGTTTAAGTCCTACTTGTCCCACCAAACTGTGTTTTATTACGATCACCCTAAATTGTCAGCAACTAATCAACCGTCGTCGAAATTATGACAGTCGTACAGTTAACATTATGCCTTCGGCATTTTGCAAAACCGCGAGCGTTTTAAAACTGACGACGCCATATGTAAACGGCGGAATTATACGTTGCCTGCGAAAGCTGTAGCACATTTCGCAAAGTGGCGACGTGGTAGGCGAAGGCGCGAAGGACGCTACTACACATTACTATATGCTTAAGATTGCGTGTGAGACGACGCAGGCCGCTTCACGCGGCCTCCTCTCTAACAACGGTACAGTCGCCGTCAAATATATTGGAGCAGACACAGTGACCAAATACTTCTGAACACTTTATAATGTCAATAAGTTCCAAACACTACAAGTTACCATTTATATCGGAACATTTGTTACATCACATTACCATTTTAAAATAGTACATTTTATAGTTAGTTGGAAGCACTTCCTTCTGCAATTTTCCTCGATTGCTCAGATATTTAAGACCGACTGCATAGATACATTTGACGTTATGAGTTCAGATATTATTGGTTTGTTGTGTGTATAGAAGTTATGGACTAACATCTGCTCAGATATTTATAGTGTAATAAATGTTCTGATATTGATGATACCTTGTAGTGTATGGAAATTATTGACATTTTAAAGTGTTCAGAAGTATTTGGTCACTTTGTCTGCTCCAATATATCTGACGGCAACTGTACAAACGTCCGACGCGCCGCGGATAGCATCCGAAATAAAGACGCACGACCTCCCACGTCTCCTAAACGCGGCCTTATCGAGGCGTCACTAATTTCTTCTTCCATTCATTTGCTATTTTAGGTTATATAAACTGCTTATCATCTGTCTATCCAAAAAATGAATTCAAATATGTTTGGTTGTTAACTTTATTTTCATGCTATTACACACCACATATCTTTTTTAAATGTACTTGGGATCTAACACTATAGTAATAGTGTAGCTACAATAATTAAAGATAAATAAGGCACAAAAATGGAGACCATCATATTTTTCTAGGCCAGTTTGACGGCACCTGGCCCAAGTCTAAAATGTTTATTTTGACTTCAACCATTTATCTAACAATCAAATTGGACCTTAATTCTTAGATGATTTTGTTAATTATTGTTAATGTTGGAAAATGTATAGAAAGTGGTACATACATATGTTGCTCCCTTTTTGAAATTTTATTTTAAAATAATGTTCATTTTTCTTAATGCTAAAATGATACTATTTTATCGATTTCTAGTAATGGAACCTAAAAATCAATGACTCCGATTTGGTATGCAATTCATCTTATAATAAGCTAACGCCCTAACGCTAACGCGCTAAAAGTAAACGCCCTATAACAGCACAATATTGTTTCAGTCCCAGCACGAACGCGATCATGGCCATAACATTCGCAAATAATATTCTAAGCCCTATATTTCCGACGTGCCCCATAAATCCGCTGGCTTCGAAGTTAATAGCTGCAGTTACAATATGTAAGTACCTACCTACTTTGTTGAGACACAAATTTTCATAATGTTTTTTATTTATTTAAGACCTACAGTGTCCATACGGGCTATTAACAAAAAGTACTTAAAACTATTTTAGTAAGTTGGTACAATAAAATATTTTAAATTAAGGCCAGGCAAGAAAGATACACCGATTTGCACATCTAGTAACATGCAACTTGGTGTACCTATTGAGGACCACAGAGTCCATTCTCCCCTCGATCAAGCTTATCCTGTTGGCGCTCCCGAAGGTATGCAACAAGACAGCGGCAGACATTTTTCGCATAATGGTGTCTACACCGGCTCCAGCAAACATACCCGAAGCGTTACAGTATCGCGGTATATTAATCGAATGTTACGATTAAATTTACGGTAAATTTATATCTGCTAGATGGGTCAGGAGGACGACGGATACAAGTTATGAGCAATGTAGAATCCAGTGGAGTATAAAATAATTTTCTCACTGGACTGTACGATACCATGACCATGCTAGGAACGTGTCAGGCACGAAAAGCTACACGAAACCCTCTAATGTGGTATTTGTTTCTGATTACCATAACACAAGTGCATTAGCTACTTACTTTTGGATCAGAGCAATGTATGTTATCGGTGTCTAATATTATTTATTTATTTACCGTAATAACTAACTACCCCTACTCTTTGCTCCAGGTTTCTTCACCTTCATAAACGCTTACAATGTAAAGTTCACGACAAGACTGCAAACAGTGTTCATGTTTACCAAGATCAGTTCACTCGTCATCATCATGGTCGGAGGCATTGTTTACATGGCGAAAGGTACGGTACAATCCTCATTTTTAACTCCCGACGCAGAAAAAGACGGGCGTTATAAGTTAAACGTGTCTGTCCGTTGTATCGTAGCTCCCAAACGAGTGAACCGATTTTTGTTTAGTTTTTGTGTCATAGATAATTTGATCCTGAGTAGGTGAGTAGGTCTTATCCATGTTTCATGCAAATCTGTTCAGAAGTTTAAAAATTATATACTTTGATGTAATAATAATTGTATTCTTTGGAGACTACTCTGTACTCTGTAGGTGGAACGAAGGGTAAACTAAGGCTTAAATCTGCTTGCCTCTCTAATTCAATATATGCTATTCAAAAAGTGAAAAATACGATTAGGAAATATGGACATCGTCGTGTGGAATCAAACCCGCTGTGTAGAACTATGTTAAGCTCTGTGTTTTCTTATCGTTAATATGTGAATGGATTCATTTACTACAAAATATTCCAATTAAAATTAAACTAAATCTTTTTATGACGCTGCCAGATATAGACTCTATCAGCATTCTAGGAATTTTCGGACTTTATTTTACAAGCTGATCTAAAAAAAGTTAGCTTGTTACCACTTTGTAAACTACATAAAAACAAGGAAGCAATTTACTGAGCAGTTAACTTGACATAGTCAATTGGCCCTATTTAAAGTTAATATTCCCATCGAAGATTTTAATTACTTTAATGAATGCTATCATATCTTAACGAGCTTAAGAATTTAGATTCTCGTCTGCTTATGATTATTTTGCTCAGATTAATAAAAACCTTAGCTACTTCCACTTTTAGTTTTTGTTTTCGCTGGTACGTCAATCAATACTATTAATTTGATATGGCCTTTGGGTGACTTTCAAGAATTCGACTCCTTATTATACAATATGTCCAGGGATGTTTAGATAAAACTTTAAGAGCATTATCTACAATCAATTTCATCGACAACAAATACCTCGTATGGGGAGTCAAATCTAAAACCTTACCATTCTGCAGTGACTTTTGATTTTATTTAACAAAAAACACCTCATTCCTAAAATTTACAGTTTAAGTCCCACATCGTGTAGGGAGGGGTCGATTCTGTTGTCATTTTACTAACACATAAAAACAAGCTATCAAAATTAAATGAAGCTCCTTTGTTTAATTGCCGATCTGAGGAAGTACCCGACATAATACCCCATATTGGGTATTATTGTCGATAAAATTTATCGTAGATATTGCATTTAAAATTTTGTTAATACATCCCTGGTCATATTGTACAAATGTATGATTATATTTGTAGGAGGCACGGAACATTTCGAAGATGGCTGGGCGGGAACGGAGCCGTCAGTTGGCGAGTGGTCCGTGGCGATATACTCTGGAATATTCTCCTACTCTGGATGGTAAGTTCTACTGGGCGATTAACTGGATATTTTTTTAGAGAAGCGATTTACTGCAATTATATCTTCCATCAAAAGTTTGTTCGTTTGTGTGTTTCTATTAACTCCTACTCGTATTTATATTTTGCTAATGTAACAGATACAGATACTGTCTATTTATATGCACGGTTTTTCAAGCATAGTTTCTTAATATTAATGAGACCTCAATATTTTTTTGTCATAAATCTGGAGTCACTTAGCATGATTTAGACAGGGTGACTTTGCAAGGTGGTGCGGTGCCAAATTTTTAGTGGTGAATGAGACGATCAATAATAACAACTTTTACAATGGGGTCAAGGTCGAAATTATAATTTAAATTATACGTACATCATACAAATCAGTCGGCTGCATTGACGACAATGTATAGACAGGAATAAAAAACGATTTGAATGATGGCCCCATAGTAAAAGTTGCTGTATTGATGATCTCATTCACCTAAAATTTTCCATCACCTTGCAAAGTCGCCCTATATTTTGACATTAAAATCCTAATAACTCTTTTACCCACAAAGGAACTACCTGAACTTCATGACCGAGGAACTCAAAGAACCGTTTAAGAACCTCCCTCGAGCAATCTACATATCCCTGCCGATGGTGACAGGGATCTACCTGGTGGCCAACGTGGCGTACTTGGCGGTACTCGGGCCGAACGGCGTGAGGGCCACGGAAGCCATCGCTGTGGTATGTATGAGCGAGATTGGAGTGGAGCACTATCTTGCCAACGCGACGACACGTGTCAACAATCCTTCCAACATCTTCTGAGAATATGTCCACGATTCGCCTCTACACGCTCCGACCATATCTGTAAACTCAACGACTCTTAATAACTCTTTGAGGTGGTCTCCAGAGAGGCCGCACTTAACAGTTTTAACAACCTCCTTACATTCATTGTCTCCGCATTGAGTAATTTTATTAAATAATTTTGATTATTTTTAAACCAATGTAATCCGATCGCACAGTAAGTTAACTAAACACATCACGAGTTAAAAATAATCAGTTTGACTATCTATAGCTGACTTAAAAAAACATCTAGGTATAATTTCGATATCCATTTCAATTTTCTTGACACAGCGATACTATCGATATTATTGGCATTGACTAGTCAGGGCCGACACTATCGACAGAATTGCTTTTTATCGATAGTATTGAACCAAACTGAATTCTCAATATTATCGACAGGCTCAGTGATAATATTGCTGCATGCCACGGCATAAAGCACCAGTCTAGGCGTAGAGTACTCGATTTTATCGCAATTTACATTTATTATTATGTTTTGAGATTTTCATGTAGTTGCTTTTATTATTAACACTTCAATCCTTATTTTTGCTGTGTGCGAAGTAGGTGGTGGAGGAACCCGATTCGATGACAGCCCTCGCAGTGACAAAAAAACGTTGGAGAACGTCTGTCACAATTTTAGTGCAAAATTTTGATATCTGTGCATTATATTTAATTAATAAGTAAAAGTCGACACTATAATACAATATTTCATTGAAATAACTTTGGTTTAACTACCCGACTACGGCAAAGCAAAAAGGAGGGTTATGATTTTGACCTGTATGTATGTGGGTATGGATGTTCATCTGTTCCCTCATAACTACTAAACTATTTATCCTATTTGGGCAAAAGGGGTGTCGTTGGAAGTCTCGACATCATCCGCTGGTTACAGGCTACATGAAGTTACGTTAAATTGACTACAGCGCCCTCTAGGAGACTTGAAGTAAAGAATACAACCACGGCTATCCTTTAAGACTATACATTGTTTCTTACTTTTTAGAGCGTGTTTTAAGTAGTCGGGTTTTAGTTTTATAAACTTTCTTTTTTACATTTCGAAATTACAGCAAGTTTGTCAGTGCAACGTCCGCCAAAGTTTGTGACGCTGTCGACGTCGCGAAATTTATTTTTTAATAACAATTATTTTATTTAGATTATGCAGGCATTACGGGGATTTGAGGCATCACAATTGATTTCTACTAGCAGTGCCCGCGACTTCGTCCGCGTGGAATAATGACTTCAAGTAGAATTTTTAATTATTAAGGCTAATGATATTACATTAGAATAGCTCTAATAAAAATATTTTTACCCGTTCAGTACATATTTCCATACCTACAAACTTTCATCCCTAATTTCCTATTGTTATTTTACCGCCTTAAATGACCAATATCCATCCAAACATTCATTACCTTTTTTAACCTTTAATGTTTTTTTTAGATAATTTAAATGTATATTATATCAAGAGCCTTAAAAATAAGTTTCAATTTTCGGTCTTTGTAAATGACGATACTTCCATCCAACCTCTCATCCTTCATTTCAACCCTTACAACCATTTTTTTGCATTAAAAAGCAGCCTTTGTCCTTTCTCAGATTTCCTTTCAAGTTTGATTTAAATCGGTTCAGAAGTATTGGCGTGAAAGCGCGACAGACAGGTATACGGAGTTATTCTCATAATAATAATATTATGCTACGGATTTAAGTCAAGAACACATTTTGTTTTCCTGTTCCACCCATCACACCTTTACACAGTACACTGTGCATCATTAAAATAGGTATTAGTATGGTTTGGTTATAGCGAAACAATCATTTTTAGTATTTCAAAAATAGTGATAATGTTTTACTTCTTTTCTTATGTTTCATAGTTATTATTATGCATGAGCGCGACCGATTTCCTAAGCTGTGCGAATGTATTATTGTTACGTTTTTTCAAAGCACAGCGAAATGAGTTTGTTATTTTTTTTTTTTTTTTTTTTATTTATTTAGGAAACCAACGGCGATACAATACAATTACATTATATTAGTTTGGCTTAAAATTACGGCTAATTACAGATTTCCATAAGTGTACATATACTGTTATGTTGAAGTTAGAAAAGTGTGTGTGTGTTTGTGTGTGTGTGTGTGTGTGTGTGTGTGTGTGTGTGTGTGTGTGTGTGTGTGTGTGTGTGTTTGTTCTATTCTTTTTTATTTAAAGCCTCAAGAACTTTAGTTTTAAAAGTCGATTTACTGTGAGTAAATAAATCAATTTCATTGAAAATGTCGTTGTAAACTCGCGGCAAACGAGAAAGTGGGGCGTTCCTAGCATACTTTGTAGTGGAGAACGGGACGCTCAGAAGCCGAGGCTGCTGGCGCTGGGAGCGGCGGCCCGGTACACGGTACGACACGCCAGCTACCAGCTCACTGCAGTCGACTCGACCGCGCACTATATCGTATAGTAGGCAAACATCTATCAGCTTGCGTCTGTCTGAGAGGGTAAGAAGACCGTATCGCTTACAGTTTTCCTCATAAGTCGGTAAAGTAGGATGACGAATACGATAATTTAGTAATTTTATAAAAAGTTTTTGTATTTTTTCCACGCGATCTGTGTATATTGAATATTGAGGGCTCCATATAGGGCTGGCATATTCCAGTACACTACGTACATAAGCAAAGTATATAATTTTGAAGGTATGCTCGTTCGTAAATGATTTACATGTTCTGATAACAAACCCTAAATTCCTAAATGCCTTATCAACAATTTTATCTATATGTTCAGCCA
Organism: Pyrausta purpuralis; assembly: GCA_963924145.1. Lineage (NCBI taxonomy): Eukaryota > Metazoa > Arthropoda > Insecta > Lepidoptera > Crambidae > Pyrausta > Pyrausta purpuralis. The sequence continues at coordinate 28,079,451 of OZ001647.1, forward strand.
ACAACAGTTTACTGTCAAAATATACACCTAGGTCTCTGACTATTGTAGATCTTCGAATTGGACTTCCATTAAAGTTGTATTGAAATTCAATTGGCTGAGTTTTACGTGTAAAATTTTAAATTGTTATACGAAGTATATCTTGATTACGCTTTATTTTTTACCTGATTGCGGCAAATCCAAAAGAAATGTTATGAAAGGCTATGTTAGCAGTCTATGAATGTGGAATGATTTTGTTTGTTGATTGTTGTGTCAATTGATTCCTCTTTTTAGTGACACAGGCATCCTTTTGTTTAAAAAAAACATTATGGTCGATTCTTCAACAATATATTGAGGTACATACTTTGATAAGAGTTTGCAGTTATAACAAGTGGGGTGTATCAAATAAATAAAATAAAATATTTAAATTCTTGATTATCTATATTAGATTTTTAAAAAATGTAGTATAATTTACTTACCTTCACTTTTGAGTTGCCTCATACCTTCTAGGTAACTAGGTTATAAGTACACTTTATGAACACATATATATCACCTATGTCAGATTGTAACACCTAGTATGCATGCATGAATAAATGAAATGAAATAAAAAATGAAATTCAGAGTACATAAAAGTGTTAATTTGTAGTCGAGTTACATTTACTGTTACATTTTTACGTACGTACGTACGTATGTAACCATTGTAATTGTCTTGGTTTTATACAAAAAGCAATAAAATTGCTGTCTAACCACGTGCCCAGTCTTGTCTTCACCCCCGCAAATCTCAGAAAATATCACTGAGTTATTCTTACGTAATGTGGACTATATTAAAGTTTCATCAAAATCCATTCAGTAGTCTTTACGTGAAGGAATCCACACTCGCAAACTTACGCGTTTATAATATTAGTAGGATGTTGTATTAATTTCTAACAGTAAAAGCAACGTCCTTGCCTGCGTTTCCACAAAAATAATACCAATGAATTTGTTAAAAATATAACAAGCAAAGCATATCATGTATTTTTATTTTAACAATGTCATTGCTTCACTTGCAAACTCTGCTCAGCTCCGCTTTTGTGGCTAACAGCATTCTTGTTTCCCAGGACTTCGCGATCGCCATCCTCGGCTTCATGCGGTGGGTGATGCCGTTCCTGGTCGCCATAGCAACGGTGGGCGGGCTCACCGTTCATATAATGACGTCATCGCGCATGTGCTTCGCCGGCGCCCGGAACGGACACATGCCCGAACTGTTGGCTCACATCAACGTGCATTCCATGTCGCCGCTGCCTTCGCTCGTTTTCCTGGTGAGTGGTATTTAACACGCTTGTATCAGATTCACTTATAACTATAGTAAAGTTGTCTCCTTGTAACATTCCACTGCTGGGCAAAGGCCTTACCTCAACTATGAGGTAGTTTGAGCCATACTCCACCACGCGGGCTCAGTGCGGGTTGGTGGAGGGGTGTTTGCAAGGCAGGCGACTAACCCTGCTGTCAGATGTTATCAAGGCGCCCATGAGGCCTCTGACTAAGCTTAACGTACCTTCCGAAGCATGGAGATGCTTGTGATGTACGTCACTTAATGGTCGGAATGGTCACCCAACCAAACACGACCGCGCCGTAGGATGCTTCACTATGATATCACTGCCAAAGCGCTGCTACCACTGCGCTACGAGCACTCTGTAACTACGAGTATGTTGTAAGAAAATCTTGGAATCTTAATTTGACCCATTTCCCGGTCTTCGGTGAGGATAAAATTTTGCACCCGCTTCGAGTTTTGATGACAATACACGACAAGCTAAAAAACGTCATTACTAATTCAATATGGCGGCATCCCCAAGATGGCGGACAGACTATTTGAAATGCACCTCCATAATATGGGTATCGCCGCACGTTCGGAGTCGTATTCCTGATAGTCATAGTCATATTCCTAAAAATAAAAACGCGTGTTTATAAGTTTCTTTCAATATGATTTCGAGAATAAATCTGTACTTATATTATAAAGCTGAAGGCTTTGTTTGTTTGAACGCGCTAATACCAGGAACTACTGGACCGATTTGAAAAATGTTTTTGTGTTGGATAGCTCGTTTATCGAGGAAGGCTATAAAACATCAAGCTGCGACGAGAGGGGAGGAAGCAAACTCAAAATGCGCGGATGAAGTCGCGGGAGACCGCTAGTTATTTTAATATTGTTGATTCAAATATGCTTGCCACTCAGGTCTAAATGACATAGCGAGCGATGGAGAGGGCATTGCTTGGTGTTTCTTAACGAGATCGAATCAGAATTGAGGATATACGTAGAAGAATTAAGGAAAAGAATATAGCCCCGAGAATCAGTAAGCTCAAGTGGCAATAGGTAGGGCGCATAGGACGAAGAACTGATAGCCGTTGGGGAAGAAATGTTCTAAATTAGAGACCCTTTGACTAAAGTTAGACGTCCACCGACTAGATGGACAGACGAGCTTGTAAAGATCGCTGGATCAAACTGGATGCAGAGCGTTTGTAATCGGTCACTGTGAACAGCTGTGGGGGAGGCTTTTTTTCAGCAGTAGACGTCCTTTGTCTAATAATGATGGTGATGATGAACTTCGTTTGGCGTGCTCACAAAATTTTGGAGAGCGTCTAGATAATAAATATAAAATTGTTATAGCACTGTTGGCGTTTAAATCTCTTCTCGACCTTGGTCAATAATGGCTCTAAGTTTAGAATATTTTAATAATTATTTTAGAATCAAATTAATACCGTTTACTTTGCCTCATCTTCTTCAATTTAAGATAGGCGCTTATTTCGGTAGAGTAATCACCATTCTCTTCTCCTGCCTGCATTCACCTTGACTTCCTGGCGTTGATTTTCTTCTCCACTTGCTAAAATAGCTTAAGCTCTTCTAACCTAGCAAATTCACCGGCAGATGCTGGTCTCGCTGGTGATGCTGATCCCCGACAACCTGACGACGCTGATCACGTATTGCACTTTCGTCGAGTCGTTCTTCACGACGCTCAGTTGCAGCGCTGTTCTGTGGCTACGCTATAAGCGGCCCGACCTGCCCAGGCCCATCAGAGTGAGTATACAAGAGGCCCCTGCCCAGACTTGAATACACACACCCTCTCTCTCTGTCTCTTTCTCTCTCTCTCTCTCTCTCTCTCTCTCTCTCTCTCTCTCTCTCTCTCTCTCTCTCTCTCTCTCTCTCACACACACACACACACACACACACACACACACACACACACGTACGAACTATGACATGAGAGGCCTGTAGGCCTAGACGACTTGACCCCGTTATTTGAAATATTTTTTTACATTCTTAACTAAATCTTTTGAATTGGTCACAATATGATGGCATAACGTCAATCTGTCAATTAACATTATAATAAACATTCAAAAAAATTAAAGATTACTTACAGAAAAAAATAAACCTCATATTTTAAAAGACCAAAATTTACATTTATTAACCGTGCTATAAATATATTGATCGTTTGTTCCTTTATTGATTTCTCTTAGATTTTGCTGGAATATCATAATATATTTCAATAATTTTCATAAAATAGATCGCGTAACTAGTTTCTGGACGTGTCATTCAACGGCCATATTTACGATAGTATGACGACATCTGCGTTAATGCTATCGATATTACTACACGACACGAGAGTGCTACGTGCTGTCGACTAACGTTGTACTGCGTAATCGCGTAGTAAACTCTGTACTTTTACGTGACGAATACGTCAAAAGTTCGTGATTGGGGTACAGGTTAACAAACCTAGTATTTGCTTCAAAGTTCGTATACCAGGTACTCAAAATACTTTCAAGACCTCTTACAGACGTTAACATTCAACCGTATTTTATTATTGTGTCGCCAATACTCTGTACCTATTTTAAGATTCCAGGTGTTACATTTTGTATCAGTAAACTTTTATTTTATTTATTTATTTATAGGCAATGAAAGTATTTTACTTATAGGGAGCGGCGCCCGCTCCCCCGAAATACTTTTAAAAAATACCGTAGTTACGAGGGTCAAACTGAAAGTTCTTAGAACTGGCCACTTATAAACAATATAATAAAAAAAATATTCTAAAATTTGAAAATAGAACTCTTTGCCAATATTACTGAGTATATATTTCATTCATTTGTCATTTGTTTTACGATTTGGCGGCAAATTGAAAATTGTCTGTGTCATGTCAACATGAATTTAACACGAGAAAATTTTCGTGCAATGATTTTTTATGACTTTCGATGTCATTTAAGTCAACAAGAAAGTTATGATAGACTACGATTGGCCTTTCACGATGAAGCCCCATCTCGTGCGACTGTTTACAACTGGTTTAATGAGTTTAAACGTGGTCGCACTAATCTCACTGATGATGTACGTGAGGGACGGCCTTCTACGGCGACGACTGAAAATAACATCTGTGTTGTGCGGCGTATGATAGAGACTGACAAAAGAGTGACCTATCAGCAGATTCGGACAAGCTTAGGCATCGGTATGAGTCAAGTGCACAAAATCCTCCACGAACATTTAGCGGTCAGGAAGCTTTGCGCCCGGTGGATACCTCATAATTTGACTAAGGCTCAAAAACTCCATCGTGTGGATTGGTGCCGTAAAATGATTGAAAGATTTAACGGAGGTGACTCAAATGCTGTGTTCGACATACTAACAGGTGACGAAAGCTGGATTTACTGTTATGATCCTGAAACCAAAAGACAATCTGCTCAGTGGGTGTTTCCTTTCGAGGAGTTGCCAAATAAAGTGAAGAGAGATCGAAGTGCGGGAAAAAAAATGGTGGCCTCGTTCTTTGGAAGGATAGGTCATTTCGCAACAATTGTGTTAGAGGATCAAAAAACAGTTTCTGCAGAATGGTACACTACCAATTGTTTGCCACTTGTCTTGGAAAAAGTTCGAGAGAAACGACCTCGCAGTAGGATCCTCCTTCACCACGACAACGCCTCGTCGCACACCGCCAAGCGAACGATCGACTATTTGGCGACATCAAACGTAGAATTACTGGGTCACCCGCCGTATAGCCCCGACCTCGCGCCTTGTGATTTTTATTTATTTCCAAAAATTAAAGAAAAACTTAAAGGAAAGCGGTTTATGAATGCTGAAGAAGCGGTGGCTGCGTATCGCGATGCCATTGAAGAGACCCCTAAGGACGAGTGGGCAAAGTGCTTTTCCCAGTGGTTCCATCGCATGCAGCGGTGTATTGACGTCAATGGACAATATTTTGAAAAGATATAATAAAACTAATAACTGGCTAATGTAATCAGTTTTTGATTTTCTAAGAACTTTCAGTTTGACCCTCGTAATAAACTAAACCTTACAATCTTTAAAAATAGGTCTAAAATTACGAGAAGAAAAGTATTTTCTTGTTAGCGCGATCTTGCGATCGATCTAAATAGGAATGCATTTTCTATGAAATACTTTCAACGTATTTTAGTAGGCACTAGGCAGCGGGGCACCCGATAGAAATTCGAAAACTCAAACAAGAAGTATTTCCTTAAAAGTGTTTTGTTTTATTATTTGTCCACTGTAAGCAACAAATTGATAAGTATTTATCTTCCAGACAAATTTATTACACGAGAAATGAACGATGCACGTAAAAGTATTTCACTACGCAAACGAGACTACGCGACAGTGTTTCTTATTGCAATGTTGTCTACGTTCAGTTTTCAATGTTTTAAAAAAATACTTGCACTAATTTTATACTTTTGAGTCCTGGTGCTGATGTGTGGACTTACTTTTAAGCCCTAGTACTTGAATTAGCAAGTACGACCCATGCGTATTTGTAACCTGCCTCTGTGGCGCAGCAGTAGGAGGGTCGCACTTTAAAGCGACGGCTGCGCCAGAGGTCCCGGGTTCGATCCCCGGGTCGGGCCAAAAATATATTCCTGAGTTTTTCTGTTCAGAAATTCTTAGGGTAGCCCGGAGTTTGGAAGTTGGCGGTGTTTCACCCCCGTGCCTCGGAAAAGCACGTAAAGTTGGTCCTGCGACTGAACTCTCTCCGGTCGTGTCAGATTGCTGTCCCATCGGGCTATGAGAGTGAAAGGAATAGAGAGTGCACCTGTGTTTGCGCACACACTTGTGCACTATAATATGTCCCGCGCAGTCGGTTAGTCGTTGTGACTGGCCACCGTAGTCGAAATCGGCTAGGGGGACTATTATTTGTAACCGTTATTGTATTATCACGTCCAGGTCCAAACGTGGATCCCGGTGACGTTCGTGCTGGTCTCGACGGTGTTGCTAGTGGTGCCGATACTGAGCGAGCCGGTGGCCGTGGTCGCGGGCGCGCTGATCACGCTGGCCGGCGTGCCGGTGTACTGGGCGCTCGTGCGCTCGCGCCCCAAGCGTTTGAGCGCTCTGTCCAGTGAGTACCGCTAAATCGTAGAGAGAGCTAAGCCATAGACCTAATAGATAAACACATACATAACATGTCATGAAAGCTTAGTACTCTGTCCGAGCGCTCTGTCCAGTGATAGCACTAAAAAATAACATGAGAGTCTGGCAAGCGAAAACTGTTCCTAGCAATGGCGGAAAAAAAACATAACAGCACCATCCACTGGAATAATAATAATTATTAAGATGAGTTATGCTTATTCGAAAAAAATGCATTTATAAAATACAACCTCTTCACATCATTCTTAAAAAAAAATAAAACGAATGGAGATACTCGCACTCTCGGGCGTATGTACGAAATACTACTCCGTGGCTAGTAAACTACGAAGACACAACCCGGCGTTGATAGTTTTGACTCACTCGCTTAGTATCGTAATAATGAATTGATTTTGTGGGTTATGTCCATAAAAAAATATTGTGTGATATATATATAATTTTTGGCATCAGTATCGTTTGTACAACTACCACTGAGTAGCTAATCGCTGACCAAAAGAACACCCATTATAGAGAGTGAGTTTGTCGTGAGTACCCACTGCACTTAGTTTCCGAGAATGAACTTCAAAAGTGAAAATAATACAGTATGTAAAAAAAACTTAATCAAGTATTAAGTTTGAAAAAACACGCGGTTCAGCTTTCGGTTGACAGATTTTATTTTCTCCCAAATCATGTGACTCTGATTAGAACCTAACTATATATTGTAATGATATAATTTTATTGGACAGTTTGGGGCCTTTTTTGGGACGTTTGTTTTTAAGAAAATGCTAGAAGTGCTCGTAAGGCACGGTGGCAGCGCTTTGGTAGTGATACCGAAGTTAAGCAACTTACGGTGCGGTCGTGTTTGGATGGCTGACAATTCCGACCATATATGCGACGTATATCACGAGCATCCGACGAGCTCCGTGCTTCGGAAGGCACGTTAATCATAAGTAGCCGCTACTATCGGTTCATATTAGTCGATAAGCCTAGTCATAGGCCCTATATCTATAGGGACTCTGACAGGACTCGCGCACGAACTGCTTCCGTACCACTTAGGCAAACAATGGCGTTTTAGTACAGTAGCTCCCCCTAAATATGTATTTTATTTTGTTATTAGTATTTTTTTTATAGCGGCAACGTTACAATACATGATTTGTGAATTTTTTAACCACTTAGCTATCGCGGTTCTTGAGATACAGCCTGGTGACAGACAGACGGACGGACAGTTAAGCAAGTCTTAGTAATAGGGTTTCAATTTTACCCTTTAGGTATGAAGCTCTAAAAAGTATACCTCCATAATTGAATATAATAATAATAATAATAATAATAATAATAATAATAGCCTTTATTTAACAATCTTTCTTACAATTGTACTACAATTAATTCTTTGACATCGGTACATGAAGATTGTCTTGCTGTCCAGCATAGGCCTCCCCTAGAGCTCGCCATCGGATGCGATTCTGCGCTTGTCTTGTCCAAGTATGTCCCGCTATTGTTTTGAAATCGTCTTCCCATCTACGACGCTGTCTCCCTTTCCTTCGTTTGTATTGTCTCGGGCACCACTCTGTTACGTCCTTACACCATTTATCCTTATTACTCCTAATCATATGGCCTGCCCACCTCCATTTTAGTTTTTTAACACAGTAAGTAACATCGGTGATTTTAGTTTTCTTTCTTATAGTATTAAGTTTTATTTTATCCTTTAATTTAATGTTAAGAATGCTCCGTTCCATACTGTGCTGACAAGTTTCTAACCTATGTATGTTATGGTTAGTTAAGCTCCATGTTTGGCACCCATATGTCATAACCGGCAGAATGCACGTATTAAATATTTTGCTCTTTGCTTTCAGTGGCACGAGTGGGTTTTTCATGATCTCCTTGAGGGACCAGTATCTTTTCCATGCCAAAGTGATTCTGTTATTAATTTCTTTTGTTGCCAAATCTATTGGAAATATGATCTGTCCAAGGTACGTGTATTCCTTCACGTATTCTATGGTTTTTCCATTGACCATTATAGGGGTGTTTTCAGAGTTTGACATTATTTTGGTTTTCGCTGTATTCATTGACAGTCCTACATTTTCGCTTTCATACACCAGTTGTTCTAACATCTTTTGTAAACTTTTTGGATCTTCGGAAATTATTATAAGGTCGTCTGCAAATCTAAGGTGGTTTAATCGTACTCCGTTGATATTTAATCCGTAGTTATCCCATTCGAGACGTCTAAACACGTGTTCGAGAACAGCTGAGAACAGCGAGGCTGCCACTAAAACATTGTTTTTTAAATTGGTCGGTTAATATCTTAGTACGGTTCTAAAGCCTGGTATTAAGCTTTCATGACATGTTATGTATGTGTTTATCTATAAGGTCTGTGGCTTAGCTCTCTACGATTTATACTTACTCAAAAACACCCAATCTAACATTGCATGTCTTCCACTTCAGTAGTTCAATATTACCCAAATATTAGCAATGCAGATCCACTGATGGCACATATTTATATATCCCAAAATAAACCCTACCCTACCACTGCTGTGCTGAAAAGAAGCAGCGGAAGACAGTTAGACCCAACACTACTGTTATAGTATCTTTTCAAATTCAAACTTCAAATTACCAGTGTTACCAGTTAAACATACCGAAATTTTACTTTTTTGTGTTCTTTAAATCGCTAATTTTTTTCTTTCCAGCCCAATTCACACACATATGCCAAAAGCTGTTTATGTCTGCAGTCGAGGAAAAGGATGATTGAACCAATAAAATTTTGCTTAAGATCTGAAAACAACGCACAACGGAACCTCATTGGAATCTCAAGGGCGTAACTTGTTCATTATATTGTTAATTTGTATTATTCCGTAGATCCGCAATCGTGTCATCAGTGTGCGGTTTTAAGATCTTGATTCACGATGATCTACTATATTTGTCATGAGTCTTATTGCAAAGCAATAGGGTTCAAATATTTCTATAATGATCTGATTCTTATTCTACCCTGGATTTGGCGTTGTAGTTTATGGCTGGGGAGAAGACCTATTTGTCAATTAAAACATTGTAAAGGCTATCAGAGGCTAATAGTAGTAAAAGAGTTAAGCCAAGTCAACTCTTGGCTATTCTCTTACATGTCTTTGGATATTGAAGAGTACCAAATAGGTTGCAGACAATTGTACAAATATTTATACCTGAATAGCTGTCTGTTATACCATTATTTTACCCACGACGAATGGTACGTAAATGAGACGGCATAAACTTACCGGTATGACGGTAAAAACTTAAGACTAGGCTGCGTCAAACTCTTGCTAGAGCTCGTCTTAACTTAAATGACGCGCCCCGCTAGTGCATTAACGCACACAAGCAAATTTAAGATATGGACGCAATACATACACAAATGCCGTTCTAATTGGTCCTTCAGTTATCAGCTTAGACAAACTTTAGTCGACTTTAGTCTTGCAAGTGTTTGATTCTACTTAGTCTAATTTAATTGTTACACTCTTTTTTAAATGTTCTTTTTTTACCTTTTTTTGTTTACGTTTTTTTACACCGTTTTTAAATTTTTATTACTTTTTTCTTTGTTGATTATTTTCTAGATTTTCATGGTACTAAGGTAGATTAGTATTAATTGTTATTTTTTTGCTGAAAAGATATTTTCCATGACAGGCTTTTGTAAACATAGTTATGAAGTATTACTTTTAGATAAGCAATTGTAAACTACCAGCCGTACCTTAGTGCCGTGCCGTGGCTGTGCAAAGAGGACGCGTTGTGTTCTATAAATGGCGGTAATGTCTGAAACCTACAAAAATCATCAATACGAATCCAAAATATACTGTGGTGAACCTTGTGAACCCATCAGGTGTTCGAGTTTTCACATTAAAACGTATATCTATACTAATATTATAAAGCTGAAGAGTTTGTTTGTTTGTTTGTTTGTTTGTTTTAACGCGCTAATCTCAAAAACTACTGGCCCGATTTGAAAAAATATTTTTATGTTAGATAGTCCATTTATCGAGGAAGGCTTTAAGCTATGTAACATAAAGATACGACTCACAAGACCACAGCAGCAATGAAAAATGTTGCGAAAACGGGAGAAAGATATTCCTTTTGAGAGCTTCTAAAGTTACACAAAAATCATATATGACAAGATTGTTCAGCATTAAGAGTTCTATAATAAAGTCCGCGACAGCATAAGTCTATCTTTTATGGTTGACTTACTACAACCTTTTTTATGTTAATAAATTTGTAAGAGGTGTATTATACACACAGGTATTTATGTTTATCAAAATAAATAGATTCATTATCACGAGGATTTCATTTAGAACAAAGTTGCCCTTTATATCATTTGATTCCAATAAATATCTTAGGAGCTATCACAGTTTTAACATAACTCCGCACCAAAATAATGTTCGCATCTTAAGTACAACGTGCGCTTGCGCTAATTTATATTATAAAGCTGAAGAGTTTGTTGGTTTGAACGCGCTTATCTCAGGAACTGCTGAACCGATTTGAAAAAATATTTCTGTGTTAGATAGCTTATTTATTGAGAAAGGCTTTAGGATATAAAACATCACGCTGCGACGGGAGGGGAGGGAGCAAACTCAAAACGCGCGGACGAAGTCGCGGGGGACCGCTAGTAGAAATATAAAACAAAAGACAGGAGATTTATTGTGCAGTTAAATATGTAAGCAAAAAAATCAAAGAACATCACCACGAATACCTACAGAGAAATAAGAGAAGTCATACCAAGCCAGATAGCTATATTATTACTTATTATTCTGTTGAGTCAGATCAGAAAGAATAATAAATCTGTGATTCTGAATTCCGAAGATTATAAAGTGCTAAAAGCACTGAATCGTTGGGAAATTCACTGCATTGTTATTAAAAATGTTGGTGACACTTAATACTAATGAAACCCTCAAGACGGGACTCGAACCTGCTTCTCTGGCTAACCAGGCCAACGCTCTTTCCAATTGTATCGTGCTGTCGATCCGACCGAAATTTCTGGACTCTTATGAATACGTCATGCATGTCGAAAAAAACGCTTTTCCATACTAAAATCATCGAGGTAGGGAAGATTTTAGTATGGAAAAGCGATTTTTATTTTCAAGTTTTTGGTATTGTTTCGTTAATAAAAGTTTTCGTAAATTTGCTTTTAAATACTTACCACTAATATTGCTAAACCTATCTCGGACATTACTTTCAAAAATAATAAGATTAGTAGGACAAGCAGACCTGGCGGCCCAGTCCCACCCTAATATTTTTTTTAAATTCAGGACTAAAACGAATCTAACGAAGTACAAACATGAAAACCGTAGTGTTGGTTACATAATTAATAACTCGACAACGGGTGGAGTGTTTTTACTTTGTTAAAATTGCCAACGCCTGGAATAGCAAAATAACTATTAATTATTACGGGCATGGAGTCCAACCAAAGTTCGCTTGGACCTCTAGTACGGACAACAGCACGTAAAAGTAAACACTGCGGTATCTTATGCAGTTGTAATAAGGGCTAGTTTGCAACAAAAGTGGGTAACCTGATGTGCTGGCCACTGCACATCACGTCAGAATTCACGTGATCCGCGTAGCATTTCAGGGCTCTATTGATGCCAGGTTCTTTAGGAAATGTTCTTAAGGGGCTACCCGGATTTTCACGCGCACACTAGCGCCACTTTAGTAGAAAAAACATAACTCGTTAAATAAAAGACCAATCAAAAATCTGGTAAACAAGATTGTAGTACAGGTTCTATAGTTTATTTAGTACGTTTAAATTGTTTCTAAAGGAGTTATCTGCAGTTACAGTTAGAAAAATTGCCAAAGGTGGCCATATTTAGCAGTTTTTCTAACTCTTAAACTACTTAAGAAACAATTTAAACGTACTAAATAAACTATAGAACCTGTAAGACAAACTTGTTGACCAGATTTTTGATTGGTCTTTTATTTAACGAGTTATGTTTTTTCTACTAAAGTGGCGCTAGTGTGCGCATTGAAAATCCGGGTAGCGCCTTAAACGGAACTTAAATCTACTCTAATACTGTGAAGGGGAAAAGTTTGTAATAAATAATATCTGAGATAACTAAACAGACTGTCTAAATAATTAAATAATCTGAAGCTGAAGAAGCCATGTTATGAATAGTTGCCATGACATAAGACTTTACCTTTGTCCTTTAACATTTGTTTTTGTATTATTTAGTCATAATTTGTGTTGGTTGTGTGTTGAATGTAGTTTTTTGTTGCGTTTTATTTAATAACATAGTACCTGTATAGTTTCGATTTTTACAACGTCCGAGTTTATTGTTTACACATTATATTTACTTGTAAAAAACCTAATGTAAATACATTAACTTTTTATGTACTTACAAATTAGCAAACAGTTTTTGTGATTAATCTTGTATTGTATAAAATAATAACAAAAGGCTAATTTCCTAAAGTATTAGATTACAGTGTATTATAAAATACACAAGATGACCGTTTTGTCTCAAATATCTGGTGATGTTGTTATTAATTTTATTTTTACTTATAATTGTCTTACGAAGGATGCCGTTAAAGTATTTCGAGGCTTATCCATGTATTATTGGTCGAGGTCATTGTAAATTAATGTCTAATCGACCATATTTTGTGAAATCCCTATAATGAATCTTCATTCCGTAAGGAAATTTAAATGGTGTTTTGTATTTTCTAGATTTATTTTTCCAAAAGGTTACAGTAAAAGTATTTTAGCACCTAGGTTCTAACATTGCGGGGCCTTATATTTATAGGTCGTAAATAAATACAGGACTGACTGTACCTACTTTTCAAATCCTAAAACAAATGTTTTATGACAACAAATAAAATGCAATAATTGTAGCTGAAGTTTGTTATACTACTAATCATAAATTTTGGCTCAAGCCGTCTTAATTTTTTCGAATTCTGAGAAAGGGACCTCTTCCGTGATTATTCCAAAAAAAACAGTATGTGCGTTTTATTATTGTGAATAATAATATGTGTGTTGTATTTTATAATTTATTGCAAAGAACTTGGGGTGCGGTCCACTTGTAGCTCGCGACGACGGCTACTCCCAGTCCCAGTAAGGCCCACTTTACCGGTCCTATAACTTGTTGGGTATTATTGCCCAAATATCTCGCTTACAAATACCGTTGTTACTATGCTTTTTACTTAAGTGCTTTATCTGGTACAAACTGCATATAAGTTATCTGGGAATTTTTATGTCAGAAGAAATTAATTCCATACAAGTAACGAAACGCGTTGAGAAGGATTTTATTGTTAACCTCAGTGTCATAAAACTTTTATTTCTACAAAACCTTTAAAAAGAAGGTAATAAATGTTAACAAAATTGATTTCTTCAAAATGATTTAAATTCTTTGTGAATAGTCGATATAATATTGTATATAAAACTATGATTACACTTATTAAATCAAGATTTATAATGATATCTAATAATATGAAATGTTGTACAGTCGTGGATCTAACAAAATAGAAAGATCTATCAGTGCTAATATTTGTTAATAATTTATTATTCTAATGCTTTTGGATTGTGAGAATATACCATTTTTTCTTTAAACGATTATTTTAATTTGTATGTACATATTTACCAAAATGTGTAAGTATCTGCGAAATCCTGACTTCGCTTTGCGGGGCGCTCTTACCTCCCCCCGCGCCCGCGCTGACCGTACCCCTCACGCTTCCCGCTCGCCAATGATGGGAAATAGAATAGATGTTGAAAACGAAGATGAAGATGTTGTGTTGGGCGGAGTTATTTAGTCATTGTGCTAGAATCAAGTTGTGTTTGTAACATTTCTATCATTTAAAGATTTACTTTATTCTTTATTTGTTGTGTCCCAAAACAGTCATAGAAAATTGCGTGAAAGAATATGGAGAAGGCATTAAACATATAAATTAAACATAAAAATAAGGTAAAGAACGTAGAATGCCAATTATCAAAGCAATTAAGTTATCGAACCATGGTTGATAAATCATAGCTTTAAAAAACAGGCAATTATTTTAGTTTCTCGTTAGTTCGTCATTGTTAACTAAAAATTGGCAATTAGTATCGGACTCGTTGTACCTCGGATTGGTGAGACAATTAGCTGCAGACCGCTGCAGCAGACCCAGCCATGTGGGCCTCAAGCGCTATAATTTTAGCGATATGCATTGCTGGGGTAAGTTATTGTTATTTTCTATTATGAAGTTTAGAGTTGAAGTGAATTTTAAATTTAACTTCAGTTACACCAACACCAAATTTCATTATTCGGTTCTTATAACATCTTATTTGTTATCAACCCTCCCTCTTCCGTAATCCGTTTCATGCGGCATCTATACTAAACAAAAAAACTTCAGTTTAATAATATATAGTTGCCGCATGGGACGGTTAGTAAAAGCTTATTTATCGAGGAAGTCTTGGACTATCAAAAACAATCATATCATATCATATTAATAGTTAGGGAGGCGAGGTAGCTAAATGGCGTAATTCAACGGCGCCGTCGAGACCTATCAAAATCGAAAGATAAAATAATTTCTAAAAGAAAAGCTCGTATGGTAAAAACCATTTTAGCGATGGGTTTGGCGTGTACGGTTTTTCAAAAATGTAAAAAAAAACAGTAACTTGGGCATTCTCGAGCGCGTCAGATATTCATACTACGTAAGCCCCAAGTGCCTCTGATAACAACGGTATACTAATCTGCCAGTTTGCGTGGTGGGGGTAGGCATATAAAGTAGTCAAAAATGCAAAAAAAATAATAATACTCGAGCGCGTCAGATTTTCGGAAGGGGTGTTAAGTAGGCCCCAAGGAAGCTCCCTTTAAAAAAACTGACGATTTTGGCGTGACCATAAGTTACGATGAATTTTTGAAAATGCAAAAAAAAATAGTTTTTTTGAAATACTCGAGCGCGTCAGATTTTCATAGGGGAGGTTCATCTCGGTATCCTGAAAGCATATTTTCTTAATCTGACAAAAATGTTGGTGGGTTCTCTTAATCTGACCGGAAAGGTTTTTTGGTTACTTTTTTTTTCCTTTCTTCTTTCTTTTTAATAATTCTTCACTTCGTTTTGCTGACGGTACGTCCAAAAAACAATTTGAGGATCAACAGGCTGTTGAATAATATACATACATGAAACTGTACATGTTAATAATACTTTTGTATACAGATACGCGTAACCTTTTCCAAGTCCACGAAAATTGTCAAGAAGCTTTAGGAAAAAAAATTTTTTGAGATAAAAGTAACATAATTTAATCATCGTTATTTCATATCATTTTTTTTAACACCCTCAGTTTTCAAGATATACTCAAAAAACCGGGAGTTTGAGTTTTTATGAAGCTTCAAGTCAAAAAGTTTTAACTTTGGACAAAAATGTAAAGAGACCTTTTTCGTGTAAAATAAAATTACCTTTTTTGTTTATTTAAACTTTTTTTTTGTAAAATGTATTGTTCGCGACTTATATCCCGCAACGCGTTTTTCGGAAGACGAAATGGCTCCTCCACACTCCTGGTCATGCGGAAACCGGCAGATTTTGTATTTTTAGTACGTTTTAGATTATATTCTTCAAAATAAAAATAAAAAAAATCGCGCTCGAGAATGCCGGATTAACGTTTTTTTTTTACAAGTTCGCGACCCTATAACTCAGCGGCGTCAAGGACTTATCGTCAGATTAGTTAAATTTAGTCTTAAAACACTAAAATTAACCCCTAATATCTTAATCTGACGCGCTCGAGTATTACAGACTATCGTTTTTTTTTACTAATCTGATCGTCTATCCTAAGCGCGCGTCACTACATTATAGAGCTAAATACTTTACAAGGTTGTTCTATTAGGTCCAAGGTGTCTCTCATATCTTAAACTGCCACGCTCGAGTATTACCGAAAATTCCCCTATTCGCCTCCCTAACTATAAAACATCACGCTGCGACGGAAGAGGAGGGACCAAACTCAAAACGTCAAAGTTGCGGGCAACCGCTATCATAAAGAGAATCCTCATCAATCTATTCCTTGCGAAATTAAATGAGATTGAGAGAATCTCCCAAAATAGAGAACTTAAATAAGCGTCTACTTAGGCTTCAGTTGTTTTCTTAGCAGAACTAGCGGACGGACGGACTATCGGTCTGATTCGATTGTTGACGACCTAGTTTTTATTTTATGTTGGTCGGATTTCGCTTAACCTCTGCGATCTGTTTACCTAAAAATTCATAATAATATAATGCCTAGAACTAGGTACATTTACTTAAAACGCGCTGAGAATAATGTATGGCTATGTCATCCAGAGCAGTGCGACGCGCTCACACTTCAACAACATGACAGCTCACGAGCTGACGACCCCTGCTGACGAAATCGCGCCCATGTTGCCTGATGAGGGGTACCAGGTGTCCACCGTCATCGCTGGTCTCATGCCGGACTCCTTCGGGGAGATGTTCAACTTCTTAGATGGAGACAGTTTTGGGATAGGTAAACTAATAAGTATTAAATTCATCTGATTTACCGCGAAGCATCAAAATAAGCGAGCTTAGTTTAACGCTTTATCTGACCATCTAATTTCTGATTGTATTGATTATTTATCTCCAGATCTAAAATACCTGGAGTGTGGTTATAGGGTCTAAGTGCTATACTAACTCTTTGGCAGGTGGCATTCCGTCTGATCATAACACTTACTAGATCGTTGGCGCTTCCAACCTGTGAACGCACCTTATCTTCCTTGGTTATAACAGGCTGAATAGGACACTTGATGGTCTTGGGTGATAACAAACTGCCTTTAATCCCATCTGCTACCTTCGAGCTTGCCACCGGTGTGGTGGTTGGCACTAAATTTAGTTTCATCTGCTCCCGCCGTAGTTACAGTAGGTACTGGGGTTGATTCGCATTTCGTATTGGACATGATGAAGAAATTGATATAAAACATCACTGGATATCATGCATCTCGGTGGTAAGCTCTAAGTGGGCATCTAGGAATAAATAAATTGTTTTTTTTTGTAAGTTTAGGCCCTATGCACGAATTCGTCTACGGCTGGCAAGCGATAGTTAACACTATGAGTATGAAGAACAACGTCGAAGTTCGCAAGCGGGCTGGACTGCAACGCTTTGCTCTGGCCGGAATCAATGGCATAACGCTCATATCTCACATCGGCGTGACTGAGATCATGATCAATGGGACCAGGACATATTGCTTTGGAGGCGTCTCAAGGCCTCCAAGTAGACGGAGTGTAATTTGTAAGGTAAACCACTAAGGTGGACTTGCGCATGATGGTGTAACCCCGGATTACGCTATTCCTGGATCAAATCTTCAGTCTGTCTCTGTTAACGGCATACAAACTGACCGAGAATGACTGAGAGAATAATGATTTAATCCAAGATTAGCGTAAACCTATGTTAAATCATCAAGTGCAAGTGTCGATCGTCTGTCTTATTACCCTATAATAATACTTTAGGACTGTTTCACAATCGATAGTAAACACTACCCTAATGAATATTTTTTTCACATAAAGAATGTTATTCGTATGAAGTTATATCTGGAATATTAAAATTAAGTTTCAACAGGGTTTTGCCTACTACACCGTAGTATACCATAAATAACCGTGCTAGGAACGTAGGCTAGTCAAATTAGTATCGTTAAACCTTGTTAAGGGAATTTAAAAGAACACGATTTTTGTCTTCGTAACTTTGTTTAGACTAGTTAGTACTTAAATCTGTACTAATCTGTACTTAAACTAGTTGTTAGACTAGTTAGGAGGTCAACATATCAAAAGTACCAGCCCGTATCCCTTAAGCTGGAAGGAGAAAGAGTGTGTGTAGGTTTTTTTAAAGGTTTTTCGCTTCATGATCGGAAACTAGGTATGCGTTTACAAAATAAAAGCTGTTATAAATTGCTACAAGTTTAACTAGGCGAGGCTTAATCATGTAGGATATTAAAATTTCCGTGGTATAGCTAAGCTAAGTACGCTGGGTTTCAAGGCGTTGCCGCTCCGAGGGTTCGATTCCCGGTCGGGTCAAAGTAGAAATAAGATCTTTCTACATTGTCTCCGGTCGGTCTGGGTGTTGTGGTACTACCGTTGTTTCTCTGATATCAACAACACAAGTGCGTTAGCTACTTACTAAGCTTATTTAATTCTAACTATATCAAAAAAATACAGGGCGAATTCAAAACCTTATTTTTTCGTTTCATAACTTGACTAAGTTAAACGTAGTACTATTATATTTTCTGTGGTTAAACTTGCAGCAAATCTTATTAGCTTTGATTTAGTAGAAGGTCATTGGTCGCTTGTAGTGTTGTATTGTTGTAGTAGTACGTAATCCTTCTGGTATAGGATACGGAATACTACGCATACTAAGTAGCTTTCGTAGCTAACTTTTATTATGGAATTTGCAAGACAAAGTACTAAATGTGTCATGCCAAGCCTCGCATTTTTTGTTTTTTTTTAAAAATAAGTTAAAGAAAAACCTTTTTTTACTTCCTGTATAAAGAACTATTTGTATCAAAAGTATGTTTTTATATTATACTAGCGGTCCCCCGCGACTTCGTCCGCGCGTTTTGAGTTTGCTCCCTCCCCTCCCGTCGCAGCGTCATGTTTTATATCATAAAGCCTTTCTCGATAAATAAGCTATACAACACAGAAATATTTTTTCAAATCGGTCCAGCAGTTCCTGTGATAAGCGCATTCAAACAAACAAACTCTTCAGCTTTGTACTATATTAGCGCAAGCGCACGTTGTACTTAAGCTGCGAACATTATTTTGGTGCGGAGTTATGTTAAAACTGTGATAGCTCCTAAGATATTTATTGGAATCAAATGATATAAAGAGCAACTTGGTTCTAAATGAAATGCTCGTGATGAAAAATGTATTTATTTTGATAAGAATAAATACCTGTGTGTATAATACACCTCTCAAAATAATGCATTATTTTTTTACAAATTTATGAACATAAAAAAGGTTGTAGTAAGTAAACCATAAAAGATAGACATATGCTGTCGCGGACTTTATTATAGAACTCTTAATGCTGAACAATCCTGTCATACATGATTTTTGTGTAACTTAAGCGGTTTCCGCAGCGTATGCAGCGGAAGCTCTCAAAAGGAATATCTTTCTCCCGTTTTCGCAACATTTTTCATTTCTGCTGTGGTCTTATGAGTCGTATCTTTATGTTATATAGCCTAAAGCCTTCCTCAATAAATGGACTATCCAACGTAAAAAAAATTTTTCAAATCGGGCCAGTAGTTTTTGAGATTAGCGCATTCAAACAAACAAACAAACAAACAAACAAACAAACTCTTCAGCTTTATAATATTAGTATAGATTATGTTTGAAATGAAACTTACTTAACTAAAAATAAATAAGTCACTATTTAAGTATAATTAATGACCATGACTTATTTCAAATGATTTAAAAAAAAATAGATTTTAAGTTGAACGCACATTTATCCGAGCCGAACGCGCCGAACGAATCGAAGTCAAGCAGGCCTCGCACACTCAGCCGATTCGGACGAATCAACAGAATCGGACGAATCGACCGCGTCGAAGAAAGAATGAGATACCGCTATGAGTGACATCTAAGGTAGGGAGTGAGTAAGAATTGAATACCCAGCGAGTCGTCCGAGTCGACCGCATTAGCCGCGCCAAATCTGATGACGTCATCCGAATTCGTCTAGGATTTCTGGGTTCTTCCAGATTCGGACGATTCGAACGCGGATTAGTGAGCGAGGTTTCATTAGATTTCATATAAAGAATTCTAAAATTCGTTTCGTTCAGCGCGTTCGGCTCGGTTAAATGTGCGTTCCCCTTTAGTTTGACGTTTGCCAAATAACTGACACATAAAAGTAGCCATAAGTAAAAAATAATACAGGTAGCAAAATACATACAGATTCAAAAATGAAAATAAAATGAATTTTATTAGTGAATAAGAATTTGGGTAACAATGTTATCATATTATAGCAGTTACATTTGCTCTTACGGTATTATCGCCAATCTTTACCTTTTCAGGTATATTCACATCGCACTTAAATCTATTATTGGCTCAAATCGTTCAATTAACATTAATTTTAATATAATGTAATGTTGAATAAATTTTATTTTGCAGGGTGCTATGTATCAAGAAGCTAGATTTACATGCAAAGTGCCGTATTTGCGATATCCAACGGTGCTAGGATATAAATATTGTATTGATCGCTATGCTGCTGTTGCAACTTTCGATGGCACTTACAAAAGTTAGTGTTGATTGTAAATAGAGATAGGATATCAATATTAGCAGTAGTTATTTTCTTTTAATTTTGCTTTTCAATAAAATAGATGTTTTCGAAGCTAAGTATAAACCAGTATGCAATCTTGACTTTCAGCCACGTATTGCGCTAGAGGAGAATCAGTTCCTAAATTCCATTATGATTACATTTGCGAGAGGAGGGATATCAAGATCAAACGTATTAATTTAACGGACCCTAATGAGAGATTTAATATAAGAAATCCAGTAATAAGAAGAGCGGAATATTACAGAGCCCCTTACGATATTCTAAAAGCGTGCCCTGACTGGTGAGAGTTAATGTTATTAAAACATTCTTATTTCAATAAACAATCTGCTAGCAACTGCTTACGAAAACTTATCCTTGCTTGCTTTCTTACTTATCCATCGTTTTAAAGGCGGGAAAATACTTAAACCATATATACAGAAACATCAAAAACATTTAAGATGAATAAATTTGAGCCTTTTTATGGTATTTAATTTTAATGGTTGCGAAGTTGACCTGAAATTTCCTATAATGCTTAAACCATATGGCAACGTTATTAAATGAAGTCACTTTTTTTAGTCTCTTATTTCAGGACCTAATAATCTTGATCCATTTTGGTTGGATTAGTTGATCTATTTACGAACGATAAAATATGAAATTAATTTAATAGAATGAGTTTATTAAATTCTTATAAACACGCTACTGGAACAAGAGCTTTTTACATGTAAATCCAAATAAGTTTGTTAAAAACTGAATCACGTGTTCTGAAACTCAAGTATCCATCAAACCTATACAAATAACAGTTCACACTGTCGCTTATTATATTATTAGATACTGTTGCTATTCCTAATTTCACAGCTTTCACCATCCAGACTATCAATCAATATATTTTATGCAGGTATGGTTGCAACTTGCGTATCGCTCCTGAAGATTTACAACTAGAAGTACCGGCTGGACTGATGGAAGCTAATGAAACTGCGTTTGTTGGTGCAGGTGGAAGGTATTGGCTCGCCTTGTACTATACACAGGTATTTATATAGTATAATAAACTTTTCATTGCGTATATGGATACTTGTTTAAAAATTGTTTATATAATAATATTAAAGTAATTTCACAGTTGTCAACTTATGCAGTTTATTTCCAAGCACACGGAGAATATCCCTGGCAATCAAATAGACCAATCGTGTCCGTTGACAAAGGTATTCATAAATGACAGTGGTTTAAATTTTATAAATATATTAAAGTTTGATGTCGCTTTCATACCAACTTAAAAAGGAAGATATTTTAAATGATTTATGTTTTTGTTTTCATAATTCAACGATTCATTTTTCAAATGTTTTGTAGGTGGTATATGGGAACAACTACTAAAAGCTAATATTGGTCCAGACATGAATCTGCATTACAATTTGAATGGAATTTTCAATAGATATCCAGGATCTGCTCCTGTGATGCCCGATTTAATGAGAAATGACGTTCAAGTAAGAATGATGACTCTTGTGTTTCTTTGAATAATTCTGCGGATTTACAACATTAATCTGGTCAATTATAATATATTTATAGGTTCAGCCTGCAAACTTTAGAACAGAGATAAGAGATCCAGGAGGTGAAGACATTCTAGTTCAGAATTTACACAATGCTGGACAAGAGACAGGTTTGTATTAGGCTGTGTGATTCTTCACTTAAATCTGCTAGTGAGCAAAACACCCAAATCAGTATTCATCGAGTTCTGTATACCTTGATATATTGTATGTATGTATACCTGCACATTAGGAAAAAGCGATACCTTTTAACTTTGTCCGTGTTTTTCACAAACAAACAATAAATATATTTTTTTATTAATGGAAGTTATGAAATTTAAATTCCTTTTAAGCACAAAAGTATCGTAGAAAGCTAAGAAAGCAATAAATACATACAACAGTTTTTTTTCGACTTAAAAGTACATGAATATTGAATGTTTAAAAAGGAAAGAACACATGTATAAGTTCTTGCCTGTCTTCAACACTTGACACGTGTAAATATTCAATCATATTTACCAAATATCCAACTTCAAAGTGATTCTATTTTGCCAGCTAGAATTATTGAAGCGGAAATCACCCCAAAATTAATGAAACTTTCACCAAAGTAATTAATGAAACGTCGCCGTTTAAGTACCCAGCAATAAAATACATATTACATGAGTAACTTATTAGCTATGTAGGTACTACAAAACAAAACTTATTTAATTAAACACTGAAACAAATATTTTCATTCAAACTGTTTCGGATGAAATGGACCATTCAACTACTAAAGCATTTTAACAACGATTTATAACAAAAACAAAACGATACATCGTTTAGTTTAAAGACTCCAAAAAGTTGTGTAATATAAAATATTATACAATGTGTTAATTTTACACTTGATCAAACTTTCAGGAAGTCCTCTTCTCACGGTTTTGAACAACTTTTACAATGGGACCAACTTTGAAATCGAGAAAAAAAAAACAGCTGTTCCATACATTTTCTTTGAGATGAAATGAGTTTTTGTATGGAACGGCTGTTTTTTTTCTCGTTTTCGGAGTTGGTCCCATTGCAAAAGTTGAGCACTCTCTAAAAGTTAGATCGAGTGTAAAATTAACACATTATTTACCAAGCAAGATTATAATCTTCAAATTGATACATCTTCTTCTTCTTTGATGAAAAATTGATACATTCTTTAACTGAAATTTTATTTGACAGGTGAAGGAGTATTCAACCTCGGGAAGCCCTTGTAAATACAATATTTACTGGTGATAGTGACAAGAATAATCTGAATAAAATTTTGAAAAAAAATGACTACATTAAAAAGTTAATCATGAAGTCAAATAAATAAATAAAACTAACAGTTTACTATCTTTTCACACATTGATTAATTTCTCTATTGGTACCTTTTTTAAAAATTTAGTTAGTTTTAATTGCTAAATTCTATTGGTTATTCAATTTTCAAACCACCATTGAATACGGTTTGCCCTCAAAAACTGGCTGTACCGTTTGCAATTTAATGAATCACACAAACGAATTGGGTTTAGTAAAAACACTGCAGTCAATAATTCAATATGCAACGTATGGTACAAATAAAATTCAGATGAATAATTGCGGTGTTTTTTACAATAATTGCGGTGTTTTTTTGCAATAATTGTACAATTTGACAAATCGTAAAATTATAACATTTATCACATAATGGTGAATCCACACTACCCGGCGGCATATGTCAATTAACTGTCAGATACTATTGAAAATGCTGCAGCGGTAATCGCGTCAGCCGCTACGGCAAATTAACAAAATGGCCACCAGCCCGGTGACCGCCAGCGTATGCTCCGGGTGGTGTGGATACACCATTAAGTACCGACCTACGTTCATTTATTAAATGGAAACAATAAACGCCGCCTTTTACTAACTCCATTCATTCCGATAATTACTTAAATCAAGATTGTAAAAAATATCTCCAAAATTTAAGAATACAAAATCAAATTTTCGAGTATATTAACACTTTTACGGACAGTACTCCAGACACAATATAAATTTTATTGTTATCACGAAGAAAAATTTTAATTCTAACTTAAGTGATAAAATTCCGCATTTGCCTTTTATTAATGACAATGTTAATAACCAATACAAGTATTTTTTTGAATTAATTAAAAGTGAATTTCACGTCTATAGGCGGTCACTGTCCGTAAAAGAGTTAAAACGAGCTGACCACTGCCACTGGCAGACCCTACATTTTTTTTCATCTTTATCAACTTAGTGTGGCAACACTGAACACAGCTGAACGATTTTGTTATCTGTGGCTGTGTCTGACATCTTTCTTTGTGCAATTTATGTCGGGTCGCTCATGAAATATCCCGTTATTTCCCTTTCGTAATTCATCTAACAAAGGCATTATCTATTTGTGACGGTCGGCCGTGGTTAGTGGAGCAAGAGTTAAAAATCCGCAAGCGCTGAGTTCAGTGACACCGTGCCACGAAATAATTTATTTTGATCATTTCTAAATTATCGATTTTGAACATCGTGTGCAAGATACATGTTTATATGAAGTTTATTTATTAGTGTGAACGAGTGTTTGGCGAACAAGCTACAAGATTTTTGTGTCACGGTCCAACCCAAGGTATGTATGCTCGATTTGTCGCAGTGGTAGAGAGTATTCGCAGCCAGAAGTCGCTTCTTTGTGACGTAAATACACCGATATTTCTGCATCTTGCTGCTCGTCGCTCGCTTTCGGACGATATCTATCAGAAGCTCACTTCACTGTATCTATTTATAACACGTTTAATTATTTTTGTGACAGAAATGATTGATTTTCTCTATAATTTTGATAAAAGGTGTCACCCTGCAGGGAGCAATGAAATCGCGTCGTCGTCTCGCGATGATTTGTGAGTGTTCTCGAGTGGCATCAGATGGAGTATTTACTGAATGGTGATAGGGAAATAAAGTCAATTTTATTGTGCAGGGTCATTAACTTATTTAGTCTGAAATCTTGGTAACAAAGATTGTGTCCCATGAATGTTCACTAGTGGCAGTTAACTAACTGTACTTGGCTACAATGCACTTTTGTTTTCTAGTTAACTGAGCATGCTCTTTGTGCTGCGTTGATCAACAATAGTAATCAGATACAGAGTGAAGTATACATTAGTACCTGTATAGTCCAATTGACTTTACTTACTTTGACTGGATGTGGGTGGTAACCCTTTTCTACATAGTTAATTCCTCTTTCAAGATTCTGCTGTTATTATACAGTTATATGATACTTAACCACTTTTATGATTATTGACAATGATTGAATACTTTTAATTTACTTAAAATATTAAAACTAGAGCATTTGGACTATTTTAGTAAGTAGCTTTTAAATATTATGCATATAATCATAGAAAGATGCCAACATATAAGATGATCATAATCATAAGATGATGATCACTTAAAAAAAGATCCAATTTATAGAAATCAAGTCTTGTAGGGACACTTCAACAGCATTTGCCCAGTTAGTGCGAGTTGTCATCCTTAACTAACAAATACTGCATCATTTACTTATTTTATAATTATACGAAGTGATGGAACTAAAATCATATACTATATTTTAAGTTTTAATAATAGTCCAAATTTCAGTTTACAGCCAGAACTAACATGGATTACAGCCACTAGTCTGCCAAGGGTTATTTTACTCAAGTTAGCTTAACCGTAGAGCTACTTCTAATTTGTGAAATATAAATTTGACAAACTGGCAACACTGTTAACTACCAACACCTTTTTACTGCATTCCAGAAATTTTAAGGTAGTTGCTTACCGACATAGGACTTTGTGCCTATTTTTAGTTTATTTATCCTACACTACAAATGCTCAAAATTCACTTATATACAAGGATGTAGTGATATACAACCATTGATGTAGTGGTTACAGCTCCTGAATACTATGGATGTCCAAATCCCATAAGGGGCAAATATTTATGTGATGAATACCAACATTTTTATCTAAGTTATTTATTATTATTATTTATTAATTAATTAATCAAACAATGTTTTACAATAAATAGCACTTGTCCCACAAAACTATTTACATAGTTTGACTATGGGATAACTGACAAAATGAATATCAAAACTTAAATACTACCTAAACTAAGTTAGCTAAAAAATACTTTTTAAGTTTTCTTTTAAAAACATTTTTATCTCGTTCCCGGCGTATATCCGCGGGCAAACTATTCAATAGGTATGGTAACCGTTTCTTTAATGTTCTATCACCAAAGTAGTTATTTACTGCAGGTACTTCAAATTTGCCCGTAGACACAGACCAGGTACAATGATTATGGTTGACTAATTTTTTGCTATCCTTCTGACTATCATGGTTATTATATTGTTATGGATGTTTATATATGTATTAATGGGAGACACACTGTCATGATCGTTGGCTGATATTTGAATTTCCTTACTTGACAACTAAGTGCGATTGGTAAGCACGAGAAACTCAATATGTATGTAAGTGGAAGAAAAATTCCATACTGCTTAGAACCTTACATTTAAATTAATAAATGACTCGAATTGAGTGGAACTAACTGCCTGCTGTAGGTTTTCTCAGATATATGACTTATGCCTCTTTACGGGCAAGTGTGAATAGGTTGCTACTAGGCACATATGCACCACCCTAGACCTCATCCACATCTGACTTCAGGTGCGATTGAGGTCTAAAACCTGCTTAGCTTCTTGTTTAAGTCAACTGGCCATATATTAACTTTTCAATATAAAATTCACTTCAAAAAAGCAACTGTGTCAGACAAGGAATCAAATGCCATGTCTTACGCTATCAGAACTTTGCCTATGCCACTCGGCCAACGACATATTGGCGAGCCTGTTTCATTATTGCTAGTGCGTTCTTTAACGCGTAGGCTGCGTGCGTGACGTCATCGATGTTGCAAGACTGCTCTCACTTACACTATAAAAACGAAAATTAACTAACACCTTTTCATTAGAAACATTTGCTTATTGTTTTCATTTGTTTAAGTACCAATTAAACCATTAACAACTTACCAAAAATGAATTAAACAAATTATTTTTTATTTTTATTAGTATCTGGACAGACATGCGGCCACAATCTCACCTCAAGAAAACCATCTCATTTTTTTTCTTTCAAAGATCTGTTTCCACCACTTTCTTTATGAAGACAGTTATCAAAGAGAATTCAGAGTATGTTTATTTCAGGAAACTACACAATACATTTTCCATTATAACAAATACAATATGGGAGTTTGACTTAAGTTAGTCAGCTTAACTTTTTCCCACTCATGGCCCAGCGATGACTCAGTTGTGGGTTGCACAAAACATCCAGTTACAACATTTCACTGGAATATGAGTGTGCAAAATGAATTATTCTAATTACCACATGTTTCTTGATAACATTGTAAAAATATTGCATCACATTTGAATGTGTTTGTACTGTTACACTATTGTAATTTTGGTAATGTTGATTACAAAATTAGCAATTAGTTGAATTTTGCTTTTGAAAAGATTACCATACATGAAAATTTTCTATTCTATGCTAAGCACATAGTTCATTTTAATTGTATTTTCGATATTGATCAGGATATATGTATTTGAAGGTCAATACAAGGAAAATTTCAGTTGTTATAGATTGGTTCTAAATATTACTAATGTTTACCGAAATTGTAACGGCTTTGAGATAAAAGCATTGTAATTTCCTTTTTTTATTTTTAGGTATAACTTATTTTTATGTAGATTTTTAATGGGCCTGGCTTTAGGTTGACGTTTCTAAATCATTGTAGTCAGTCTCTTTTCATTTATTTAGGAGAAAGGAGTTTTTTTTTGGTGGTGCTTCACTGGAATTTACCCACTATATATTTAGAATGTGTACATACATATACATAGATAGATATTTATGAATTGGTTAACTTTGAAACCATTATATAATGAAGGTATATATATAAATGGTAGAGACTATAAACCTCTTTTTAGGGTTCTGTAGCCAAATAGCAAAAAACGGAACCCTTATAGTTTCGTCAAGTCTGTCTGTGTCTGTCCGTCCGTATGTCACAGCCATTTTATTGTGTAACTATAACTATCACACTGTTGAAATTTGGAAGGAAGATGTATCATGTTAACCGCTTTACGATTATCATATAAAAAGTAAAAAATAACGACATTTCATACATGAAACTAAAACCAAAAATTTTTTTTTGAGTTAAACCTATGCGTGTGGGGCGGGGTGTCTATGAATAGGTCCTTTCAAATGTCATATAAAGGTTTCTAAAACCATTTTCTTTTAAAGTCTAACGTTTCATAGCTAGACGAAAATTGGTTGGGACGGAATCGAACGAGAAGTTTTTGAGATATAGCACATTTTCAACAACCGCAAACATAACTTTGTTTTTCATACAAACACTATGAAAAACAAAGTGATATTTGCTGTCAACAAAATATTGTGGTATTTTACTGAGTGGAAGTAAGTGGATTCCCTAATTCAGTTAAAGTTGGCACGGAACCCTCAGTGCGCGAGTCCGACTCGCACTTGGCCGGTTTTTCTTAGAAAGTACGTACTTCTATCTTACTGTGCAAACGAAGGATAGAATCCTTCGTTCAGGCTTAGTATTTGTTTATTCCAAGTAACGTGGACATGTGTTTAATTATATGAAACCTAGCTTTTAGCGACATTGCATAAATGTACATGTGATATCTTTAATTTAACTTTTAATTATTGTTTGTGAATATATGTTTGTTGTTTCGCTTGTTGGCAGAGTGAGCCGTGTCTTGGGGGAAAGGCACCCCGGGCACTACGGTGGCCCCAGACACGCCGGCCCCAGCGCCCCAGCCTCCGGGTGAGTACTAGTAACGCCCTTGGATGCACCACACTCCTTGCATGATAGTGGTACTTAGTAACTATAGATTGCTTGGTCACACTCACGTTTGGGAACCTGTACCTGGCATTTACTACTATGGTACACATAGATCTGGAAAACAAAAACCAGCTTTTACAGCAAAGTCTAGCAGCTCTTCAAATTTCCTGCTCTTTAAATTACTTGCATCAAATCATTTCATGTATTACCCCATTTCAGGTATATCCTTTTTTTCTCGCGGAATAAATGCATATTGCATACCGTGGCAGGTTATTTGGGACTCGTTGGTGAGTTGCCAAGTATATTTCTGCTTAGCCCAAAGGTATGACTGGTAGAGAATGCCATATGTCGTTAAGTCCACCTTTTGTACAAATTTTTGGTTGTGCAATAAAGTATAAATAAATAAATAAATAAATACCCACTTAAACCTCCGCGTGGTCCCTCAGACCGCTATGTAGGACGACAAAGGATCGCTGTTCGCAACTGCGTCGATATCATTTATATCCTACTTTATAATATATATAAATTAATCCATATTTCACTTGATCACGGTATCACGCGTGAACGGCTGGGACCCATGTCGCTAATTCTTTTTTTATTGTGTTTATTATTATCAGGAAAAAGTTCTCATGAATGCAATAAAATAAAAAATAGTGAGCGGGTGGACCGATTTCCATAATTATTACTTAGATTCGTCACCGTCCGGAGTAAGAACTAATTATTAAAATTACGGGTTCGGGGCTGTGGGAAGGGGTAGGGGACGAAACAAAGTTCGCTGGGTCCGCTAGTGCAAAATATTTAGTGGCTGGATCACCATCCCTACACCAACAGCCCCCTCATACCGATGATTTTTTTAAGTACCCACTTTGGTTCACATATTTTTTTTTTACCTCTATTACACGTGTGCCAAAGGGTTAATCTGCACATTGAATTGCGGTTTTTCTATAAAACTGGACTCGTACGCCGTTCTCTGTAAGTGCACTTAGTATTTTTCTTTTTTTTATATTAGAGGTGTTTCTAAGGTTTAATGGACATAATAACTTTATTTGGTGTGTGTGCCATTGATTGCAATCAAATAAGACAAACTATCTATTGCTTCGATTATGCACTTATTACATATAAAGATACAGGTAAAATAACAACATAGTTTTATTAATCAGTTAAGTAATCATAATTTTCTATATTGTCTCGGGTCTGGGTGTTGTGGTACAACCGATTATCTGATTTTCATAACACAAGTTTATTATCTACTTACCTAATTTATGTGATTGGTGTCCAATATTTATTTACTTATTTATTTATTTGTTACAATTTTATTCATACCAATAACAGTTTAAAATCCAAACAAACATGAGGTAGGTATGTAATTTCTGAATTCAGATTTAGATCTGAATCCAGAAATACCTATGCGATCTTACAAATTGTCATGCAGTCTTTAAATGAAGGACGCTACCGGTGTAAACCATTAAAAATACGACGTTAATAATACTAAATACTAACATCGTGTAAATTGATAATTTTATAGTGGGAATGAAGATCAGACACAAAATTGACAACTGTTTAAAATTTTGGACCTTTACTTTGGGATTACAATTATTTTTGGTTGTTTGTAGCGCGTTTTATTGAGTTACTTTAAACCCGATAAGTCCGATGCTTGTTTAACTAACCATCTTAACACTTTGCGTGACAGTGAACGGCTATAGCCGTAAGACAATAAATGTTTTTTTTTTGCCTAATACTGGGATACTGCCCCGAAAAGTGATAACCAGCTGAGATGTATTGTGGAAGCCATTGAGCTTCATATTATGTAATTTTAATTGAATGTTTTGTTCTGAATATAACTGTAAAAACAATTATTTTAATGGATGATTATGTGAATTTGCATACCATCTTATTGGTACAACGCATTAGACGTCTAAAATATTAAACCTTTTTAACTGTGTTCCCGCAAATAAAGACTAACTTGCTTACTCAAGTTTTGTCCAAATAGAAATACGTTGAATGCCATTTGCTATATGCATTTACAAGGACCAGGATGGTCCTTGTTATGCTGCAGGTTATGACCAGTTCGCATGAGCAAACTATAAGCATGCAATGAAAAGAAATGAAAATGAAATAAAATGACTTTATTCGACACAAAGTACAATGAAAAAAAAAACAACAATCCAATTGAATATACTTACACTTATGTTGAAAAGTCCCCGCTCAGTATAATTCGTGACAGCGCGAGGCATGTCTGTTCTGTTCTGCGGGAACCCTTTCGACCAAGTACATTAATTGATTAGTATAAAAAAAGACAAAAAAATATAATAATATAACAATCATATTGATGATATAATAATATAACGATCATATCTTCTTCTTCTCTACTATATAAAAATAAGTCGGGTTTTCCTTCCTGACGCTATAACTCCAGAACGCACGAACCGATTTCCAGTCGTTTTGCATTCGTTGGAAAGGTCTCGGGCTCCGTGAGGTTTATAGCACAGAAAATTCAAATATAAAACAAAACAAAACTTCTTTTAATCACTTTTAATCACCAAACGAAATGTTACATAAAACGAAGCCATCTGGTGGCGGGACGGAGTTTGCCGGGTTTGCTATAGTTAGGGAGGCGAATAGGGGAATTTTCGGTAATACTCGAGCGTGGCAGTTTAAGATATGAGAGATACCTTGGACCTAATAGAACAACCTTGTAAAGTATTTAGCTCTATATGTAGTGACGCGCGCCTAGGATAGACGATCAGATTAGTAAAAAAAAATCGATAGTCTGTAATACTCGAGCGCGTCAGATTAAGATATTAGGGGTTGATTTTAGTGTTTTAAGACTAAATTTAACTAATCTGACGATAAGTCCTTGACGCCGCCGAGTTATAGAGTCGCGAACTTGTAAAAAAAAAACGTTAATCCGGCATTCTCGAGCGCGATTTTTTTTATTTTTATTTTGAAGAATATAATCTAAAACGTACTAAAAATACAAAATCTGCCGGTTTCCGCATGACCAGGAGTGTGGAGGAGCCATTTCGTCTTCCGACAAACGCGTTGCGGCATATAAGTCGCGAACGATACATTTTACAAAAAAAAATTAAATAAACAAAAAAGGTAATTTTATTTTACACAAAAAAGGTCTCTCTACATTTTTGTCCAAAGTTAAAACTTTTTGACTTGAAGCTTCATAAAAACTCAAACTCCCGGTTTTTTGAGTATATCTTGAAAACTGAGGGTGTTAAAAAAATGATATGAAATAACGATGATTAAATTATGTTACTTTTATCTCAAAAAATTTTTTTTTTCTAAAGCTTCTCGACAATTTTCGTGGACTTGGAATAGGTTACGCGTATCTGTATACAAAAGTATTATTAACATGTACAGTTTCATGTATGTATATTATTCAATAGCCTGTTGATCCTCAAATTGTTTTTTGGACGTACCGTCAGCAAAACGAAGTGAAGAATTATTAAAAAGAAAGAAGAAAGGAAAAAAAGTAACCAAAAAACCTTTCCGGTCAGATTAAGAGAACCCACCAACATTTTTGTCAGATTAAGAAAATATGCTTTCAGGATACCGAGATGAACCTCCCCTATGAAAATCTGACGCGCTCGAGTATTTCAAAAAAACTATTTTTTTTTGCATTTTCAAAAATTCATCGTAACTTATGGTCACGCCAAAATCGTCAGTTTTTTTTAAAGGGAGCTTCCTTGGGGCCCACTTAACACCCCTTCCGAAAATCTGACGCGCTCGAGTATTTTTATTTTTTTTGCATTCTTGACTACTTTATATGCCTACCCCCACCACGCAAACCGGCAGATTAGTATACCGTTGTTATCAGAGGCACTTGGGGCATACGTAGTATGAATATCTGACGCGCTCGAGAATGCCCAAGTAACTGTTTTTTTTTACATTTTTGAAAAACCGTACACGCCAAACCCACCGCTAAAATGGTTTTTACCATACGAGCTTTTCTTTTCGAAATTATTTTATCTTTCGATTTGATAGGTCTCGACGGCGCCGTTGAATTACGCCATTTAGCTACCTCGCCTCCCTAACTACTAGTCATATATAACAATCATAAACATGGTAGTTACATCTTCGTTTTCTTATCTTTTCTGGCTATTCGTGATGTCACATTCGCCAATGTCACGTGAGTATAGTTATTACACTGTTTATTTGGGAAGGGTCACTGGGCAGTTACATTTGTGGTTAGGCGGTATCTTCTTGTCAGAGCCCTTGGACGTGAACATGGCTTTAAAGATTAAGTTTTTTACCTAGTACACAGTTTTATACCTTGACAGTGCTAGCAATAGGAAAGTGTCCGGCAGTAAAAAAATCTCTGTATTGAAAATTATGATACCTTGCCCACTAGACCGATCCGTCACCGACCTACACCGTGGCGTGCCATGCACGGAACGTGTCGGCACCGGCAAATACGTTCTCGCTCTCGCTCCTTATAACGGTGAGATAGAACGCTGTCAATCTGTTCAGAGGACAAGTTAGAGTAGAGAATGGCGTGTTGCTTTTCGTGCCTGACACGTTCCTGGCCCGGTCATGGTTTGGCGTGATGCGGTGGGAAAAATACCTTTTATCAGAAATTGTGAAGGGCTCTCAAAAGACGATGCCGTTTTATTTATCAGTGTCGGTTATCGTTCGTCTACCATAAATAAGTGAAATAGGCTGACTATTTCCCGAAACGCATTGCCTGTTCGTGCGTAACGATCAACATTTTAAACAGTTTCTTTTCGGAGACCTTACAATGAAACAGGTCTATATTTTGGCCTTTTTTGTCTCGCTCACTACACCCAATGTTTTTACAAGGAGACAAAGGCGATAGTGCCATTTTGTTCATAGATCAATTCTCTAAAATCATTGGTCTGTTTGATAACCTCTTCTTTTATGTGGTCGGTTGTAAATGGTTTTAAATAAACTTCCACAGCCCATTTTGTGTAAATCAATGCAGCGTTCAATTCTAAGTGTACTGTTAGTATTGTATGTAGCTCCTTATATTCTTTATAGTATAACTTACGGTTAGCCGCGGCTGCATCAGCGTGAATACGAAACATACAAAATATCATAAAATTGTCTCTTCTAGTCAGCTTCCTTGCGTAAGTTTGGGTCTACTTTTGATATCCGGGAGTCAAACAATGCACCTTATCATAGTGCAAATATTGTGACATCAGGACGCGTGCTCGGGGTTACTGGTTTTGATAGTGAAGACTGGAAGGCATGCACACATCATAAAAATATGATATACTATGAGATACCGAAAGCCGTATGATCTTTGATAATATAATAATTATCAAATTGCATACCGGTCTTACCGAGTTTTGGTCGCTCGGAACTCTAAACGCAACATATATAAAAAAATACAGTATAATGTGATTTCAATCCGAAAAGTCGCTATTGATTCCACGTTCACATCACTCACTATTTGAGTTAAAATAAATAGGATAAGAAATGAGGGCAATTTACACCAAGTTGACTTGTCTATTTGTCAAAAATACTATTCTATAACAGACTATTAAATGTATAAACATGCTATAATATACCGAACTATGTATACTTATACTATTTATACGAATATAATAAAGCTAAAGAGTTTGTTTGAACGCGCTAATCTCAGGAACTACTAGACCGATTTTGAAATATATTTTTTTTGTCTTGGATAGTTAATTTATCGAGGGAGGCTTTAGGCTTTTAAACAAGCGCTCCCACGGGAGGAGGGAGCACACTCAAAAAGCGCAGTCGCGGTGGACCGCTAGTAGTAAATAAATACATGTATTTTGGGCACCAATCAAATACATTGCTCTAATCCCAATTTAGGAACGCACTTGTGTTATGAAAATCAGAAACAATACAGGTACCACAACACCCACACGCGTGTCATTGTAGATAATTATGATTTCTACATTGACCCAACCGGAAATCGAACCCGGGAACTCGGAGCAGTGATGCCATAAAAGTCAGCGTGCTTAGCCTCTTCACCACGGAGGTCGTTTACAACCGTGGAAGACCACATCTGAAGTTGAATATTGCGGTTTAAACGTGTAATAAATTGATTATTTAAATGAAGCTATAATGCCTTTTTTTCGTATTTTTAAATAAAAATGCATTGTTATTGTTATCCAAAATCATTAATAAAGCTATTTTAAGTTTAAGCATCTTGTACAAAACTCTTAACATAATTTTTTTCACCGCTGTTGGTTAAAGTAAAGTAAGTAATAAGGAAATCACTTTACGAAAATTATATCATATCTTTTTCTTGAAAACGTTCTTGTTTTTTGATAGAAAAAAGACTTATTAATGAGTAGAGTAACTATTCACAAATAATTAATAATTTGATGTAAAATAATTCAAAAAATATGTTTTTAGTTAAGATTTGCTTAAAATTTCTTCAAGGTAGAGTCATTTTCGATATTTCAGAAAAAAATGCATAACTTTAAAGCCGGTAAATTTTGCTGAACATATATTGCGGTATTTTGGTAGGTATTGACGCCAGACACCCCTGCAGTATATCGTACTATTTCCTGCACACCCGGTATACACACGGCGCTGAGTCACCATATCTTTAGCTTGAACTTGGCTTGACACTCTGACGCGTTTCTAGATGGGGACTTTATTTCTGCTTAACCATATCTGATACTGACGAACTACCAAGTAATGTAAAATTCGAACTATTCAAAGAAATTGGAAGAGAGTGGTTAGGGACTCCGATAAAGTTATCGATGGCATTTCGCGGTGTAGTTCGTTTTTAGAGTTCCCCTTAGTAGTAGGTAGTTCCTATAGAGAACCCTTATAGTTTCGTCAAGTCTGTCTGTCAGTCTGTCTGTCTGTCCGTCCGTCCGTCCGTATGTCACAGCCAATTTATTCTGTTACTATAACCAGCAAACTGTTGAAATTTAGTAGGAAGATGTTTCCTGTTAAGTGCTTTACGTTTCTCATACAAAAATAATAAATAATTATATTTAACCCCTTAAATCCATATCTCCCATATATGAAACTAAAACCGTTTTTTTTTAGTCAAACCTATGCGTCTATGGATACTTCTTTAAAAATGACATAGAGGTTTTTAAAACTATTTTCTTTTAAAGTCGTTTCATAGCTAGACGCTTCCAAAGTGGTAAAATGGGCGTCTCCCCCATCTTACTTCTAAACTAAGCGAGTGTTAATTTTGAAAAAAAATATATAATGTAGATCTTAACAAATACCAACAAAAAATAGTTACGGAACCCTTAGTGCGCGAGTCTGACTCGCACTTGGCCGGTTTTTATTTTTATTTGTAGTGTAGTGTATGTAGTAAATTGTAAATGTAGCCATTTTTGTGTTATTTTCACACAGTCCTTGCAGTCGTGTATTGATGTAGCACTTTATTGATTCTGTTTAATTTCAAACTATTAAAATAAAAAGTTAACAGTTTTGTTGTAATATATCAAGTACAGTTAACATTAAGAAATACTGACAATGACTGAAATTTTAAACGTCAAAATAAAAGGTATACTCGTAGAAACATTGTGGTGTTGTGATGATAACTAATGTTGCCAGGTACGATTTGTTTTAAATCGGCTCATGTGATCGAAATAAAAAGTCGGGATTAAGGGTTGCAGATCGGGAAACTAACCAAAAACAAGGTAATTTTAAATCAGGGTTTAAACCGTTTCGCCTCTCAGACCAAATTATCTTACCTAGCTTGAGAATTTTGCCATTTGCAAAAAAAGTGCCATTTTAAATTTGAAATAGTTTGGACATAGTGATGTGATGAGTAAAAATTACGTAGCATAATATATATTTTTTATAAAAAGACTATCATTTTATTTTTTGATTTATCAGGACATTTAGCGTCCCAGTCAGATACGGATCGAACGCGTCCCCAGACTTCTGAAAATCGAGAGGTCCCGCGCAAATCGGGACACCTAGCGACACTAATGATAACACAAAAAGACGCATTGTTTTACATAGGGGTCGTAACTTACTGACGTAACTCTGGGTTGAAGTCTAACTTTTTGTAATACGGTACATATTTATTTGCCCCACACGATCCTCAACTTGACCTGCAATATTATGCACATTCTATTACCGTCGTCACCTCTCATTACTATAGACGCGGCAAGTAGCGCTCACGGTCGTATTGATTCATAACGTTTACTAAATCATTTCGTACCCACCGTCCACAGCCGTCGGATACAACGCCTTTATTCTAATTGCCCTAAATAATACCCCAGCGATAATACACCACTGCTGCGGGCTAATTGGAATATTGTTATCGACGCGCAAGACTCGATTTATCGCAAGAGACATGTGTCGTGTACTCGACTTTAATATGTTATGACAGTGGCGAATGCAGCGGTTCGTTCGTAACTACTGACTACGATGTTCCTTTTATTTTATAAATCGCCCAGTCTGTTGGTTCTCAAACTGTAATGCAGTGCAACTCTGATTTAATATGACAAGATTTAAATGGTTTCTAACTGAACCGTACAGTTTTTAATAAATAAAGGAGATTACTCTTTTTTGATTCAGACTTGTATCAAAAAATCTAATCGTTTGTCAAATAAATAATTATTCTAATCTAATCTCGTAAAATTTGGTCTACTACACTGACTGAAAATATCATAAAACTGAGAACAATGTATTTTGTCTTTTAGTAGTTAATGATGATATAAATACCCTAAACAAGGTATTTAAGAAAAACGATTAAAAGCTGTGGAAATTAACATTCGACGACCTCCGTGGTCGAGTGGCTAGCACGTTGGTTTCAAGCGTCGCCATCTCGTGAGTTTCCGGGTTCGATTCCCGGTCGGGTCAATGTAGAAAACGATCTTTTCTATAATGTCTCGGGTCTGGGTGTTGTGGTACCACCGTTGTTTCCTATTCCCATAACACAAGTGCTTTAGCTATTTAGCTTGGGATCGAAGCAATGTGTGTGTATTTCAAAATATATAATAAATATATATAATATTTATGGATGTAAAAACAAGGACTAATTAATTCGTATTCTTTTTGGAGACACATTTCTTGTCTGGGATTTAATACATCCCTGTATACTTTCTCTCATTAAAGCACTATATTTTCATAGGATTTCGGCAACAGCACAAAGTTTGAGAAGCACACGAACAGGGAATAGCAATCGCACCACAGGATGTTTACTACTTGCGTACTGTTAATGAGAAATGTGATTGTCCTTACGTGCGAGGAAGCGGGCCCGACGCCTATCCGTGAACTTCTGCCGCGATAATGTATGTAGGTCTCCCAGTACCTAGATCTAATCTAAGTCTAGTTGATACTAGTTTGTGCACCTAGCCATGTGTTTTTTAGGGTTCCGTAGCCGAAAGGCAAAGAACGGAACCCTTATAGTTTCGTTAAGACTGTCTGTCTGACCGTCCGTATATTATAGCTACTTTATTCAGTAACTATAAGCATCACACTAATGAAATTAGTTAGGAAGAAGTTAAAAAAAAATATTGCACGCCGGGAGTGCCGGCAGAAGTGAAAACTTGAATATCAACGTTGTGCATTTTTGATTATTTGGAATAGTTAGGGAATAATTTTGAATGAATTGCTCTTATTATCAATATAAAAGTACTATTATTTTTGTGATAGAATACAATAATAATAATAATAATAATAATAATATAATATTTTTATAGAATACAATATTTATTTATTGCGCTATCGTACAC
The DNA here is from genome assembly GCA_963924145.1 of Pyrausta purpuralis. Lineage (NCBI taxonomy): Eukaryota > Metazoa > Arthropoda > Insecta > Lepidoptera > Crambidae > Pyrausta > Pyrausta purpuralis. The sequence continues at coordinate 28,117,969 of OZ001647.1, forward strand.
AAACATTACAATTTATATTATATTAAATTACATTAAAAAGTTTATCTCTCAGAAAAGTCAACTTACATTTATAATTTCGCCAACCGTGTTACGGTTTTTCGATCAGCCCACGTGTCCTGACGCGAGTTTCACATTTTTACCCCATCCCACAAAAGTGCTGAACGCCGTTATAGAAGTTTTCACTTCAAAAACGGTTATCAAGTGCTACAAACCACGTCAAAGCCACGTGTCAAAATTTTCGTTCGTTTTTTAAGCAATGCCGAATGGCATAAATATTAATCCTTATAGTTTCGTCAAGTCTGTATGTCTGTTCGTCCGTATCTCACAGCCACTTTATTCTCAAACTATTAGTATTACACAGTTGAAAGTAGTAGGTAGATGTATCCTGTTATCCGCCTTACGATTCTCATACAAAATTATGATCTATAAGGGGCTCCTATACATGAAACTAAAACCTAAAAAAAATGCTTTGTCATACCTACGCGTGTAGGATGTTTGAACTATAAACGAGTGTAAATTTAAAAAAAATATATATGATGTAGATCTTGACAAAGACTTTCAATGAAAATTGGTTTGAACAAGATCGAACCATAACTATGTCATTCATACAAATACTATGAAAAACAAAGTTATATTTGCTGTCAACAAAATTGTGGTATTTCGGCTTAGTGGAAGTAAGTGCATCCCAAATTCAGTTAAATTGGCACGTAACCCTCAGTGAGCGATTCCGACTCGCACTTAGCCGGATTTTTTTTGATAACTCGACTTAAAGTTTTTCGTAATCTCGGAGCTAACGGTGTACTTCCGCGATTACCACTAATTCATGGTTACCGCAAGGAATACCTGTCCTGCCTCCATATTACTGCAGATGATAAATGTCCATGTGACAACACACAAACTCGAAACTGGCTGAATCTCCTGCAATCCTGCTCCCGGTGCAAAACGATTTACCCTCATCATCATATGCAATGAACTGAAAATAAATCCCTTTAACTTATACGAAATCTGCACTTAAGACCCCACCTTCAATTCTTTTCACAATTTCCTTACGTACATGGTAAACAATCTTTAAGAATTACATAGTATTTAAACCACTTCCCCACAAAAATAACTATAAACTATCTAAAACTTACACCCGTATATTAAGACGTTTCCTTGAAACTGCCTCGACTCAGACATAACTGAGGAACCCTCAAGGAAAGTTTCGAGGATACCTCAAACAAAAAACCTTCAAGTGCGGGTCGGACTCGCACACTTAGGGTTCCGTGCCAACTTTAAGTGAATTAGAGATTACACTTATTACATACAATTTTCATTGAAACTCTTCGTCAATATCTACATCATGTATATTTTTCAAAATTTACATTTGCTTAGTTTAAATACCCTACACGCATAGGTATGACAAAACTTTTTTTTTAGGTTTTAGTTTCATTCATTATTTTTTATTTTTTGTATGAGAATCGTAAAGCGGATAACAGGATTCATCTACCTACTACTCTCAACTGTGTAATACTAATAGTTTGAGAATAAATTGGCTGTGACATACGGATGAACAGACAGACAGACGTAACGAAACTATAAGGGTTCCGTTTTTTGCCATTCTACTACGGAACCCTAAACACGAACGAAAATTTTGACACGTGGCTTTGACGTGGTTTGTATAGCACTTGACAACCGATGAGTAGCTATTCTTTAAGGTAGCTCGCGAGGTAACTCGTGGTTGACGATCGTTTCCTCAAATTTACTTTGCCTCGACATAAGCAAAAGTTTGAGTTTTTTTGCTTTAGAAGAATACCGATGACTGAGTTTAGGTTGAGGTGAGTATGAGTCGAGAGGACGTCTTAAAATATAGGTGTACTCGTAAGACACCCAGCCGTGTCGTTCTTTGTCACTTATTAAATAAAGCGCGTACACACTGCGGATACGGATACGTATGCGGATCGTGAATATTGTGGTACTCAATCGGAAGTCTGTCTATCTTCTTCTTCTTAACCCTTTTCGAGGCGGTAACCCAGGTCCCAGACACAATAGAATTTCTATTGTTTTACGGCTATAGCCGGAAAGTGTTAACAGAAAAGAGGTTTCATACAAAAATCCTGCATGATTGATCAGTATCAATTATTGCACATCAAAAAATCACACGTTTATGACTCCTGATTTCACGATGATGCCAATTACTATTCTTTAGACACGTAATATAGTAAATTCATTATCGCGACGTTGTTTATCGTCTCATTATTGAAATATCACGGGTTTGATCAGATTATGTAACTCTCGAAGATTAATTAACTCACGTAATCATACCGACCGTGTCAAAATTAGTTCTGAATTACCAAATGACTGAGCAAAATCTGGGAAAATTTTACTTAATGTTTAATTTTTATAGTTTTATTTATTTATAAGGTACACCAAACATAGGAATTTCAATAATGCCATTTTATGACTTACAATATTTAAGAACTAATTGTATTATCAATTGCTAGTTCACACCGCGTGCTATGTTTATTCTGACGGTGCTTAGTAGAAACGAAAATAATTATTAATTATTGTGACTAGATAGGCATATAAGTTTTACATCTCCCGTAATCATATCTCAGAAACTACTGCACCGATTTGAATTGCTTTTTGTGTTGTACAGCTTTTTATCTAGGAAGGCATTAGGCTATAACATCACGCTAGTATATATAATAAAACTAGCGGTCGCCAGCGAATTCGTCCGCACGTTTTGAATTTGCTTTCTCCCCTCCCGTCGCAACGTGATGCTTAATACCTTTAAGCCTTCCTCGATAAATAGGCTATGTAACGTTTAAATATTTTTTCAAATCGGTTAAGTAGTTTTTGAGATAAGCGCGGTCAAACAAACAAACAAACTTTTCAGCTTTATAATATTGGTCTAGATAATACCAAGAAATAATTGGAAAAACATAAAGCAAAATAAATACAAATAAATCATTTCACTAGAATGTCGTATGCTACTGCTTTGAATTTAGCCAGCCATGTTTATTTGGATGGTTTTACAACTGACATGTGTTCGTGGCGTTTGTCCCCAGGAGTCTTTGCATCTGACTGTCTGTGGTGTTGGCCCGACTCTGTTTAATTCCATTTAACGTAGGGGAAAACGCCAAGAGTCCACTGTCGCATGTCCGCCAAATAGACGAAATTACGTTTGTATGGGCTATTTTGAAGTTGTTTACTTAGCGATCATTAGAGGATGGCCCAAGGTTGACTAGCGGAGATATCGAGAAAATATCGATAAAAATAATGGTTACGTGGGTGTTTATATTTCCTACGCCATCGTTTGCTTACTCGTTGCGCTCCTGACGAAGTAACACTAAAAATACGTCGATAACATTATAATTAGGTATTACACTCAAGAATGACGTTTTTAAGTGAAAAATACGTCAAACCCGTTTAAGTCAGTATGTAAGCTATCAGGAACTTCAAAAATAGTGAAATAACCCGTTATCTTTTTCCTTGTGGTTACATTTTATAATTAAAATAGTCGTAAATATATTTGTGTTTCTTTTATGTTCTGCCCCCTATTATAGGATATACAGGTTTTAAGAAAATTAACTCCATTCCTTCTCGGTGGTGATTCTATTGCTAAAATACAACAACTTTTTGTATGGGACCAAAATTGAAATCCCATAAATTCGACTTCCTCCATACTAACTAACTAGCATCAGCTGATCGGCATTCTAATATGCGAAAGTTTTTTTTTGTTTGATTGCGATATAATACTAGACTAATTTTTGTTGGGCACCCAAACAAAAATTTGTTGTATTTGAGCATCACAATCAGCGCTAAGAAGGGATGCAGTTTATTTTGATAAACCTGTAATAATAAATATATTGACTCTGAATTATGTTCATCTTCTTGTCTTACATCCGTCCGTGACTTATCGATATACATACGTATCGAAGTGCGTTACACGCGTGGATACGGCCATAGAGTTCACTGTTTACTTAGTAGCATTAGTCGATAGGCTTACGTCACTATGATATTGTCGATACTTGGGGTCTACTCTTGAAACAATGTCCATGTTTATGCAAAGAAAGATACTATCTGTCCTGATGAATTAATTAAGAGCTGATTTTACAATAGTCAGATAAGAGATATTCGTCGACCAAAATACAATATTTATTTGAAAACGTCACGTAATTGTCAACAATCATACGTAACTGTCATTTTTAAAAATCTGTCGCTTTGTAATTTAGCAGTCTGATAAGTTTTATCTGACCATTGAAAAATCGGCCCTAAGTCAAATTACAAATTTAATACAATTTATGACCTCTATCGTCCCAGTAACTCGAGCTCGAGCCTTCATCCCGGTATAAGTGGAAAAATACCACATTATACAAAGCAAGTTCTAAAGGATTTGATGTCAGCTCTTATGTAGTGACTGCAATTTATTCTTTGCTGGATGAATTGGGGTGTGCTATGCGTTAGTTTTTGGTCGAAATCTTAGACCCCTTACAAACTGCGACTTTTGGCATCGATGCAGTCGCGCATTTTGTAAACGCGCTGCAGCATCGTGACTCACGCAATAAACAGATTTAATTTAGCATCGATGTTATCAGTCGCGCGTTAGTATCGCGTCTGCATCGATGCTAAAAGTAACGCAGTGTGTAAAGGTTGACATTTTGCGATAGCATCGATGCTGCATCGCGACTGCATCGATACTAAAAGTCGCAGTGTGTAAGTAGTGAAGGGGCCTTACACATGAATTAATAAGTATTCGTAGATAGAAACGCTACAACTAGTCTGAACACTAATTGAAGCGTTGTCAAAGAAAATTGTAAAAAAAAAACATTATGTATATTTAGGACAAGATGTTTCCTTAGATGGGTCGTTTATTCGCTTGTGTAGGCGGCGTTAAATGGATTAACTTAAAAGCTCCTTTCTTCTGATTTGCTGTTCACTATGATCTTATAAAATTGGCAGCGCTGTGGTGAGTGATACTGAAGTTAAGCAACCTACGGCGCTGTAGTGCTTGGATGGGTGTCCCTTCCGACCATTTAAGTGACGTTTATCACAAGTATATCTGTACTTGCTATGACGTTGGTCCCGACTTATATCGGTTATTAGTCGGTAAGCCTAGTCAGAGGCCCTATGGGCGTCTTGATAAAATCTGTCAGCAAAGTTGGTCGCTTGCCTAGCAAATCTTTGCGACCGATCCACACTGAGCCCGCTTAGTGGAGGTAAGGCCATTGCCCAGCAGTGGGACCATAGGATGTCTACAGGTTAACTTTACCATAATAACTATAATTAGCTGGTTAGTTATTAGTATCACTCTACGCACTACGGAGTTCACTTGAGCGTGGTGACGTCATAAACCGATTAGGATATTAGCTCTTGTGATGCAATCCTTGAAGATGTATGACAAAATGAGAACGACGTGTATAATCGCCGTGTATAGACTAATACGATTCATTCATGACAGCGTTGCCTGCGTCGTCTTATTTTTTATACAGTTCCCGTAAAACTATGACGTCTCGGGTCTGAAACTCAGGAATTATTTCCGTAAACTTGTGTTTAACCTTACCAATGCCAGATAAGAAATATTCGTCGAACAATATACAATATGGCTATTTTGAAAACGTCACATAATTGTCAGCAATCATACATTACTGTCATTTTTTAAAATCTATCGCTTTATAATTTATTAGTCTGATAAGTTTTATCTGACCATTGAAAAATCGGCTCTTAATAAGTATATCACGACTGATATTAAAATGTTCTTGACATTAATGCTTGCTGACAAATAGGTGACGTTTTCAAATTAGGTCTATCGTATTTTATTCGACGAATATTCCTTATACGTTGGAAAAATCGAGCCTCATTCGGTTAAGTCTTATTTGACTTTGGTAAAATTAGTCCTAAGTCGGATTGAAGTCCCATTAAACTGTAATGCAGTGAAAGCATCTGTCACATAATATGTGCTATTAAGATATTATCATAAAATTATTATCCCTTTGGAATAGAACGACAAAAGCGAGATGTCACTAGCAGCAAACTGTGTGATAAAAAGAGATGGGTAGCAGAACCATTTTTGGCAGATGTCAAACAGTTCAGAGGCTTATGAAGGCTTGCTGAAAATTTCTCTCATTTGAGTTTTTGAAAATTTATGTGAAATTGTGTATAATTTGAAGAAATATTTCTGTTGAAACATGGTGACTTGATCGGTGATTGATTGTTGTTCATTACAGCGGAATAACCCAACAAATAATCATTCAACAGGTAAATTAGTCCAAAGCGAAGCCTCTTAATATACGACTTATATTTACCAATGCGCTTCAAATTTAAAGTACGCAGTTTGATTATTCTATTCTACAAACGTTAATTTACGTAAAAAGTAAAGACAGAATAACACAGGGAATGTATATATGAATATTTTATATAATGAAATAATATTTAGTTTTACACTAGAGCTGCATGTTCAATATTTTGTGTCGGCTGTTTATCATGCAGTAAACTAATATGTTTATCTTAGGAACATTGTTTTTAATCACCTGATCGAAAGGTTATCTCATTTAAAGCTCTTAATGTTACTTACTTATGTTAGTTACTGACATCTTAAATCGGTTTCGTTTGACAGCTTTTATTGTCCTTCTATTCCGATAGGAATATTAATTTTATGGATATTATACACCAGAAGCTGCACACATTTGCATTGACCGTTTTCAAAATTAAAGTGGTAGATACTAGTAAGTCGTAATAAAGAATCGGACTAAAATCGGATAAATTGTTTTTTAAAAAGTCTTGTCGCTAGTCTAGACAATTTTCTCCGAAAAAGAAATACTTCAAGCTAAATATACAATTCTTTGTCGGCTGAAACCATTTAAAATAAAAATCTAATTTATTGTAGGTACGTACTACTACTTCGGCTTTCACATTTTCCATATCTACCGTTTGCCTAACTTCTTTCAAATTAAGCGTTGCTATGCTCGGAAAATAATGGTCATTTGTATGATTTCTTTTGCACGTGCCCATAACTGGAGGTACAAATACTCTTAATTTTAAAACCTTTTTATATTGTTTGATGATTACACTACACTACGACGTGCTTTCTCGTGGTTTTCATTTGGTAATTAACATTGAGTCAATCTCGTTTTTTAATTTTGATTTATAATAATTTAATAGGTCTTTTTGCTTTTTATATGTTGGATTCAGATTGAATGTTTGAGTGTGTGTTTAAACACTCTTACGCGCGCAGTGTGAGATATAAATACACGTCATGTTATCTCATCACCGTTACTTACAATATCGATACGAATAGTTTCAAAAAAATATATTTGTGTTGGTAAGCTTAATTATCGTTGAAGGCTTTAGGCTTTATGTCACACTGCGAAGGGAGGGGAGGGAGCAAACTTAAAACGCGCGAGCGAATTCGCGGGGGACCTCTAGTAGTAAGCAAAATGTAAATCCGTCATTGTTATCATCGTATTGTTATCATGCTTTCAAGCATTAAGTCCGCCATTTGTACTTCATTTTGTTTGTGCAATCGTAAGGTTAAGTGCCGTGGATTGTTTAATACAAATAAAATAAAATAATTGTTATGTTTGCATCATGCCCTGAACATTTAAGAAGTATAATTTTGACCGGTGGTTATTGGGATTTATAGTCGTCCTGTCTGATCGCTATTCCACCATACATCTCTATTAGCTCAAATAGCTGTTTCGCCTTTTACTGCACTCCTATTTGACTTTTGCCTCATACAAAAACTATCTCTTATAACGGGTCAGCAATAAGGGCTATAATTTTCATCTAAGGGCAGACCCAGTTGTTCACCTGAAACACACCTGAAATCCGTTCTTCTTTGCTTGACAAATATTGTTATCAATCTTTACATTACCTTTGTAATGATTAATTTTAAAATATGATAAACAAAATAATACCCACACAATTCAGCGTTGATCCCTAGGGTACTATCTTTATTTTGTGGTTCAACACTGAGATTTTTAAACCGAATAATTAATTAATTTTATTCATTGATCCTCTTTTAAAAGAAATAAAAAAAATTAACGAGAAATGCGAACAAAAGAACGATTTTCGCTAAACTTAAACAACACAAAAACGTTTACAATCACATCTTTAAAATCGTTCCAGCAATTTTCGTGTTTTACGAGATTACGTGTAGTTGTTTTTTTTTAATATGTAATAGTATAATCGTCTCTTCTGTTCGGAAAATTGAACTTTCATGTGAAGATAGACGGGTGTAAAATAGCTTTTCCATTCTTAGGGTGGAAAGTAATTTAGTTTTAATTGCTACGATCAGACATGGAGTTAACGATAATTGAGCCATATCGTATTATTAAAATAAAAGAGCTTTTACATAAATTTCTGAGATAAGCTAAACAATTATGTTTATGTTCATTTTAAAAATTACATTTGGACTAATTTTTAACAATTTAAAATCTACAATTTTAATAAACATAGTGACATTTTTCCTTCCTTTTTTAAAATGTCACATTTTGTTTGTCTTTGACAGTATTTTTTTTAGTTTCGTCCATTATTGCACAGATTACTAAGCAGGCGGAGGCGACTTGCCGCGATTTTGTTGTTCATTAATCTTCTTACTCACTCCCACCTATAGCTGTTACTCATAACGCTATCTCATAAGGCAAAATTTAACCTGGAATTTGACATAACCTGTGCTGGTTTTGGTGACAAGGTTAACCCAGATAGTACGGAAAAATTATGCCTCAGAAACATGAGGTCCTATGTACAAAATAGGAACAAAACTTGTTTGTTAAAAATAGTTATTACTTTATCTTAATATATTTTTAAAATTTGAATTGTATAAGATGTACGTAAATATGAGTTTCAGGTACACTTACCAATTTGGATTTGAAAATTATGTGAACTGATAAACAGTAAATTACTAAATAACCCTACATGTCCTTTCTTATAACTTAGGTAAACTTTTTAAACGACAGTAGTATAAACTGGGTTAAGGTTGCGTTCTTCTACTATTATTATTGTCTATGAGAAAAAACCGATCGATATTTTTATCAATGATTTTTATGAAATACTTGATATTGTCCGCGTGTTATGTACTCTGTTGTCTTCCGTGCCGTGACTATCCGTCTAATAGTGTGATTTATGTTTAACGACAGTAAACAAACTGATTTAAGTGATGTAAAAACTTGAGGTTTCATCTCTCGCCAAACAACATAATATCTCATCATCGCATCACAATCACACAGCTAAGTTAGTTTATTTTTCCTCACAGTCGAAATTAAAAATAGTATGTTTAACTCGGGTGAAAGCACCCATTTCACTCTCGAATTATTGGTGATCTCACTCCGTTCGAGCGCCAGAAACATCTCGAGTGAAATGGGTCACTTTCTCCCCTTGTTTAACAATCTACTATTTCATGACTACCTCAAGCCCCACTTCGATTCATCCGCAATCGTTTTTAATTACTTAAGTTATAATTCATGCTTATTGCTACATGTCTAACAGACGCGTAACATTTCACGTAAATCTTCTGAGTAGGTATTGCTCAAGCTTATTGTTGTGTGTAAATGACAAAATCGTTTGTTTCATATCGTTTGCATACCCATTGTGGTGAGTATTAGGAATTTATATTTTGTGACAGGTTCATTGTTATTTATCTACGGATAGGTATTGTTAGAAAAATGAAAATAGTGTTGACTATGACGAATCGGTATGCGCGGAACCGACTGCTAACCCATTTGACTAGGTAATAAGGGAATAATATTTTAGCATTCGCAGTGCTCAGTTTAAAGAGAATAATTATTTAAGAGTTGCCAAAGTTTTGAAATGTTTTTCGGTCGAGAAATGAAAATTACGATCTTTCGCTTAGAGAAACCCTGCACTCTTGTTAGCAAGGTCGTAGTGCCTGTTGTTTTTTTACATCGTTCTCTTAGCTATTGTATACATATTTATAATTCCACCTCGGTCACATGAAACCTGTCAACAGAAAAACTATTGTTGTAAGTAGTAATATTAACAATTGAAAGTAATACCAACCAGTTTGTTCTTTTTTATTGTACTGTATCACAAACATTCAAAGGGAAAAGTGGCAGCTTTAGTAGTTGGGAAGTTAAACACGGTTTCTAAGAACAGCGAAGTTAGCGAGCACGGGGTTTAGTTACACAAAGTGACAGGTAGCTTTCCGAGCTGTTGTGTCGTAGTGCTGAGGTCGAGTTTGTTGGATCCTTAATCCTGCTGTCAGATGAACAGGTCCGTTTTATGTACAGGTGATGACAAAGAGTAGGGCTTGGCAAGCCTTCGAGCTAATTGGAAGCTTAAACTAGTCTTACTTAAGCTCGATTTCACCAACGCCAGATAAGGAATATTCTTTGAATATTATACAAAAAAACGCCTAATTTGAAAACGTCACCTATTTGTCAGCAGTTACTTTCGAAAATGTAATTTTAAAATCGGCCGTTTTATGCTTATTCGGTCGGATAAGTCTTTTCTAAAGTTGTTAAAAACGACACTAAATAATAAATTCGTGATAACTTCATGATAATATTTCATCACATCATGAACGATCGTCTATAGTCATTTGAGTAGGTAGAGCATTCAAGATTACAATAACTACTAACTCTTTTTATCATCAGCATTATAATAAAGGAGAAAGGACATATGAAGTATCGATATCGTTTTGCTGAGTTGAGCCGATAACAGCGGATGCACTAATAGGAACATCGCTTAACGACGACAACTAATGTTAGAGCTTGCGAACTTTATAATTGAATTCTAACTATGCCACTATACAGGTTGTTCGTATAATCGATGCTATGCAAGCATTCTGATCAGAGTGCTGTATATAAGAATTAAAAGTAAATTCACAACGCCGGAGATGATGGCTCTAATGGCCAGTTTTCGGTGAAAACTAAGATTACGTGATAAGCGTGTCATTCACATCAGTTGTCAACTAGTGATTGGTTTAAGAGCTTCAACCCAACTAATCACATCAGTGTATTTTCATTTCACGGAATGATTGCGTAATCCATTATGAGAATCTGATGGCTAACGATATGCTACTTACTACAAGGTAAGATTGTCAACATCAAAAACCGGCTAAGTGCGAGGCGGACTCGCGCACTGAGGGTTCAGTGCCAATTTTAACGAATTAGGGAATCCACTTACTTCCATTTAGCTAAAATGTCACAATATTTTGTTGACAGAAAATATAACTTTGTTTTTCGTAGTGTTTGTATGAAGAAGTAGTTTAGTAAACTTTCTCGTTCGTCCGATGCCAGAGCTGACATATTCTCTACGTAAATGCCTTATTCGCTACGTAAATTTAGGTCCTCAATCATGAAAACATTTACAGTTGAGAGGTTGTAAATTGTTTAATACTGTCAAGCGATTTTGTCTATTTGTTCTTCAAAATAATTTTAAGCTATATATCTGTTTTCAGCAGTATTATTGTTAATGTCGTGGCAGTTTATAAGTAAGGCAAAACGCTAAATTTGTGCTTTAATCCTAAGCCCTTAACAATAAAAAGAAAGTTGCGGTTGGTGAAAATGTGCTTTATCTCAAAAACGAATTGTTCGATCCCGTCCAAACCAATTTTCGTTGAAAGTGTTTGTTAAAAACTACATTATATATATTTTTTCAAAATTTACACTCGCTTAGTTTAGAAGTTAAAGGGGGGGGGGGGGGGCATTTCACCAATTTGGAAGCGTTTATCTATCAAATGTTAGACTTTAGAAGAAAATGGGTTTAGGAACCTCTATGTCATTCTAAAAGACCTATCCATAGAAATGTATAGGTTTGACAAAAAAAAAGTTTTAGTTTCTTGTATGGGAGCCCCACTTAAATATCATTAATTTTATTTTTTTGTATGAAAATCGTAAAGCGGTTAACAGCGACCAGTTGTGAGCGGTCTGCATCCAGTGCGATCCTGCAATCTTTACAAGTTCCTTGGTCCAGATGTCTTACGCTGAGCCTTTGGTTAAAGGGTCTCCAATCTAGAACATTCATCATCAGTTCTTCGCGCCATGAGCCCGTTGTCACTTGAGCTTACTTCGCGGGGTTATGTCCGTTACCTTTGTGCTCCTACGTATCTCTCTTACTTCTATTTCGATCTCTTAGCCTAGCCATCTCCATCGCTTGTTGCCTCCTTGTGTGATTTTAAGATTCTTTAGGAGTCCTATAGTTATAGACCGTATTTCGGATCTGTATGTCATCATGATCACTGGTAACACGAACTGGTTGGAGACTTTTGTTTTCAGTCTTATAGGTAATTCAGATCGGACGACGCTCGTGCGCAGTTTCCCGTATGCTCGAAACGTTTTATTGAGTTTACCGATTCCATGATCAGTTTTCATTCAATTTTGGAAGATGTTATAACAGATATCCCCAGTTTGCCACTCAGTTCAGTGACTTTCACGTGTGCAATGCTAATTTTCAATACTTGCGTCATGTTTTCTACTAACAAATAGAGAAATAAGCAATTCTAATGTAGTGTTTTGACGACCCGTGACACAGTTTCTACAACCTTTTAATATTTATTATACAGAACGTTCGATCACCTCAACAACGTAACACCAGGGCTTGGATACCGGTATTTTTTTTGAACCGGTTTGACGAAAATACAGGTGGAACTTTTTGAAAAATGTTCCTTTAAACCGGTTTGGAAAAATATGGGTATTTTGCATTAACCGGTTCAACTTTTCGTTCAGGCAGGACAACCACTCTGAACTTTGTTAAGATCTGCAAGCGGTGAGCGCATCTGACGTTTGTTTCTGAATCTGATAATTAGTTTAACATCTTTTGAAGAATATTCGGTCTAAAAACAAGTCGCGTTGCGATCGTCCCGAGCGGCTACGAATTAACCGGTTTATTGAGGTTCACAGTATCGCTCTTATTTTGTTCCGTTCCGGAGCGGAATTTTAAGACCGGTTTAACCGTTATAATACCGGTAAATCTCGAACCGGTTTCAAGCCTTGCGTAACACACGTTTACCATAACCATTTATAAGCGATTTATTGGTATAAATAGTAACAGTCGTCTTTACCTGTTTACCGCTCGCTAAATCAAACGCAATTAGGACATGCCGATGTGAACGTGTACACAGACAGACAATGCGTAAACTAATTTGACAAATAATTAGGTAACATTACATTGGACTTCATCGCCTTTGTAATGGTGATTTGTATGGACATTGAAATGGATAGAGGTTGTAAGATGGACATTTTCTAGGCGGTGATTCTGTTGCTCCTTTACTTAGTAAGCTAACTATCAATGCAGTCGCGGTTCTGCTTTGATTATAATTTAAATCTGTTCATTGCGTGAATCGCGATGATAAAAGTAACAGTGTGTAAGGAGTCTTAATTTCAACACGTCTTTTTGTCGCTGTCAAATACAAAGAAACCAACAGTAACATAAGAAAAATGATTTAACCCAGAGTCAATTCAAACCATGCCATTGGCTGATAGTTGTTAAGTCTAAGAATGATCTCTATCTTACCTTTAATGGAATATTTAATTTGTTATACCCATATAAGTCTGTATAGTACCCATAAAATGTTTTGTGTTGAAATGTGATAGTGAAAATGTGCTAGTAATATGTTTTTGTTATGTTTTCAAAGCCTTGATTTATTTTTGTACATAAATAAATCAAGGCTTTAAAGTTAGTAAAATAACATTTTACGTAATAGTAGTTGATTAGTGATACTATCCTGTTGTAAGTAAAAGTTTGTGACAGGGCCTGCCACTCGCGCAGTGAAGTGAGATTTCCTCCGCAGACTGCTGCTGATCGAGTATCGTGATTATTGCGTTGAAAATATTCTCGACGACACCTCATGGAATGAAAAAAGAGTGATGTCAACGGATATATTATGGTCTATCCACACCGTTCGGCGGCCATGCCGCAGTAGCATTTTCCATAGTATCTGACGTTTGCAACCGGCAAAGCCGCCGGACGATGTTCAAGACAAATGATGAATTAAATAAATTAAAAATACAGACCTACCTAGTTATCTAGAGAATGACAGAATGTCGCTGTGGTCGAACAGGGTTGCAGTCTTTTACAAAAATACAAAATGGTGGCACTGTATGAAGATGGATGACAATTGGGATCGACAAGACAAGATTGAACTGACATGTTGCATTGCATCTTGAGTGTTTTCATTAGTGTGTGATGTGACACCCGTCTAGAGCTCTAAATTTTTGTTAGAACGATTGAAGTTCCGTACGTCGCAACCCTCTTGCCACCTGTTGCTCACGCATACACCCTCCACATGTGTGCGTGTCGCACTTAAAATGAACTGACTTGGCTCCTGAAGTATTATAATATTGTACTATAATAGTATAGAATACTACAGTAAACTACTACGACACCGGAATGATTTCAAATAATTATAGCACTGCCAATACCAAGTTGTGGTTTTACTTTATATCAATACCTTCTGCCTTCACGAAGTTGTAAAATGAAATAAATATTTCAAATACTGCCTCGGGTTGAACGGGAACCGATCAACAAACATAATCAGTTAAAATTCATCAGATCTCTATATAGGTCACTCTGAGAGAGCTTTTGTGTTTGAATTATATAAAAAAATCAATACGGATTTAATCGGGAATTTCGCTAGAAAAGTAATGAACTAAATTTGATCATAAAAACAACTTTCCAACATATTGGTAATCGCTGAAAATAACTCGCGACGGGGAACTTGTTATACGTCTGAACTGATATTGGTTTTTTATCCCCATGATTAGTAACTACGTTGCCTGAATTCAGAATTTCAGTTTATTATCCTACAGTGATTGCAAGACGATGAATTGGATAATTCAACGCGTAGTCTAGAACTGAATTGATTTTGATTACACTTAATTGACTAAAATATTATCCTTTTTGCTTTACTCGTATCTGCCTATATAGAAAGTAACGATAGAGATTTTATACTCTCTGTTTTGTAATTCTTTAAGACTAGTCTAGTTAGTGACGATGGCTCCTGCTTAGGTATAGTATTATCTTACGGGTACATATCAATAATATATGTCGTTTTTTTAGTCAATGTTTTCGTATTTGGCATTTTACATCTTCTGTCACTTTTCTAATATTAAATGTTAAATAAAATGTAAAGTAGTGTTGTAGTGATAACAATAAGGTGACGTAGTTCATAACGCACTTCAAGAAAAGACGGATATACGAAATACAGTAAACAGTATATCTGTGATTGTAAAACGGTTAAATCCCCGCCTACTCGTTAAATATTAAAACAAGATTGTTAAGCATTATTTTATGAGAAGTATACTTATAGCGAAGCAATCAACAGATTTTGATTTGTTTTGGGAACGGTGTCAAAATTTTTAGACGGTCAATTTGATATTTATGTCAAAAAAGGATGTCAATACTTATCTTTTGGTAAGCTGATAATACTTCGGCTAGCACAGTTCGCATTGGTAAAATTGTTTAGTGGCTCCTATTCGTATTCTTGGCAATTCGCCGTTGAAAACGTTTAGACCTCAGCCTATGCCGTGGGGGCGGAAATATCACAGTGGCAGGTGGCCGAGTATCGCAATACAGGCACTGCGGAGCGACGTGCGCCGTCGGGGGCGACCGCTCGCGCCAGTGTCTCGGGCCCCGCGGACGACGACGGCACGCTCGCCACGACTCCCGCTCGCTTTCCGCGAAAAAGCTCGCTCCACCGTTCACGCAGGACGTAGTTTCCAACGCGCTTCTGCTACGCACGGCGACACTGCTACGACCGTAGCGGAGGGTCTGTTCTTTACGCATCGAGCGTAGTTGTCTTGGTGCCTCGTAGTCGGTTGGCGTCAGTGCTACGATTAACGAATGTTTTGTTTACGCACCGAGCGTGCAACGTTTTGTAGCCGCGTGCGGTGCGTGCTACGGTAACGTCCGAAGCAAGCTGCTTTGCGATTCGTAGTCATTCTCAGTTCGCTGAATTTATTTAGTTGTTCTAAAGCTGTTATGATAAATGTTAGTTTTTACCACAAAATGAATTTAATTTCACACGCAAATGTATTATGTAGCTGAGTTGCGGGTTCATTAGGTGCTCCCGACCTACATATTGGTGTGATTTAAGTACTGGCTCTAAATCCGACGAGTTGCAGCAGTCTGAAATAGAGGTTGTATGTTATGTCTGGATATTGTGTAGTCTTCGCAGCGCTCATAGTGCCTCTAAATATATCGTTGCGCCAAAAAGTTGGTGAGGGTTTCGTGCTAGGGGATGTATTTGGTTTCGTTTTCGTTCGGCCTGAGACTACGCTATTGCGATGTTTTACGTTTTGTTTACTTTCTGAGCTGTGTATCATGACTATCATGAGGTCATACCGCGTCGCTTCATCACAACGAATATTCGTTTGACAAGGGAGCGGATGGTTCTATTTGGATTGAGCCTGATGTTGTCAGTAAACAGTAAAGTTAGCGTAATGATAAGAGTGCCTCTAAATTTGCAATCAGGTCAAAGTTGTACTGATCTATTTAAGGCACTTTAAAGTAATGTACTGTGTTAGTTCATTATGCTACAAACGTTTGTAGCAGCTGGCTGTAAAGGAACTCCTGATAAAATAGTTTGGGTTCACTATGATGTGATAATTGTATTGCGAAGTGAGTAAGCTATAGCAAACATGAGCGGACACGTAGACAATCTATAAAATCTTTGATACTACAAGCAGATTATTACATTTCCTCGTAGAGCGGTAATACGCATTTGAATAAATTATGATTTCAAAAATAAAGAGCTCATTATCGTGTTTCAATCCTTTGAATTTCTAAAACATAATAACACGTCTATGGAAAAGGACCACGACCCATGTTCTTAACCCACTGCTACATTCTTATAACCTATTTTGAAGGACTTTAAGTTTAAAAAGTAAAAGTGACCGGCACGGACTCACGCCTTTTAAGTTAGCCAAAGTTTCCCCTATATGGCATATTTTTGGCACGAATGTCTTTATGATGTTGCTGCTCCATTAATTAAGGACTTCACATCACTCAAACTTTCCCAAACAACAGACAAAATCTATTCCGGTTGGTGGAAGTTAGTGCTCCATGCTTTGTATCCTAAATTAGCCCTTTTTAAATGCATTTGTTAATGAATTAACTATAACGCAAACTAACGGTTCTCATCTAGATCTGTCTGATCTTCTATCCCACGAGATACAGCACATCTAATTCGACGGGGATCATTCTCATCTGCTGATCTTGCGCTAGTTTTTTGACAAATTACTGCATTAGCCTGAGCTGATCTGACTGTAACATGTCTCAATAAGATTTTTTGTTCATTACTAACGGACCCAGCGATGTTTGTTTCGCCCTCAGCCCCGTCCCGCCCTGCCTCGTAATTTTAAATGTTAAGTGGGCCCAGCAAACATTGTTTCGACCCGCCCCTGTCCCACCCCAGCCTCGGCCGCGTCTAATGGAGTCCCTCTCCTGGTTCTAAGATAACTCCCCACTAATTTTCAGCCAAATCGGTTCAGCCGTTCTTGAGTTTTAAATGATGTAACTAACACGATTTTTTTAATATACAAAGATTTACTTATAAATCTGTAATTTCGAATGTCGAATGCTGGAACGCAGTTAATAGGTGAACATGTTCATAATTTGTGGTTTTAATCATTCCACGAATATTTCGCTTCTCCGGATTATACGTTTCGTTTCAGCATGTTTTTATGAAATACATTTTCATTTAAGCTCCATTCTTAAATATGACACTTTAAAGAATACATTTTATCCGTTATGTCAATTTTAATTGGGCTGTTTCCCTTTATCAATTAACCGGCTGTACTGTTGAAAAAAAATTCTGCACATAACATAGAGCGACCCGACGCACAATCTCAAATCAAATCAAATCAAATCAAATCAAAAAATATTTATTCAATTTAGGACACAATATGCCACTTATGAACGTCAAATGTACAGTGAAAAATAAAATAAAAATAATTGTGCCCTGAAGGGGCCGAATCATGTCTCCTTATCTTTTGGGCCCTACCAGCGCTTCGAGACAGAACACAGACAATTAGGCAAGTGCTGAGAAGAAACGCCGGAACAAACTCAGTCACCACTAGCTGCCGTAAAATCAAAATCATCAAAGGTAAGTACATCAGTCGGTGCAGGCTGGACAGACCACACATTCGTGTCGTTCAGATAGTCTTGAACCTTATAATAGCCTTTAGACATAAGCGTGTTTTTAACGTGTTTCTTAAATTTATCAACCGGCAATTCGACAAGATTGTGTGGTATATTATTAAAGAATTTTATACAATTTCCCATGAACGAATTACTAGTTTTAACTAATCTGAAGTTAGGAACGACAAGCTTGTGTTTATTTCTTGTGTTATATGAGTGAATGTCGCTCTTCTTCATGAAATAATCTAAATTTTTACGGACGTACATTATATTGTCAAAAATGTATTGAGAAGCCACAGTTAATATGTTGATTTTCTTAAAGACCTCTCTCAGGGAGTCACGAGGACTAAGTTTATAAATAGCACGAATGGCTCTTTTCTGCAAAATAAATATGGTATCAATGTCTGCAGCAGAACCCCACAAGAGAAGACCGTAAGACATAATACTGTGGAAGTAACTAAAATACACAAGCCTCGCCGTTTCAACATCAGTCAGATACCTTATTTTTCTAACTGCAAAGGCAGCCGAGCTTAGCCTCCTAGCTAGGGCTTCAATATGAGGTCCCCACTGTAATTTTGAGTCAAGTGTAATGCCCAGAAATACAGTGGAGTCTATTAAAACTAGATTATTACCATTTAGTACAATATTTGGTGTAAGTTGCTTTACATTAGGCAAAGTAAATTTTACACATTTAGTTTTACTAGCATTCAGCAACAAGTTATTGGTGGTGAACCAATTCAATACTTTGGAGAGAGTATTGTTTACTTCGTCAAAATTTTCTTCATGTCTTTTCATTTTAAAAATCAAAGAAGTATCATCAGCAAACAGAACTATCTCACAAAGATTTGTGGAATAAAATGGCAGGTCGTTTACATATATCAGGAAAAGTAAAGGCCCCAATATTGAGCCCTGGGGGACCCCCATTTGAAGAGGGGCTCCGGAAGAGTAGGTACCATTTATGTTAACTGATTGTATTCTACCTGATAAGTACGAACTTAACAACTTAGATGAGTTTTCCGAGACACCATAGTGTTCTAACTTAATGAGCAGTGTCTGATGGTCTACACAATCAAACGCCTTTGATAAATCACAGAATACACCTACGGCATCATGTTTGTCTTCATAAGCATCAAGAATGTGTCTGATGAGTGCTACTCCGGCATCAGTTGTATTTCTACCTTTAGAGAACCCAAACTGTTTTTCGTGTAGTAAATTATTAAGTTTAAAATGGGAAAGCAATTGATTATAAATGAGTTTTTCAAAAATTTTACTTATTGTGGGTAATATTGAAATAGGCCTAAAATTGCTGGGGTCACTTTTGTCTCCCGATTTAAATAAAGGGACAACCTTACTATGTTTCAATAAATTTGGAAACTGATTTTGGTCAATACATTCATTAAAGATATAAGATAAGTAAGGAGCTATTAGAGGTATAATGGGTTTTATTGTGTCTATTGATATACCCGATTTATCCTCTGTTTTCTTTTGTTTTAATTCTTTAAATGTTTTTATGATGTCTAAAGGACTAATATTTCTGAATTTAAATGAGGATTCGCACCTATGAACACTCGACACAAGTAATGATTTCGCGTGACTTGAGCAAGAACTCAACTGTTTAGTCGTCTCTATAGGAATGTTACAGAAGTAATCCTCAAAAGCGTTTGCTACCTCGTCATCAGATTTAATAAGCTTGTTGTTTATTTCTAGACTAAATTTGTTATCATGAGATTTCGTTTTACATGTTTCTTTATTTATAATATTCCATGTTTCTTTGATTTTATTACTAGATTTTTTAATTTTATCGCGTATGTAATTCGACTTAGCTACATAGCAAACTCTTTTGAAAATTTTTGAGTACCTCTTAACGTACTCATGAAACGATAGATCCTTTCTATATGCTTTTTTGTTATACAATTCAAACATTTTTTTCCTACTTGTATAAACTCCTCGTGTAGCCCAGTCACTGAATTTCGGTTTACAGTTATTGATAACTATTTTCTTTTGAGGGAAAGTAATATCAAATTGTTTTTTAACTACCTGAAATAATTGTTCATACAAGTCACTAGCATTTTTTTTATCAAAAGGTATAGACGGTATTTTATCACTTACAAGGTTTTTAAATTTGTCCTTACGAGATGCAGTGACCGGCCTGCATTTGATTTCTAGACGGGGTGGAATAAAACGGTTCTGTAGTGTAACTATCTGACCGCAATGATCCGATTTTACAAAATTAATAATAGATTGTTTGATGATTTTACAGTTGCAGAGAATATTATCTAAGCAAGTAGCTGTTGTAGGAGTTACTCTAGTGGGCTCAGCGAAAACCGGAGTGAGGTCAAATGATTTGAAAATGCTCAAAAACCGAACGCGATTTTCCTCCGTAATATCTATAATGTCCACATTGAAATCTCCACATACAACTACTTTCTTTGTAGTTTTACATATTTTGTTTAACACATTTTCCATTACAGATTCAAATAATTTAAAGTTTCCACTTGGGGGTCTATAAACACAGACAATAATGTAGTCGTCCAGCTCCGCACACGATATCTCAATTGTTCGCTCAATAGTGAGAGACACTATGTCTTTTCGCTCTTTACATTTTAGTTTATTATTAATTAATATAAGTGTCCCGCCGCGAATGGCAGTCTCCCTAGTGAACGAACTAATAAGATTATAATTATCTATCGATAACATCAGTTCATGCTGCTTGAGCCAGTGCTCAGTTATGCAGAGAACATGAATATTCATTTTATTTAAAAACAATTCAATTTCCAAATCTTTTCCAGAAAAGCCTTGAATATTTTGATGTACTATATTTAATTGATTTGATTCTACAATTTCTGATAAGCAAGAGTTATCCTCTATTGTCTCATCTACTAATTTAAATGATTGTTTGTTATTGGAACTGATTCCAATGGTTGAATATTCATGTCAATAATCTGCTCAATAAAAGCAGATTTGGTAGCCAAGTTCTTGGCTGAATAGTCAAAATAATATGATAGCGACATTGCTATCTGTCGTTTGAAATAATTATTAACATAATAATTATCTCGCGTCAA